>OY783231.1:49212079-49812079 GCA_963678685.1 Patella ulyssiponensis
GCAAATATGTATTTTGTGCTTTTCGACGAAACATAGTGTTGTAACATGTCGACTACTATGTTTTTGAGGTTGTAGAATCCGAATTTGTGGTTATTTCAAACGCAGAAGGAACCCCTTACAACATATTTATCATGTGGTGAAATATTCATCAATTCGAATGCGGTTACATAGTATCATTATTTTGGCAAAGTGAAGCTATCTCGGACTGAATTCAAATCACTCATCATTACATCTGCTTTACAGCTAAGATTGCTTAGGTACACCTTCAAATAGGCCCTATAAACAGATGCTGGCAACTTTTTATGGTCCTTTAATAAACAAAAAATGTCACTTTGTGTAGGTACTAACAAGGCTGCGCCTGGAGCATTATCTTACTTCGATATAATCAAGGAATAAGATTGCTATTTCCTTGCTACAAAAGCTTCTGTTTCTCGTCGTGGGCTTTCATTACAGCAGGAATTTCAAACTTAGCGATAATACTATATCCTCAGAATGCACCAGAAGATTGTGATTCAATCAAGTCCTATGATGTGGCTTTCACCTGTCACAGGCATTCTAAACAAACTTTTTAGTGGTGAAATGACAGAAAAACTTATAATTTGGTTCATTAAGGGGCACCCATATTCAGGGGTTACGTACATGGGGGTTAGGGTTGTCGAGGGTCCAAATTATTTTTATATTAATAATTTTTATACCTCTCCAAATGTTTTTTTAACACCGTACCAAAGGAATCGACTATTATCACACCCCCCTACTGATATAGTGATAGTTATTACTTATTAAATCACTCTAATTAGGAATAAACAATCCAACAGTGAGCCTGATGTTCACCACAGCAATCCAAAATAAAAAGATGACAAGTATTAATTAATTGCACATTTTTTTTTGAAAAGCATCAAGCAATAAAGCTCTGTAACTCATGATCAAACTTAGTCATGGTTTTGAAGTACTGTGTAGTGAAACAATACACTAAGTTTCATCACTCTCCATCAGTTTGAATCAAAGTTATCTTGTCCTAAAGCATCAACCAATGAAACAGCACAGCTCTGCTTAGCTTTGACAGAAAATGTTAATCATCGAACTTAGTCAAGGTATTAATGTAATGAATCTATACTCTTAAGTTTTATCATCCAGGGTTTATGGAACTGCTTAAAGTCCAACCATCGAGATGGGTCGTATGTTCAGTCTAGTTGGGGGTGTAAGATTGAACATACAATAACTCAAGCACTTACTTCTTCTTGGTATAAACTTATGTTCTGTAACAATACTTAACAATAATAAACCATAATGACCCACAGGCTAGGTAACTTAATAAGGAACAGCATCTAAGAAATAACTTATCAGAAACCTGTCCTTCAGTATGTCCTGCTGCCTACCTGTGGTCAATACCTACGATCTACAATCTTTCCTCCAAAATACTAGAGGTTACTTAATTAGTAGCAATAAACAATACTTAATACTGATATATATTTCAACTAAATATTTTATAGATGTTAAAGGGGTAGTATTTAATTGATATCCATTCATTCGTTTGCTGATATGACTATTTGGGCCTTGATTATGCAATGTTTATACATGGATTACTATTGTCTCTAATCTCTGTCATACAGCTGACCATTAGTAACTTACTATAGATAATCCAGCTTGGGTGCCAAGTTGTGGTGTAAGTCGGCTCCCTAATATTTTGGGTGAATGGCTGTATTAAATACTACCTGGTCATGGTTTCATCACTCTCACCCAATTAGAACAAAAGTTATCCATGTTCCAAAGTCTCAACCAATCAAATTGCTTATCTCTGCTTAGCCTTAGTGGAAAATGTGCATAATCGAACACTGTCAAGGCATTCACCTCATAAACACACACAAAGTTTGAACATTCTACCCTATTGTTCAGTGTATTGGGCTATTATAGCAAATATCCAGACTCAAGAAATAACTGTCGGGCTTGGTGATGCTACGTCAAAAGCTTACGATATATTATCACCCAAATTAAATACAATTCTGTTCCTTTTTGTATCAATTTATATTTGTCTATAGTATAAGAAATAAATGTCCGACCAGGTGACGCAACATCAAAAGCTTATGATATATTTTCTCCTAAATTAAATACAATTCTGTCCCCTTTTGTATCCATCTGTATTTGTCAATAATGTTTAAGATATGCTTAAAGCTGCAATTTCATATTTTTAAGTTATATTTTTAAAATGTATTAAAATAAAGCCTTAAAATAAATGGTATCTATAACAGTCCTACCTTCTTAAGGAAAAATTCTAATAATTCACTATTGCCAGTTGAGAAATTGGCAAATATATCATTTTCAACTTCAAATTCAAACATTTGAAGATAACGTGGGGGGTAATTGTGTTAATATTCCCTGTGTCAATGATTTATTAGTGTGGGGAATAATGCCTATGATCGTATCATAGTGAGTTGAGCAAATGACAGAAATAATTATGTTTTGACTTTCTTTGAAAATATGAAATTATCGCTTTAAAATACGTCCATATTTTGCTGTAACATTTTAGATAGGGTTGAAATATATCAATAATTATCTATTATGTTCGGGACTTGCAATACATCTCTTGAAAAGAAAGTCTTGAAGATGGTTGGATAACAATATGTATGAATGTTAATACAAGCCAAATAAGTTAAAACTCAGAACTGTCTTCCATACAGAGCCTCACTTTTCATATTCATGGACCTTTTGATGCAATAAACTTCTTATCTTATCTTATTCACAAAATATTTAGTTCTATAAAAGCGAGACTTCAGAAGACAGATAGTAAACACAATAGAAGTTTGCCACGAAGTTGAATTTAATCCGACATGCATAGGTCGGACCATGTCACAAAGCAGTGGGGACTGGGAATGCATTTCAAAAAGCATTCAATGATAAATTTTATGGTTTCAACAAAGAGGAAGTCCAGTAATTGGTACTATAATTGGTTTCAATGTTACACGGCTCTAGCATGTATGATCGGCTTACAGATCTGTTCACTAAGGACTTATTTAATTATTCTACTTCCATGGGCTATCTTCTATTTTCAAAAGAAAATTTCTTGATTGACTCCGGTTGACTAATTAAAGGGGAATCAGAATACATACAAGGCATTTCACAGACATGCAACAAAGGTGGATTTGATGAGGTATTCTGAATAGAACGATATCACAAACATTTATCTTCAGTAAACACTGACATTTCAACTTCAGTTACAAGTAACAAACTGCTTATTGTCATGAAATGGTAACAATTTATTAAAAGGAACCATTCACTTGCCAATCAGGAATGGTTAAATGGAATGTGAGCGATAAATCAAACATATTCATTATTAGAAAATTTGCAGGAGTTTGAAAAAAGAAACTTGATAAAAGAATTTAAAGGGATTATCCCGATAAGAACAGAGTCTCAAAAATTAAAGTCTGAGTATTTATGAAATTTATGGACCAAAATATAGAGGCATGGTGTATTTACCATGTCTCAAAATTTCATGCAGCTCAAAATATTATGTCGTTTGGACGTGAACGTCAACACTGCTTATCCGGACACGTAACCCTTTTAAGATTTCGGGTCAATTTTTTCATTGGGTGACCTGATAATCGATTCCCGTTTCTTGAGAGGTTTGTACCGTGAATGACCCATGCACTGTACTTGATAACAAAAGGCAAATTTCACCTGCATATTATTTTTATAGAAAAAAGTCTGGTTTTATCCAGACACTGTATAATACAACGGTCTCCATTTTTAGATGAAGACTGTCAGGTTTAAGTTATTTAAAAGCATATCACAAATATCGGGTTAGTTGGTCGGCCTTAGGTAATGAGTTTTAAGGGATTTTAACACAAAATTAAGCAGTTTTTTTCCCCCAAAAGTTATCGGGATTGGCCCTTTAAAGATCAAGCTTTACAAATTGCTCAGTTTTTCATTCACAGCCTTATACACATAAGTAGTCTTATACATATAAGTAAGCTTTTCTATCACAATGTTATATGTCCATATTTCTGTCACAATTATTGTGGATTCAAGATTGTAGAAGAAACCTTGTTTCAGTGGCAGTCAAAGACTAAATTAGCTTGATCAGAAAAAGTCAGTATGTCTATATTCACCAACAAGAAGAGACCAAACAAAGCTCCATTCTCAATAAAAGACACCAACTGATCAATTCATAATAGATTATAAAAATATGCGGTTGTAAAATAAATGGCTCAACTCATCACATACATCATTTTGACTTCATTAGGATATTGGATTCATAAACAAAATTTCATGGATTCAAACCCCATCCTGAGCAGAGGAACACCTTTCCGATTTTGAAGTTTGGTTCCGACTTGCTGGGGACTCACAATAGGAAGTGTTTTAGAACATAAAGTTAATGCATGGAAAAATCCCTTGGCATTTAAATTTCACAGGAGTAGGTGGAAAATGGCACTGTACTGGCAAAATTCTCCTGTCAATTGTTCACACAGCCATTAGCAAAAACCAAATGACCAAAGTATTGTGCTAACGAGACTACAGATTTATCTGATGCTTGATTACTGCTTTGGGGTTTTTTTCTCAATAAAATGTGCCTTATTTTACTAAAGATTTCTAAAAGCTAAAACACCTGTCCTAAAATATGCACCAGATTCCATCAGGCTTAAGTAAGATTGTGCGAATGTTCCCTTTAAATAGTCGTCAGGGACCGGATCACAAAATGGGTCTCAGTGAACACGCGCAGTGCTGCATCACTGGAGCAACTGCTTCCGTTCTTAGTGAACAGGGAGACGGCTAGAGAATTGCCATTATAAAATGCTTATTTCCATAGACTCTAGGGCTCCCAAACTTCGTCTATGTCGTTTAGAATAATTGTGTAATATGCACTACGTTTTTCTAGTGTTAGATAGCATAATTTGGAAGTTGTCCAGACATGCATTCTCAGTTTACAATCAGACTTACCTTGTTATCTTCACTTAGGTTTATATTTGCCATATATACCATGTATATTAGGACGGAAAAATGACCAGATGGCAGTTTCACAAAAGTTCGTAACTAAGCTAAGAAAAACTTACGAAAAAGATACAAATTATTTATGCCGGTTTCACAAAGAACGACATAAGATTTTCTTGACTTTTTCTCATATCCTTTTTCGTAAATTCATCACAACCATTCGTGGCGTCATGTTGCGTCACTTCATTCAAACGTCTGTAAACATTCCGGTCCCACGGTCTGAATGTTGACAATGTCGGCATTATAGCCGTTATATTTTATCCTTACCTTTTTAAACATAAATGAAGAAATGATATATTCCTGATGTATACGCTAATATTTAGCTGTGTATATATGAATAAAATGTTATTTTCATGCCTTTTGTTTACTTGTTTTTGTTTGCTACGTCATAGCGCGTGACAAAAGCCGAAATGGAGCCTTAAAATCATAAACAAAATTGGAACCCTGCGGGCTCTGGGCGTTGGGCAGAACTACTGAATTCTTAAAGGAAAATTGAGCAACAGCCTCTCCAAATCATCCAAAGACAGAGTTTGGGAGCATATTTGTACGAAGTAAGTCTCGGTCTTTGCCGCAATTGGATTACTTGAATCTTGAGTCTCTAGGCCATAATAATGAATAGAGGGCCTAGTAATACTAATACAAATAGCAGGCGTTAGCCATAGTCTTATTTAATGAAAACTAGCCTACTGCTATTATTTTCCTGAGCTCCTGTTTGTGGTAAATTAAATTAAATACTGTGTTGAGTAAATGCTGGTAGACTGACCCAATGTACATCAGCAATGAGTTTTTGGAAGCTACCTGTGGCATAGTAGGCCTATTGTAATTCAACCAGGATTTGTACAGGTGATGACAAGGATTTCCTCCTCGTCCGTATGTGTGTCGAGAGGGTTTAATTTTTCCCTGAAGAGTCTCTCACCGAAGATGCCAATCGCATAAAGTAACAAGGCGGCCATTTGTCAAAGATACGTAAAAAAATTCCAACTTACGACAAGGTGAGAGCTGTCGTAGGCTATACGATGAAAGTTACGAATTTCGTAAGTTAAGAATTTTAGTGAAACGCTATTTTTTACGTAAGTCATGTATTTCTAGGGGTTTTTGCGACAGTCGTCATTGCGACACCACAGGAATTCCCATTAACCTATAAAATGAATGGCGTGCCAAATATGTCCATAAGAATTGATAAATCAAGGTCCTGCACCAGAAAGAAATAGCAAACAGCATTTCAAGAAAATAGTGCAAAAGGGTCAGTGAGAAGGAGATATAGATACGAAGAATGTGGGGACCCTTCAGAACTAAATTGTATCCATTCGTTTCAAAAGTTCTTAAGTGTGATTCCATTTTGATTTAAAATGGTTCCAACATTATCCAACATGTGACATATCATGTATGTCTCATTCGGGATCACTTGTGAAAAGCGCAATTATTTGTTGCATAACATTTCTACATGGCTTTTTATACGTCCACATTCATCATGTGAACGTATTATGCCGTCGCCCCCGCGTGTGCGTGTTTGTGTGTGGTTCGCCTACAGGACGCAATTCTTCATGGATTTTCTTCAAACTTGGTATACTTATTCCTTATACCCCAAGGAAGATCCCTATTGTTTTTGGTGCATGCCCGACACCCAGGGGCAGAGCCACGCCCATTTCTAGTATTTGTTTGTTTGTCGTCTACAGGCCACATTTCTTAACTTATAATCTTGAAACTTTGCATACACATTCTTTGTACCCTAAGGAACATCCCTATCGTTTGGGGTGCATGCCCAACCCCCAGGGGCAGAGCCACGCCCATTTTCTTTTCGTGTGTCTTTGTGTCGCCTACAGGGCGCAATTCTTACTGGATTTTCTTCAAACTTTGTATATTTACTCTTTATACTCTAAGGATGATCCCTATCGTTTGGGGTGCATGCCCAGAGCCACGCCCATTTTCTTTTTGTGTGTCTGTGTGTCGCCTACAGGCCGCAATTCTAACTGGATTTGCTTAAAACTTTGTATACTTACTCTTTACACCCTAAGGATGATCCATATTGTTTTTTGGTGCATGCCCGACCCCCAATGGCAGAGCCACGCCCATTCCTTGTATTTATTTGTTTGTCGTCTACAAGCCACATTTCTTAACGTATCATCTTGAAACGTTGAATGCTTATTCTTTGTACCCTAAGGAACATTCCTATCATTTGGGGTGCATGCTCGACCCCCATTGGCAGAGCCACGCCCATTTTCTTTTTGTGTGTCGCCTACAGGCCACAATTCTTAATCGGTCATCTTGTCGCCTACAGGGCGCAATTCTTACTGGATTTTCTTCAAACTTTGTATACTTACTCTTTATACTGTAAGGATGATCCCTATCATTTGGGGTGCATGCCCAATAGGGCTGAAACGATTCATCGGTGAATCGGTGTACCGAGATTTTTTTAACTGTCACGATAAATGATATTTTGATAGTGAAAACCGGTATATCTAGATTTATTTTTTTCTTACGATTAAGGATATAATTTAGTATAAAGCACGATACATTAGTTTAAAAATAAAGTGACTTGCATAACAGTGTGGTTTCTTTCAATTAAAACTTGCTTTAAATCGCTGATGGAAGCTAGTTTTCGTGGTTTACAAACACATCGGACAATAAAGTCGCTCGCTTTGGTCTAAGAGTTTACACTATCATCCAGACGTTTCAGTGTATACAACCTAATAGACCGGTACATGTCCTAATAATCGCGTACTACGTTTATTGTAAGAACGCGTTTTATTGGTTAAATAGTTAAGTCTAACAATTCATCCAATCAGATTTAATATAACATAAATATTCGTCTGCTAAGGAACCCTCGCATGGTATCGTGCTCACTGCTCAGAGATTGAATGAGAATCAGAATTACCGACAAATTTAGAATTTTAATTTTGTTTTTACATGAGGGTACAGCTAATAAACACCATTCTATTACTATTACTACTATTAGGCTTAGTAAGTCCTATGTCAGGTTCAAGTACTGCCACATTGGGTGATTTGGAAATCGAAAAGCCTCCATCCAAGTATAAATCGAAAGTGTGGGAATATTTTGATTTTCCCGTCACGTACAGAAATGGAAATAGAAAGGTTAACAGAGATGTTTCAGTTTGTCGGTCCTTCCATGCTCAGATACGTTACTCAGGAAATACTACAAATATGAGCTCAATGTTTAGTTGTTATTTTTGAAACAATTAATCAAACTGCGTATTATCTAGCATAAGAATGACCAGACATAGCCTACTTGTTGTTTTGTCTATATAAATTGACATTTACCCAGTTACCACTATACTAGCCAATACTGGTTATATTTTTATTTATTTATTATGTGTATCTACAAAATGAATAATAAAGTTAATTAACAAATTTTAGTTTTTTTATTAAGTTTAATTAGAACCCAATCCAATTTTACAGAAAAAAGACGCGTATCGTGATGCATTCGCATCGTAGGGTGGTTTAAAAACAGTGTATCGTATCGTGGCTTAGCGTATCGTTTCAGCCCTAATGCCCAACCCCCAGGGGCAGAGCCACGCCCATTTTCTTTTTGTGTGTTTGTGTGTCGCCTACAGGCCGCAATTCTAACTGGATTTTCTTAAAACTTTGTATACTTACTCTTTACACCCTAAGGATGATCCCTATTGTTTTGTTGGTGCATGCCCGACCCCCAATGGCAGAGCCACGCCCATTCCTTGTATTCATTTATTTGTCGTCTACAAGCCACATTTCTTAACGTATCATCTTGAAACTTTGAATGCTTATTCTTTGTACCCTAAGGAACATTCCTATCATTTGGGGTGCATGCCCAACCCCCAGGGGCAGAGTCACGCCCATTTTCTTTTTGTGTGTCGCCTACAGGCCACAATTCTTAATCGGTCATCTTGAAACTTAAAATACTTATTCCTTATACCCTAAGGATGATCCCTTTTGTTTTGGGTGCATGCCCGACCCCCGTGGGACAGCAACACCCATTTCTTGTATTTGTTTGTCTGTCGTCTACAGGCTGCATTTCTTAATGTATCATCTTGAAACTTTGAATACTTATTCTTGGTACCTCAAGGAAGATCCCTATTGTTTTTGGTGTATGCCCGACCCCCAGGGACAGTGCCACACCCATTTTCTTTTTGTCTGTCTGTGTGTCACCTACAGGCCACAATTCTTAATCGATCGTCTTGAAAACTTTTTTTATACTTATTCCTTATACCCTAAGGCTGGCCACTATTATTTTTGGTGCATGCCGGACCCCCTGGGACTGAGCCACGCCCAATGCTTTTGTGTTCGCCTACAGGATGCAATTCTTAACAGATCCTTTTAAAACTTTACATACCTATTCCTTATACCCTAAAGATGATCCCTATTGTTTTTGGTGATTTCTTAACTCCCAGGGGCAGAGCCATGCCCATTTTTACTTCGTGTCTGTGTGTGTTGTCTACAGGCCACGATTCTTAATGGGTCGTCTTTAAACTTGGGATATGTATTCCTTATAGCCTAAGGACGTCAACTGCATGTCCCGACTCCCACAGGCAAGACACGCCCAATTTTTGTGTTTGTCGTTTACAGGCCGCAATTCTGAATGAAGCAGCTTGGTACTTGGCTTATGTATTCCTTATAGCCTGAGGGCGTCCACTATTGATTTTGATGAATGTCCCGACCCCCATGGGCAGGGTCACGCCCATTTTTTGCCTTTAGCGTTAGGAAGGCACAATTCTGAATGGATTATCTTGGTATACTTATTCCTTATACTCTAAGGACGGCAACTATTGATGTTGAGGCACGACCCTCAACGCTAAACAAACCAAACGCCTAGCCTTCTTGACAAAGTACCATATCAATCAAAGCAGGAATGTGGACGTATATTGTAGTGTTAGCGTTATGTTTTCTTTGTGTAATAAACATACCTTTGAAGTTTTATGAAAATCAGATCAAAATTGTGACCTCTAGAGAGTCCACAAGCTAAAAAACATGGGCTTTAATCCATGAAGTTACTGTTCGATACATGGCAATATTGAAAAGAAACAAGATCTTTGGGATACCTACACAACCAAATTGTGGATGGACAGGGTTGACGACAATCAGGGTTGGGATTTCAAAATTTTTCTTGTCGGACATTTTTACCGAAAATAAAGGGACATAACTCCTTATCGTTTTTTTTAAGAAGGTAGTTTTTAGATCAAACAGTAAAATCACGTTTCAACAAAATATTCAAATTCGTACGTAATAAAAACAATAGGTGCACTTCGTTATTTTTCATATCTAATTCCTGTACGGTATTAAAATTTATGCCAGTAATAATATTTCTAAAACATTATGTGATGACGTAATACAATAGAATGAAAGCCGACTGCCGACTACTGTCGATCCGTACTGTTTCAAATTCCTCGAAAAGTACCTTATTTTCGGGTCATTTAATTCGATACATTCTTCAGCGGAAGTTCGGCATTCGTCTTATGATCCGTTTCGGCTTATATACGGAGGATAAAAAATGTTATCCCCATATTCATTTGGCAGTAAACTTCGCTCGTTGTGACACCATCTGCTAAATAATAACACTCAAATCAAGCACTATTCCATTCGACATATTCGTCAACATTGCCTACCGTACTTATTTCTTTATTTAAAAAAATAAACCTCATCGAAAATATGATCATACATCCATCAATATGCCATGAAAATAGAATCTTTTCTTCGACATTAGACGCGTGAAATTAGTCACGTATTCATTCGGAATCAGTCGAGGTTTACTGAGTGGTATTCATTTCGTAGTTTTACGAGTTTCGCGAGATTTCTACTTCCGTTTAAAACAAGGACAACTTTGCTCTGAAAATTCTAAATACGCTTCGAACGACGCAGTTTTGATAACTTCTTTTTAAAATCGGCAAGTTTACCCAATATCTAAACCCGTACCGCATCCCAATTGTATAGGCGTAGGTACATTACATATCACTTACCGTCATACAGCCGCGGCTAGATGTAGAATTATGGAATTCAGCGAGGTTTGCCGAGTGCTATAACCACGTGCGATCAGAAACTATAACCGTGCGATCAGAAACAGAGTTCGCAAGGTCTATTTTTTTTTTTAGATATGTGTGTGCGAAATAGCTTTATTTAACGCTCGCTTCCACCATAGTGATATCGCAGATTAGATGTGAAATATACGACTAATTTCTACCTGCTGTCGCCCGACATCAAGGAGATTATAATAGTAATACATCCGACAATGGGTCAATCACGTAGATTAAGTTTATAATCACTGTTGTGGTATTGATACATATCCCGACAAAGGAGAAGGAATGACTTCTGTTCAGGATTGGATTAATGAATTGTCCGATAAAGGATTAAGGCAGATTAACTAGTTAATCAAGGTAGGTGTTAGGTGGTATAACACGATAAATATGTTGATCACTTAATTACCTAATCAATCCAGCGTGTTATCAACGATAATCGGGTTGAGAGGTTGTTACACACTCAGTAAACTATATTAATTTTGGAATTTTGAATATTATTCACCATGTCTTGATGTCCGATTGGGCATATTTCCGGTCGGACAATTTTGTGCGTTTGGAAATTGGCGCCGGACAAGTCCGCAATATACGGGCAAAATCCCATCTCTGACGACAATATACATTCACATGAAAATGTAGGCGTATAAAAATGTACCTATATGTATACTATTCAAAAAAAGTAGGGGATATTTGATTTTGGGGGCATAATACTAAAATATGCAAATGACTACGAAAAAAGTCACTATAGAACCTAACAGAAGAAACATTTCCAGTTACATGTGACGCCCAAACGCACCGATAGCTACCGCATGGAATGCAGGTGATGCTTGGGATCATCATGGGGGTCCAACCCAAGATTTGCACGACTCTGACATTGAATGTTACAGTCATTGTGGCATTGAATTCCAGGGTGGAAACATCAGTTTAATTGTTTTAGTGACCAGAAAACAAATTTTGATATGCGTCGGCTTACCCAAAATGAAAGGTTACGTGCCCTTGGCATGCTACAGATCGGCACAACACAGGCAGTTGTGGCGCGGACGATGAATGTTTATCAGTCTGTCATAAGCAGGCAATGGTCCAGATACCGTGATACACAATCTGTACAGGACAGACCACGCTCAGGTCGACCAGGGGCGACAACTCAAGCCCAGGATCGATTTATCCGTACCTTGGCCTTGAGAAATCGTGTCATCACAGCAAATCAGATCAGCGCTCGTCTTCAAACAGACACTGGTGTGAGAGTGAGTGGCCAGACGATTCGGAATCGACTGCATAGGGGTCACCTTCGCGCCCGACGTCCTCGTGTGATCCCTTGTTTGAGAGATCATCACATTCAGGCAAGACGTCGTTGGTGTAGGGATCGTCAACACTGGGATAATTGACGCTGGAGCAATGTGATGTTTTCAGATTAGTCAAGGTTCACTGTTGATTTTTTGGACAGACGTAGGAGGGTGTGGCGTCGTCGAAACGAGCGCTTCCAAGACGTTAACGTCATCAGACATGATCGATTTGGGGGTGGTTCTGTTATGGTGTGGGAAGGCATCACTGTTGCTGGAAGAACGGCTTTACATGTTGTTGCAGGGCGTGTTACATGCCAGTACTACCGGGACAACATCTTGGCAGTCCATGTTGTGCCGTTCGCACGACGTCATGGCCGCCGTTTCATCTTCCAGGATGACAACGCAAGATGTCACAGGGCCAGGATCGTTACAGGTTACCTCCAACAACAGAACATCACCACATTACCTTGGCGAGCACTGAGTCCCGACCTCTCCCCAATCGAGCATGTCTGGGACATGCTTGGACAGAGGTTACGTCAACGTCAACAACGCCCTGCCAATGTCCAAGAACTTGCTGCTGCGTTGCAACAGGAATGGGACAATCTGGACCAAAATGACCTTAGACGTCTCATTCGGAGTATGCCACATCGGATCAATGCTTGTTTGGCAAACAGAGGAGGATTTACCCGTTACTGACTTTGCTGTGGTAACTTTGCTGTTTGACCCCGGGTATCATTTTACCCTTATAATGGTCAGTCTGTGCCTTACTTAGTCTAACGATCATTTGGAATAAATCGATGAATGTGAACTTCATTTCATTTTGTCATTTGTTTCTTTTTCAGTTTCATTAGGTGACTTTAATAACACTTAAAAATCAAATATCCCCTACTTTTTTTGAATAGTATATATGAAAATTAGTATTCTAGCAGTGAATAGCAGCTTAAGATTGTTGATCGTTTTACAAATCGAACAAAACCAAATTATAACATACGGCTTTACAGTGAAGTCATTAATCAAAATAGAAAGTTAGCCTCTGTATCAAAGAAAGAATAGATCTCCTGCTTAAAAGACAAATTACACAAAAAGTAGAAAATAAATGTACCACTATGAAAGTTGAGACAAAAACTTATTTGGTAGTCTTCAAAAGTTCATTTAGTTGTCTACATCAACAGTAACTACAAATTAAACAATTGAATCTCATCAAATATACATAACACTGTGTCTGTGTAAATAAGAATAACTACATACTAAGACAACAAATTTAAAGCGGTAATGAGTTATGTGGCTCAGACATAGGGAAATAAAAATAAAAATTGGCTGCAGTTCGTCTGTCCAGGAAAAATTTCATTTATTTTAACACAGTTGAGAAATTATTCAACTTCAACTTCAAACATCTGAAGTTAGCTATTCGATGGGGGAAAAAGAAAAACAAGGGAGGTAATTGTGTTATTATTACCATTGTCAATGACTTTTAAGTGTGGGGAAAAATGCCTATGATCGTATAATAGTGAGTTGACAACCTATTGAGCAAAAGACATAGAAATAATTATGTTTTGACTTTCTTAGAAAATATGAAATTCTCGCATTAACTTAATTTGACAACGATATATAGTAGCACTGTGACGGCTTAACTGAACGGTACATATAAATCCTTGTGCCCTCAGACTATACATATTTACATATCATGCGGGCGCTTGGATAAGAGGGAGATTATATTCCATTATATGCCCTCTGGGCATCTCTGTCGGTTTACCACAGAACTTCTGAAAGTATTCTCTCTATTCCAGGAGGAGGCTTTAAGAACATCTGAAATAGAACAACCAGAATCAAAAGCTGCAGATGTGGAAGCTGAACAAAATCAGTGAACCTTAATCACTGAGGTATCAATTCCAGCAACTTCAAGGGTTTCAGGTAGAAGCTGTTACTTCTCTGTATGTAAGACAAGAATTTGAGGAGACTTTCCAGAAGTTACTATAAGATAAGATAATAATACTACAACATGGGCATATATTTTTGTCAGAAAAATACTTCAGTTTGACATTGTATGGAAGAAAAGATTGCTATGAAGTTTTTTTAAAACTCTACCAACTCAAATGTAACAGTATTGCCTGAATCTAAAGTGGGGGACATGCGAGCTCGCATATTTTTTCGCCCGATCTCGGCAATCTTGAAAATCGCTCAAAAAATATGCCCGTGTGCCCCTCCACGGGGACGATTCTGCCTTGGCAACCATTCACCCGATCAATATCTCTTATCTAGCATGTTACATATTTCTTGCCGAATATTTTTCGCCAGCGATCAAATTTGCTTGTGTGCGATTCATTTCGGGCGATTAATTTTTATAAGCCAACCGTCGACATCATTGATATTATCTCAAAATGGCTGCTTCGACTGCTGAATTGTGGAGTCGGTCACCCTTTGGTCCCAAAGGCCTTGTCTTTTTGACATCACCATACCACAATATCGGAATCGTCAGAAATGGCTGCACGTGTCAGGCCTATTATATCATCAATCTATCAAGGCTGCTTCTAAAAGGGTTCAATTGAATTTTTGTAAAAGTCACATGATTGACTAGCGTACTCATAGAATGGCGTACGCTCTCGAGGCGATTGATATGTGTGCGTCGTTCGTTATCGCTGCAATCAAGCAAAAAAATATGCTCAAGAAATGAACAATACTGAAAGCTGTTAATTTCTGGCATCTTTGGGCTGTAGCTATAGCGAATGTACAATATATATATATAAGCTCACTGTTTTATATGGCCACAGATCACTAATTATTTCCCCATTGACTTTAATGTTAATTCTCGTCTCTTAGACTGGCTGTAACTTTTTCCCAAATATTCCTTGGGTAGAACGCTTTCTGCCACAGATGGAGCAACATGTGGCAAACTCTTGCCCAAAAGCATGTATGAGGTTCACCTTGAAAAACTTGAGATACACAAGCTATAAGTAGAGACAACTAAACAAGCAATTTCGGCCCTCCCTTTCAACCTAACTAACCTCACAACTCTTGTATCCTTCCGCCTCAAAACCATGAATATTCACCAAAACCTGGCAGTAAATGTATTTTCAAACCCTTTTCTTCGATTCTACACCAAAAAGTCAACAAAATTTGCCATGCAAAAGGGGAAGAAAGGGAAAGGGAGAGAAAGACTAAAAATAACTTTGGCCTAATATCCGTGGGTGAAATATTTAGTGATCTGTGTTCATATGTGGGAAGCTTCAATGATTTATCTTTTAAGACGAAAAATTTCTCACAAAAATTTCAGTCAAATAGTGGCAACATATCAAGGTTTGGAAAGAACAAGATTAAAGACAACCTTTACCAACCTACACCCACATTACACAAGAGATAGCCAGAGAACAAGCTAAAAAAAAAATGTGATTTTTTGTACAATCAGGAGCCATAATCCTGGAAATCACGGTCAGATATGCAGGAATATCGAAAAGAACCTAGATCGTTTGGATAGAAAAATATATGTTAAGGTTCATTAAGATAGGATAAAAATTGTGACTTTGTACTCAACCATTGTTATTAGGGTGTAACGATGATATATTTATATGTTTTCAGAAATCGGATAACAATTCTGACCTCTCAAGGTTCCTCAAGCTCAAAACATGATTTTTTGTACAGTGACAATAATCCAGGAAGTTAGTGTCTGACATGCGCAATTATCGAAAATGTTATATAAACACATGTTTTAGGTTTCATAAATCAGATCAAAAGTGTGACCTCAACAGGGTCCAAAACCTACATATCGGCTAGATTAAAGATCAATTGGCTAAAGCCGACAAAAAACAGCCGATTAAGATCCCTGATCTCCACGTAACCGGTAGACGAGAAATGTTCAAATTTCTACACATGTTGATATTTTGATACCAGAACAAGTTAAGCCATGAACAGAGAGCGTTTTATCAGGGAGGTCACGATAATTCACTCCTCTCTCATCCATGTTGTAGATATCCCGAGCCTCATAACCAATGACAATGTCAAGTACGCTATCAGTCCATTCTTTCACAACGTCGTCATTTACGCTACCACTTTCAACGCACATCTTGAAAAATTAAATGTTGTCTTTCTCTAAATCTTCTTTTTCACGAAGCATAGGACTGGAGATCGACAATGCGAGAACATTCAATACATAAGATTAGTCAACTGTCAACCAATACCGTTAAACAACACTTTGATGTTAGGAGATTCATCCCATAAGAATAAACAAATAAAAAACGGAAGTAGTTGATAATATGCTCTACTTTAACAGAGTTTTCGACGATGTTACGAGGGGCATGATTGTTTTGCTTTTTTAAAAGTAATTATATTTTTGGCCAAGTATTGTTTTGGTAAAATTTGTTATTTTCGGACCATGTCGCTTTTATGACCACTTTGTATTGTATAAATTTAAAAAAATATATATTTATTGTTACACCACTGGTTACGAGACATCGCTTTCAAAAACTTCCTGGGGACCGCCATGTTGAATTACAGCTAACTTACACAACATTTTATTGATCTTTGTAGCAACTAACTCCATCTGCTCTGAATTAAATAGAGGTGGACCATTTTGAAAATTAGAAATCTGACAGGCTATAAAAATATTACTTACAGAAGTTACTGTAGCCTGGGTTGGTGCTCCCAACAGACTGGACAATAAGAAGAACACAAAAGGTGATAACGACGACTTAAAAAGCATTTAATTAAATTTTTTTGTTTAAAGGATAATTCCCAGTGGGCATTGCCCAGGGTCACCACTGAATCTACAATTGAAATTTTTGTGTCTTGAAAAGGATTCTTTGACAAGATGGATCATAAAAGTGAAACACCCAGGCCTGTTATCTTCTGCACCTATAGACACATCTTGTGACTGTGCCTCATGGAGTCAAACTGACCTAATGTCAGCATCAACCGGAGGTGGCAATATACCTGTACAATTATCAGTCTTGACACCTTTGGGTTGGGTTAGGGTAGCAGACTATCACCAATGAAGAGACGAACACAATCAAGATTGGTCACATAAATTCTGTTACTAATTTTTTTGTAAATCACATATTTCTTTTTTTTTTTAGTGAAGCCTGTACTATAACACTTTACAGCGCAGTGGACGCTTACGGATGGCCCAAGGATCCATTCACTTGATCTGATATCCTTCTCTGAACATACCGAAAACTTTCAATCATGGCTCACTGTCAGAATTATCGGAAAAGATTGCCTTTTGATCCAAATTTGGATAGATCCTCAACGATATTTGCATTGAGATCTCTTCCATCGTCAACATGTTGGCTAAAAAGGATCGATTATTCGTCTGACTTCGTATTACTATCCATTTTGTTTTTGCTTTCAATTCAATTACTCCAAAATGGCGACATATAAACAAAAACATGCACAAACTCACATGATTACTTCCGTAATTTCCGCTATTTAGCAGAAACTAACAAGCAATTATCCAATCATTGTTGCCTTTTAATAGAAGGGTCCATTAAATTTAAGGGTGAAATGGTGTTGTATATGTCGGATATAAACCTACTCTCCCTCGGATTTATATGATAGAGAACACTCGGGTGGGTTAATATCCTATACATATAGATTTCTTGGAGTGTAATTTAAAGTTTTAAATGTTACAAGTGTTAAAATCTCTTGCTTTGTTTTATGTATTTTTGCTCTATTTCAAATATGTTAGAATTGGTATTATCTAGAGCTGGACGATATCCCTAGAAACAGGTCAATAGTAACATTTTGTTGAAGATGGTGTAGATTATTTTTGAGAATTGTTCTTGGGGCAGTAAATGCTGGACATATGAAAAAATAATTGTTATTATCATTGTCTGCAGAATTACACCTTTAGGGCACACTTTTGTTTCACTAATATTGAATACTCAATCCTTTTACTTGAACAAAACAAATGTTGGATGACAACTAAGACTATATAAGCGCCCCAATGGTACCCTTTACCATACAGGAAGAAATTCTATCTTGGAACCATTTATGTCTTCAAGACGTAAAGATTCTACAATAAGATTTAAGGTACAGATGATAAAAACTACTATTTGTGCTGTTTCTGGCGTCTTAAACAATCCTTCTTCATTGATTTGTCCCTCAAGAGAATTTGCACAATCAAGATCAATCTCTACCAATTTATATTTTATCAAATCCTACATTCTCTTGACTTCCTCTTTTAAAGTAAACACAGTTACACGATTAAAATAAGGGGTAAAAAGCCAGTTAGAAATATGAGCATAGATGCAACATTTGATGCTATAAGCATAGAAGCAACATAAATATACCCACAAAGAGGGTACTTTTAAGAATAAAACTATGGAATATGATGTAATTGATTTTCACGAATTGTTACTTGGGCAAAGGTTCGAAATACACATCAATAATCATAACACAAGACTTCTCCCCGAGTCTGTGAACAATATATATTAAACCAGCCAACATGTTGATTCATCCGTTCAATAAACCAAACTAACCTTGTTTAATCTTATTATTGGAAAATTTCAAGTTATCATGTTAGTAAGGTTATGGTAATTTGTGTCGCACTAGTTGGTAAAGGAGACAAGAAGAGAGCTTCTTTTATGATTAATTGTAGAGTGAGATTAAAGTGACAGTAATATTGTGAATACATTATACAACTACAACTCTGAAGGAGTACTGACATATTTTGTTATGCCACATCAGTCAGGTCACACCTTCAACACTCAAGTTACAACATGGATAACAGCGTACAGAAACATCTAATACCTATTAAAGTGGAAAATTTCTTAATAAAACCGGAAGTTATACTACATGACCAAATTTTTTTACATTAAATATTAGTAGATATCAGGTCATAATACATACAAAGGTCAAGGGTCATTGAAAGGTTAGGTCACCAGCTAGAAGGTGAAAAGTCTTAACAAAATTCAAAATTCCAAATATAAATTCAAAAATAGGCTCCCAAAGAATTGTTGCCATTTGGAAAAATTTTCGAGAAAACGGAAGCTATCACAAAGTTTGTTAATATGCCATTTTAATGTGTTCCTTATTCCTACCAAGTTTCAACTTGATACATCAAATAGTGATGGAGAAACGCTAATATTGAAAGCTAACAATTAATATAGTGAACTTCTGAATTTAAAAAAAACATCCTTCACAGACATGGGATTCGTCCAAAGAATCCAAAAATGAAAACCTGAAGAAGATCCTTTGAGAAATAACCAAGAAATGGGCAATCCGTAAAACACTTTAAGCTAAAAATAACCTAATTTATATTTAATAAATAGCTCCATAGAGGTCAATGAATACATGTTTCCACCATAATAAAAAATATCCATCATTGACTGCCAGTAAAATAGGTGTGATCCACAATAGCCTCAATATTAAATAAAAATAGCTTTCTCAATTTTGGAGTCATGCCTTAATCTAATGTACGCCTATCTTATTGTGATATTGAGCTCCATACATATTTCATGCAAGAAAAACAATATAACACAATAAAATGTACAACATTGAGAATAGGCTTGCTGCCCTAATGCAAAATTAGTTAACTCTTTTAAACATTAATCAAATATTTGGTGAAACATTTCAAAGTTTGGATTGTTCAATTTATCCAAAACACCTACCCGTATAATAAAGACATCCTTATTTAGTAAGTTAATTCCTTTAAACGTTCATCAAACACTTGACGAAACTTGTAGTTTGGATGGTTCATTATATTTAAATTTCTCTTAGTTACCAAGCAAATATGCAACAAAATCCCCATAACAGGACCATGTTGGCAGATGTGAACCTCAATCGTTCTGTTACGAATGTCAATAACAAATTTATGCACTCACAATGTTAAATGTTCTCTCAAGAAATATTTCTCTGGAGTAAACTCCTGTGAAAAAAAAATCAACTAGTACCACGAAAAATGTAAAAAAAAAAGTATAAACTTATATCCCGAAAACAATGGTGAAGTTGTGTGTGTATTTTCTTTAAATATCAAATTTTAGGATAGAAAAGGAAAACTATTTAACATTCAATACAGACATGACATCAACAGTTATCCCCCCTTTACTATTAAAATCTTTCTGTGTATGAGGGAAATGTACAATGTGAGCAGTGGACCAACAAAATTTTCTTACAATGCCAAACATATTTTAAAAAAATAATAAATTATAAAAATAAAGAAGAATTGTTGACATCTTTGTTGCATCAGATACCTGATAATCTGGTGTCCACATTCCTTTCACAAATGTTAAACTGACCATTTTTATCCATAACAAAACACGGTGTATGGAATATAATAGAATAATAGCACAGAGTTAGACAATCAAATATTCTTCCATTGACTTGAGCTTTAAATTATTTTTTCCTAATATTGAAAATCACAAACATTTGCACGGAAATCTACTTCTTGGGTTAATATTTATAATTGTAACACGGACGGGAGATCTTCCTTTGTTCTTTTCGTTGAATAAGCAGATTGTTTTACCTCTGCTAAACTCACTGGAGCATAACTGTGCAATAACTAGATATTTTCAATGTTATTGCACACTTTTGCTGGCTTTTACGATAATTTTAGTAGAAATCATATAGAGAAGTGGGGTGGGTTTTCCGTGAAATAACAACAAGCATGTTGAGCAGGTGTCAGTGTTACAAGTCATTTATAGCACCCTTCATTCGTTAACAGGTTTATTATCTCGGCTTACACCTCAATGTTTAAACCTGTTAACTCATGAGAGCCGTGCTATAAATATATAACATGTTACCATTTTAGAATTATCTTTACATTTAATGATCTTCAAATCTAAGGCCTTTTGTTCACTTTCCTAAAGACCACCATGTATTACCCCACTGACTTTTCAGTTCTTATATATCCGACGAGCACTAACTTTGTCCCAAATTTTTCGCTGGACTAAAGCTCCGAATGCAATATCTTGCTACAAAGCTTACAAATATATACAAATTTTAAGGATAAACATATGTAACTATCTGCTGCACATATTACTGTAACCAAACTAATTTTTCGTACCAGCGAGTACATTCTTCAATAGGCTTCAGTACATTCTTCTTAGTAGGGCCTACATAATAATAGTTTGGAGAGTATTATACCATAGATCGTATATAATATGGATAACTGACCCTGCAGTATCTGTCATTGGATGATGAATTATGTTGTACATCGCATGCGCGAAGTCAATAGCCCCAAAGTTACTTCCGGTCGAAGGCTTTGCTATTGTTTATAATGAAGCCGAGTCGTGTGAGCTGATATTAATGTTATTATTTTGTAATAATTGTAATTGAGATAGCGACTGGAAATTTTGAGACAACGTTCCTATATTTATGAAGCTAATAATAACACGAAGACCGTATTTTTTTACTTCAGTATTTATATTTTTAAAAAGTACTTAAATATAGATCCCATACTATGGGCCATATAGCAGTAAATTGCAAAGCCTATGCGTGAACTGATATTTGATGTTATTATTTTGTAATAATTTTAAAATAGCGACTGGAAATTTTGAGACAACTTTCCTATATTTATTAAGTTAATAATAACATGAAGACTGTATTTTTTTACTTCATTTTTTATATTTCATCGATCTACAGATTTTCTTGAATTTTTTGTAAAAATAAAAATACTGTTTTGTTTTGGGTCCATTATTTAAGGATGTAAATATCATGTGTATTTTTGTAACCAAACTGATTCTTTAAATCTATTTTCACAGAAAAAAAAGATGCACTTAAAATATTTTCGTTTATAAATAATTTTTTAAAATATTTTCGTTTATAAATAATTTTTTAAAATATTTTCGTTTATAAATAATTTTTTAAAATATTTTCGTTTATAAATAATTTTTTAAAATATTTTCGTTTATAAATAATTTTTTATACTGTATTTTATCGATCTACAGAATTTCTTGTAAAAATGAAACGACGTATTTTTGTAACCAAACTGATTCTTCAAATCTATTTTCACAGAAAAGAAAAGATGCACTTAAAATATTTTCGTAGCAAAAATAAAAATCTTGATATTAGAATCATTGTCTTCATACTTGATCTTTTTAATTCAAATTGATTCATTATAATTTTTTCCAAAGAAAAAAAATACCAATCTGAATATATAAGGATTATGTATGCTGGTGTTAGTCAATAAAGTTCTCCAGCATTTTGCAGCATGGTTTCTCCCAGTCGGTAGTGTAGGAGGGACAGCATGGCAAAGAACAGTGTCTAGTTGTGCAGATGGGACAAAAAACACAAGCTCATTTGTACACATTGGCATCATAATTTTGTAAACAAATTGATTCTTCAAAACTATTTTCAATGAAAAAAAGTTGGAAGTTAAACCCCATTTCAATGACTCAATTGGTAGAAAATTTGATATGACGCACAAAAAAATAGAGAAAAAGTAATCATGAAATTCTAATTTTAAATCAATAATGCTGTTATGGCGCTATTAAATTGTATATAATCCAAAACATATATATGGAATTGGGTTTTAACATTATCTTGTCAACACATGCAATCCTTCAGTATTTCCTTACGATCACATATGGTAATCTTTATTCTATGACTATTTGCAAAATGCAAGGAAGGAGAGTTTTGCCCGGGCAGCATCTTTCTGACATTTAGACTTACATTCATGCAAATTTTATAATGTCAATACTACCAATATTTATAGGGATTATCCTAATTTGAACATAGTCGCAAAAATAAAAGTCTGGGTACATATGAAATTTCAACGTAAAATATAGAGCAATGGTGTATATACCTTGTCTCAAAATTTGAGCTCAAAATATTGAGTTGTTTTGACTAAGAATGGCTAAGAATGCTGGACGCATTCGCACTGAAAATGATTATTCAATAACTTATCATACTTTTATGTGTTATTGTTTTAAGGCCTGTGTCGGCTGTGTACCGTATGGTCCGTGTAGTAGCCTATCCTTTTAATTTTTATACGAACGAAACATGTACTGACAACTAACCGTATTGATACAAAATAACTTACACATGGTTAAACATTCATTTTGGATATATCTTGATAATTGGAAGTTGTGCAGACGATGTTTTTTTCTTATTTCATTCCGAAGCTCACAGGACTCCATACGTATTTCTTCAGGGTTTTGTTTAACCGGAAGTAACTTGGGGGCAATTGACTTCGCGCATGCGATGTATAACATAAACCACCAGTCGGACTTCCTTTCTAGTACAGTTCTATGATTATACTTTACTTTTGAAATGCGTTAATTTACCAGAATATCTATGGAAATTTGATATTCTTACAGTATATGTCCACAATGTTTTAGGAACATCGTCTACATCATTGATAAAGAAGACATTTTTACCTCATCACAAAATCATATGATTCCTCA
Source organism: Patella ulyssiponensis (assembly GCA_963678685.1). NCBI lineage: Eukaryota > Metazoa > Mollusca > Gastropoda > Patellidae > Patella > Patella ulyssiponensis. The sequence continues at coordinate 49,235,684 of OY783231.1, forward strand.
ATCATACACAGAACATGGGATATGTAGACATCATACACAGACATTTTTATCTCATCACAAAATCATATGATTCCTGAATCATACACAGAACATGGGATATGTAGAATGAGGAATGATTGTAATTCTAAACCATTATTTAACCCATTTAACCCTGAGCCAATTAAAAGATTAGCTACCCTACCCCTAAGCTCATTAAATCAGCTGGGTCCATTTCCTAAGCCAATTTGTGGATTATTGTTAATCCTAATACTCTCTACAAAGATATAAAATTCAATCGTACAAAGTAGCAATTATATTACTATAAATAATATTGAAAAGCCAGTTCCATTAAAATTATGACTTTTCTCTGTCATGATGGTAAAATAACATGAACAAGTATCCCCTAAGAATTTTTTCTTTTAAAAAATAAAACACAAATATAGTCCCTCAAGTTGGCAGCAGTGTTCAAAGTAAATAATGATGGGAATTGTCGTCTTCTTTGCTTCACTGCATCGAAAAAGAAAACATATAGTTGAAATCTTTGACAATGTAATATTCCTCTATGTAGCTTGCATTAAATTTAGCTTTCCAAAGTCTAGAATTATTAGCTGTAAGTTTTGTGGTATGATCTGTCTGAAAGCGTGCCCAAGATGGTGGCCGACACACTTGATCTTCGCTAAAGAATATGTATTTTTCGCATGATAACGTCAAAAAAAACAACAAATAGTTGATTTCTTCAACATTATCATATTCTACGATGTGTGGCAGTAAATCATAAAAATCCTGATTCCATTTCACTCTCAACCAATCAAATTGCTTATCTCTGTTTAGCCTTAGTGGAAAATGTGCATGATCGAACACTGTCAAGGCATTCACCTCATAAATACTTACACAAAGTTTGAACATTCTACCTCAGTTAGATGGAGATATTTTTATGTGCAAAGCCTCGATCAATCAGATTGATGTATTTACTTAGCCCAAGTAGAAAATGCTTATCAACCATCTTAGTCAACATATTGATGTAATGTTGATGTATCTACTTAGCCTAAGCAGAAAATGCTTATCAACGATCTTAGTCAAGATATTGATATAATGAAATACGCAAAGTTTCACAACTCTCATTTAATTAGAACCAAAGCACCAATCACTCAAATTGGTTATCTCTGTTTAGACTAGACACTGACCAAATAAACAACTACACCAAGCTTGAACAATTTAGCTCAATTAGAAGAAAATTTATTGTGTCCCCAAAAGTGTGACAGACAGACGGATGGTCAGACCCTTTCTAATAGTCCCCAGCTTCGAAAGGATGGGGGACAATAAATACACATTATTGTCAATAATGAATTTTGTGTAACAGTCCTCGTCCATTTTGGTTACTCTCAACATAGTCCTCGTCTATTCCATATATACATGCATTCCTGATTATGTAAATGAGCTAGATTCCCGCGTGTTTTTCCCGCTCTTCATCACAACAGAGTTAGCAGTGCCACAGACAGGACGTGTGTGTTGATCCTAGATAATTCCGTTAATAATATTTTACAGTGACGTGTATTTAATACTAATTTACAGTGACGTGTCTGTGGCTGTCGTAAGGTACAATTTCAGTCTACCTTCGTTGGATTAGTTACGAGGTAATTCGTAAGTTGTAATTGTGAATTCACAATAATTGTTGCCGCCGCCTCGTTCTAACTTTCATCATGGCGTGCGATACATCGACTTCCGCTAAGAGGACGGGTCCTTTGTTTACAGTGAGAAAGCCGTTTCGTAGCTTACAGTTAGTGCCATCTAGCCCTCTTAGGATCGTGTTGTATGGCTCGTCATATGTTAAACATTTAGATGCATTTTTAAAGAATTACGGCCATTCGAATTTAGATTTAGATTTGAATTTATGTGATGTACATTGCTGGGGACATGGCGGCTTACGAGTTCGACATGATCGGCATGGACGGCTTGGGCGTGCGGCACGTAGCAGCCTTTTTCGACAGACTGACATTATCATCTTACACTTAGGTTCGAACGATGTTGCATCTGGCGAGTTTTTGCCGCACGAAGTGGCTATCGCAGTTGTGAACTTTGCGTCTTTACTTATGACTCGGTATAGCCCCAAATGTGTCATTGTTAGCCAACTGTTACCGAGATTTGTCGAGCCGTTCCGGGGTTTTAATGACCTGATTAAGTCAACGAACCTGCATTTGATGCAACTCTGCAATGAGTCTGATCTTGCGCTTAGTTTCTGGCGACATAAAGCTGGACTTTGGCAGCCTCTTCAACACATTTACTCAAATGATGGCATTCATTTATCAAATACAGTTGGTAATATGTTATTTATGCGGAGCATCAGGGATGCATTATTACGACATATCCGCTGGTATTTTTGCGGTTAAAAAATTTTTTACACTCATAATTTGTGTTCAAACCCTTTGACGGTATTGTAGCCTACACTTATGTAATAAGGTGCTGATCGTGATCCATTAGAGAGATAATCTGTTTTTGTTTGATCTATCATGTGTGGTAGTGAATTTTACTGTGACATCAGTTGTAGTAACAAACTGTTTATACGTTAATTTTACTATGGTCATTAGTATGTGTGCATGCTCTTGGTACTATGGTCTTTAGTATGTGTGCATGTATTATTTTTCACATCTTGGGAGTGTCCTTAGACCCTGTTGAATTTTTCGCAGCTTGGCCTGGCCTTGATTCACTGATCTTTGTGCGGGCATAACCGCTGGTATTTTGTGGTTAGGAATTTTTACAATTTGGAATTTTTTACAATCATATGTGTTTTAGAACTCTTTGGTTGTGTTGTACACTTATGTATTATTAAGTGGCTGATAGATTATATCCAAACTGGATCACTGTCTTGATCTACATGTGTAGTAGTGAATTTTACTGTGGCATCAGTTGTAGTAACAATTATTAGGGTTTCACACTGCGTAGCTTGTGTGAAACACTATTGTTTTTGTTAAAATTATTATTCTTATTATTATTATTATTATTATTATTATTATTATTATTATTATTCAGATTCCAATTTGAATAGATCTCAGCAACTACGTGTCGCATCGTTACGATTTCTTCGGTTTTACTGGGAAAGTGGGTGTGACTTAGAGGATAAAGCTATTTTGAACGTTCTGCGACAATGCGAAATGTCCGAAATCACCGAAGTTATCGTTTTTGAAAATATTGCAGTAATTTTAACAATAATCATTGGATTTTAACTTTCGATACATTTTGGCATAGCCGGAGACAGGGCACATAGCTACGCTACTTTCGATTTTTGATTTTCGGCAAATCTTCGAAGATATTAGGCGCCGAATTTCGAAAATTTAAAATTTTACAAAAAACTTTTTTATTTATGAATATTTTTTAGTCGTGTTGTGCACAGAATTAAAGAATCGTCTGACTAGCGCAAAAATGTTAAAAAAATTTGTCGCAGTAATTTTCCTTGGCCGCCATTGGCTAATTCACTTTTTCAGTCCTAGATTAAATTTTTATTGTTCGATTTGTATAAAACAAAGTTCATATGCTTCGTTGTCTCAATTGTCATTTTTTTTATTACCAAAAGTGTTATCTGTCGACACCGGAAGTGGCATAATTTTACCAAAAACTACAATTTTGACGGTTAGTTTCCTTCTTCTTAAACAAATATTATTTTTTGGAAAAATTATATGACTCAAAGAGTGTGTCCTTTCAAGGCGCAAAAAATGGCGGAAGCAGTTTTTTTAATTTCTATTTCATTTTCTAGCAAATTAGATTAAGAGGTGAAAAAAGGCGTAAAATTGACCTATTTACAACCCATTCAGGCTTTTCAGATTTTAAAATATTTTTACTTAACTTTTATAAACCTGTAACTATAATCCATACGAAGAGAATGTATGTTAAAATTAGTTTCTAAAATAAGCAGTTGCCGAGAAATGGGCAGTTTTGCATAAGTCACTGTTTTCGTAATTTTGCCTGTAAAATAGTCAATTATTAATGGATATTCACAAAAGTGACATCATTTGATTCAAAAAGCAAGTCTGCGTCATATCATGTTGATTACTATTTAAAATTGACACCGGAAGTGACGTCATTTAGTCAAAAACTCAATTTTTAACTTTTAAAATCGATATTTTTTTCAACCAAGAATTATGTCACATATAATAATAAAATTAATTTTTGGTTTAAATTCACATATTAACAAAACTCATACGGTCAAAAAGATATCATAAAATTGTTTCTAACTTGTTCGGTTGCCGAGATATAGGCGATTTTCTAAAAGTCACTTTTGAAGGTTTTTGGCCCATAAAAGTGTCAATTATTATTCGATTTTCATAAAATTTTCACCCTTTGAAGCCTAATGTCATAGACGATGTTAAAAAACTAATTTAAAGTTTTCATTATCACCGGAAGTAACGTCATTTTGGAAAAAACTGTATTTTAAGCCTTCAAAGCCGATATTTTATTCAAATGAGTCTGATTTGTAATGTTTATACAATTATGATATTTGATTCCAATCAACAAATAGATTAAACCCATACGGTCATATAAATACCAAAAAATGGTTTCTAACTTGTACGGTTGCCGAGAAATAGACGATTTTCTACACGTCACTTTTCAAGGTTTTTGGTCTATAAAAGTGGCAATTATTATTCGATTTACATAAAATTTTCACCATGTGATGCCTTATGCCATTTCTGATTTCATAAAACTAATGGAACATTTACATTATCACCGGAAGTACTGTAATTTTGTCAGGATCAATTACATGTAACAAATGTATAAAATGAAATGATATCGCTGGATTTGTTTGATTCTGTTTCCATTTTATTTGATGTGTGCAATTCTTATGTGGAAACCTGTATATTGGTTTCATTGGTACCGGAAGTGACATATGTTCAAGAGTAACGTGGCACCGAAATTGACACAAGTTCAAGTTCAAAGGTAACATGGCACCAGTGAAACCCGTCATTCCTGCATGCAGGTCTAGTTTATACTTATTTTTACTATGGTTATTAGTATGTGTGCATGCTCTTGGTACTATGGTCTTTAGTATGTGTGCATGTATTATGTATAGTAGACTTATTGTCTGTGGTAATATCCATTAGAGGGCTACTCGAGTTTGGAGTACATAGATCTTGTCTGAATCTAATTCATGTTCTTGGATTATGCAGACGGATTGTGGGCTTGCCAAAGCCATATAGATACTTGTTTCTATCTTTGAGCTCCATTGTGGCCACCCTTAACTGCTTATCTTTTACAGCCTCAAGATGTCTAAAAGGAGAAGAGAGGATCAAGTCCCATCGGTCGCTTCAGAGAGCGAAGATGAATCAGCACAAGGGCCTATGACAACAACGGCAGAAGAAAGGCTAACCGATTTGTTGATTGCAAAATTAATCAAAAGGGGATTAGTCATGGTTCCTCCATCGCCAACAGGACCTACAAGTGCCTCTGTGAGCACAGCTGCCTCCATTCATATAGCAACTTCAGATCCGCCAGTTGCGCCTAACCAACCGTCAACGTCTGCGGATACTTCGAACCAGAGTGGACCACCAGGGCAGAGTATTTTCTCCATTAATGCGGCAGACATGTTCCAGGTTCCAGATCCTGCTGTACCTATCCCTCAGCACCAAGGTACTATGACAAGTAGGACTTGCATGTCAATTTCTCGCCATATTTCTGATAGGCTCCGTCAGGATATTTGGACTGATAAGTTTGTAGATTTGTCTTTACTCCTGCCGGGTAATGTAGTACAAACCCAATTGGCATTGAATATCTTGGACACTGAGGATGAACCTACTATAAAGATTTCCTCATCACCAAAATCCAAGCTGCTGTCATTTGATCTGTGGCAGAGAGCATTTTCAATTTTTATGGATGTCATGGTACAGAAGGATCCGCTGGTAGCATCGTCATTGTTGTCATATGCATCACTCATATCAGAATTGGCACAGACTTACGGCGGCAGGTCCTTTTTGTATTACGATGCAGAATTTCGCATGTTGCGCCAATCAACCCCTCTTCCGTGGGATTCGATGCATGCTGACCTATGGTTAAGGGCTACAACTCTGTTTAGTGCTTCTTCTACTAGATCTGTGTCTCATCACGCCTCCCACACCCAAGTTTCAGGGGGGCGGGGAACTACTTGTTGGCAATACAACAAAACTCAGGGGTGTAAACGTTCTCGGTGTGATTTTTCACATGTCTGTAGCCGTTGCGGTTACAAACACCCGGTGTTTCGTTGTTTTGCCAAGGTAAAACAGAATACTCCCAGAATTGGGAATTCTTTTGGCAACTCCCCTCTGAATCCGCACAGCTACCCTGCACCAAGCTATCAATCGACCCCTATGTCTGTTCCGAATTCAAATTTGTCAACCAGAGATATACAACCTGTCCCTACAACTGCAGTATTATTAGATTCATCTGTTCAGAGTGGGTTACCTCCAAAAGAATCGTCGGGCTCTAAATCTGTCCCCTTGCCCTTTCAATCGCAATCCAAAACGGCATTACCAATATCTAAATCCCGGTATTCATTTCGGAAAATTAACCCAACCGCAAGTAAGGGTGCCAACTCCAATCGATTCCAGTAAACTTAATGAAATGCTGCTGGGCTACAACGACTCGGAGAAAAAGTTTTTATGTGAGGGTTTTACTTGGGGTTTTAAGATTCCTTATAAGGGGGAACGAATGTTCTCGTGGGCTAGGAATCATTCCTCCTGTTATCAGAATATGGACATTCTTCTTAAGAAGCTAAATGATGAGCTTCTAGCACATAGAATTATGGGCCCCTTTGTAGAACCCCCATTTAAAAATTTACGCTGCTCTCCTCTTGGAGTCGTTCCTAAACAAGAAAAAGATGCTTTCCGGCTAATCCATGACCTTTCCTTTCCTATGGGAAACTCGATAAATTCGGGTATCGACCCCTGCTACACACAAGTACATTACGACTCGATAGACACCGTTGTCTCCCTTGTTAGGCAACATGGTCGGGGGGCACTCATGGCCAAAGCAGATATCCAGAACGCGTATAGGCTCTTGCCCATCCACCCGGATGATTACGAGCTTCTGGGGTTTTCTGTTGAGATTGAGAACCAACATTATTATTTTGCGGATATGTGCTTACCCATGGGCCTCAGTATGAGTTGCCAGACTTTCGAACGCTTCAGTACCGCTCTACAATGGATTATGGAAACGAAATATAACGCATCTCTTAGTCACATGATTGATGATTTTTTCTTTATAGGACCACCCAATGCACCCATGTGTGCCGATTCCTTGAACAATTTTATGGCACTTGCACAGTATTTGCATATTCCCATTAAGGCTTCCAAAACAGTTGAGCCCACCACAAAAATAGTCATTTACGGAATTGAGATTGACTCCATGCAGATGGTGAGTCGCTTACCGGAAGAAAAGGTAGTTAAAATTAGAACTGCTTTGTCTGACTTCCTAAGTAAAGACAAAGTTACACTCAAGCAACTCCAGTCCCTTCTAGGCCTCTTGAATTTTGCCACTTTGGTAGTTGTCCCCGGTCGTGCATTTCTTCGCAGACTGTATGATCTTACCATCGGGGTTGCGAAGTCTTATTACAAAATAAGATTAAATAACTCCGCCAAAGCTGATATAAGGTTATGGCACGAATTTATGCAGGGATTCAACGGTCGTTGTATGTTTCTAAGTGATACCTGGTTGGGTTCAGATTATTTGAAGTTGTTCACTGATGCAGCATCATCCGCAGGGTATGCAGCAGTGTTGAATTCAAAGTGGTTTTATGGATCATGGCCTCAACAAATGCAGAATATGAGTATTAATGTTCAGGAACTTTTCCCAATTGTTCTTGCAATCGAACATTGGGGACCTTTATTGCGAAATCATAAAATCCTCTTGTTATCTGACAATGAGTGTGTTGTGTTTGTTATAAACAAAGCCACTTCAAAGTGTCCGCATTTAATGAAATTGCTCCGTCGATTAATATTTGCTGCCATTAAGTACAATATATTTGTCAGGTCAAAACATATTCCAGGGAAATCTAATGTTGTTGCTGATTGCTTGTCTCGTTTTAAATTTCAGCAAGCCAGGCACTGGGCTCCATGGTTGGATGCCAATCCTCAGGTTTTGGATCTAGATCTCTTGAAAATCTAACACCATCTGCACTTAATTTAATTAGCGCAGCTTTAGCTCCATCTTCAAAAGCAACTTATTTTCGGGCATGGATGAGATTTGTGTCGTTTTGTAAAGACAGTCACCTGTCTCCGTGTTTCCCTCTGCCTAATCCACTTGTGGTTAATTACTTTGCTAATATGTTTTATTCTGGTTTCTCGCCAAGTACAATCACATCCCATGCATCTGTTCTAGCGTTCGTCCAAAAGCTGTTAGGATATCCGGATACTATTAATTCTTTTATGTTAAAGAATCTCTTAAAAGGTGCCCGGAAAATGCACATACCTTCACAATCATGCTTGCCGATTACTTCTGAAATACTGACGCGCATTATTTGCGCTATTCCAACAGTGATTTCCCTGAAATACCATTGCGTTTTGTTGCGAGCAATTTTTTCACTGGCGTTTGCAGGTTTTTTCTTTTAGGTGAATTGGTTTTCAAGTCTAGATCATCAGTTGCAAATATAATTCTAACTCAAAATGTTCAGTTTTCCTTTGATCACAATAAATTGGCCTTTGTCAGAATTGCCATGGACAACTTTAAACACAAAACTACTTCATCCCCAATGCATCTCTTTATTTCTTGTAAATGTCTGGAAGGTACACACTTCTCGACTTGTGCCCCATATCTGCTGTTACAGTACATGAAACTTTTCCCCCATGCCTCTGGTCCCTTATTCCAGTTTGCTGATGCAGCATATGTTACATATAATTTTGTAAATGTGTCGTTACAAAAAATTTTGACGTTTATTGGTTTGCCGACAAACCAGTACAAGTTACATTCGTTTAGAATTGGCGCAGCAACAACAGCTTTTATCCAAGGGCATTCAGAAGAATCGATTCGATCTATGGGTCGCTGGAAAAGTTCCGCAGTTAAATCATACATCCGACTACCCGTTTTGCTGACATAGATCCCCCCAAAATTTACCCGATATTCCGGTTCACAATTATTAAATTGGATCAGTGTAGACTGATACTTATGTAGGTATGGTTTGGTTACCTGCACACTTATTTGCCTTTTGCTTCAATCATATTAGCTAGTATTTGCTGTGCCCCTATATTTTATTATACTGATAAGATGTGACTTTTATAATATAAACTTGTACATACAATTGTCCATAACATAAATGCCAAAAATTATATATGTATGTCACGATTGTTTTCCAGTAGCTTTTAGCCTTTTTGGTGTTTCTTGTATATTCATTATAGGCTAACTGACCCCCGTGCAGTTAGCATTAGTTATTGATTGGAAAGTGGGTATGTAACCTTCCACCGTTTTAACTGGTACAGTGTAGGCTGTCCTGACACTTGTTTGTTTAGTACTCAATTTTATTTTCTTTAATTCTCACTTTTGTTACAGTAATTTGCATGTAGTGACTTTAGCTAGAAAGCTTAGGTATGTCAATCATTTGTTGTAATATTCTTGGTTATCATACGGATGGTGTCGTTAGGTTTGGGCACGACATCACAAGTTGTGATGTGTTTGGCCTTTTATTTGTTTAATTTTAAGCCCAACCCTCAGTTTTAAGACTGAAATATGATTTTATTTTGTAATATTAGTGTTTATGCATGTAGTATTCTTTGTTATTCATTGATAAATCATATTCCATTTGTTTAGTCATTAATAAATGACATTGTACACCATCCGTTTCTTTTGGTTTTTCTTTAATTGGTTGCGGGGGTGTGGGGTTAGTTGAATGGAAACACAAATACACATTATTGTCAATAATGAATTTTGTGTAACAGTCCTCGTCCATTTTGGTTACTCTCAACATAGTCCTCGTCTATTCCATATATACATGCATTCCTGATTATGTAAATGAGCTAGATTCCCGCGTGTTTTTCCCGCTCTTCATCACAACAGAGTTAGCAGTGCCACAGACAGGACGTGTGTGTTGATCCTAGATAATTCCGTTAATAACCCGCCACCTCCCCTGCTCCGCCTTGCACTTAACTCGTATAGTATACCTTGTTAACATGTCATTGTCTGTTTATTGTGCCATTTAATTGTCAGGACTGAATTTGAGTTTTAATTTGTACAATTATGTTTATACATGTAGTATGCTTGTTTGACTTTGATTTTAATTTGTATGATTAGTGTCTATACATGTAGTATTCTTACATGTCCTTTTATTTGTTTAATTTTAAGCCCAACCCTCAGTTTTAAGACTGAAATATGATTTTATTTTGTAATATTAGTGTTTATGCATGTAGTATTCTTTGTTATTCATTGATAAATCATATTCCATTTGTTTAGTCATTAATAAATGACATTGTACACCAAAAGAAGACCCAAGGGAGACGACTACATATTTCTGTATGGAAGCAGACCACAATTAACTTCACTATTGACTATAATGTTAATGCTGGTCAATTTGCCGGTCTCCAACATCCTCCCCAAATTTTGTTGCGCTGAATGCTTTTCCCCACAGAGACATTAACGTCTGGCCATATCTTTGCTAAAAATTAGGTTGACCAATGAAATTTGAGATAAATGAACTAAGATCAAGTATATAACCTTCTTCTTCATCGATTCTAGACCAAACAGTCAACAAAAATGGCCATGCAAAATTAAAACAACATTCATGGATCCATATGCATCAGTCATCAGAAGTGTTAGCAAAACAATTGCTGAAAATTGTGTGACTGCATGTGTAGACAAGCTTTTGCCATGCAATATACGCTCACATTTGCAAAAGATGGATGGAGAACAAGCTAAAATAACAATTTTCATACAATCAGAGGCTATAACCCAGGATTTTACAGTCCGACATGTGTCAATATCAAATGGAACCAAGATCTTAGGGATTTAAACATATATTTAAGTTTCCATCAAAATACGATAATAATTCACCTACTACTGGGTTAATGAAAATGAGCATATGCCATGCAGTGTGCTCTGAGGGAAATTTTGCCCAGAGAGCAGCACTATGGCCTACACTTATATCAAATTTCAACTGCCAAGGGATCTTGTCAGGAGCACCATACTACACCACTGACAAGGAGAAACCACTTTGGAAAATCTTGATGAACTTTCTCAGCCAATGCAGGTATCAAGCATGCGACCTCAAGGCTAGCGAGTCAGTGTTTTACCCACTTAGCCGCCATGGCTCTACAAGATCCACAACCTTGGTATTACCATACTCCTCTAAGTGTCTGGGAAGAATAGACACACTCCCTCAAAAAGCTTCAGGAATATGTCAGACATTCTTTGTCCGATTTTCATGAAATTCAAACTCAACTGTAATTACGGTGTAACTGTGACACAGTTGAATGGTTTTTGAAATCAAATAAAAATTGTGACCACTAGAGAGGCAAAGGCAATATATATTCACATAAAAATGTGGGTGTAAAAAAAACAATTGTGTGTGGAGTCAAGCTATCAAACTGCTTATCAATGTGTAGTATAATCAGAAAATTCTTATGATTGAACTTCGCCATGGTTTTGATGTAGTGAAACAATACACAAAGTTTGAACAAACCGCATTCTAGTTCACTCAGAAGCAGAATGCTGTCCTAAAGACGGGTAAACCAAATATCATAGTCCCATGCTTCCTTCCTATGGCTGTAAGGTGGTTATGTGGCCTAATAGTCTAACACACGTAAAGCAGATCTTTAGGCACGTTATCAATGCAAGCCAATGGTTGGATGCCAGAATTGTATGTAACAAGAAGTTGCATTGGCATTGCTTATCTTGCCCACTTGGTTTTCTCAGAACATATATTTCCATGGCATTTACATGTGCTACTCTTTTTCCGTAAAAGGTTAATAAACTAATTTTCAAATCTGTTCCTGTTGATCTGCAACTTTAAATGAGGTCCTGGGGATAAATAGAACCACTTATTAGTAAATTATCATAATTGAGATGGCTGTTTTCTGCTGCACATTGGTTGTTGAAATAGCAAAACAAAAAGAAAACAGATACAAGAGTTATTTTAGTTGAAACAAGTTTCATGACACTGACAGCGACACTTGAGAGAATAATAAAGTACCAGTAAGAGTTTCTTTACTCAAACCTTGTTTTCCTTTTTCAGGTAAAGTAAAAAAGAGACAGAAACATTTACAGGGCAATCGAAACATGCAAGAACATTTAAATGTGCTATTTTAAAATTAACATTTTAAAATTACACAGGCCTTAGCATAGAATACAGTCAATATTAGATAGCCCTGGGCCTGGATTCATGTGTAGATGGCACTGTATAAACGTTTACTAGAACCAGATATATTGACCTCAGGGTATGTTTTAATTAAGTTAGGGATGTTCAATCTTAAGAAAGCTAAAGGTCTAATATTGAGGCTAATCGATCAGAAGCAATAATTTCAACAGTTTAGATTTAAAATAATAGTAACAACCCAACAATGAGGCTGTTGCCCCCCACCGCAATCAAAATAAATTGATTACATATATTATCTAATTGCTCATTTATCTTTTTGAAAAGTATCGAGCAATCAAAATGATTATCTTTACTTAATTAGAAGCCTGATTATCATATCTCAAAGCATTGACCAACAAATTCGTCATAATCAATTTAGTCAAGGTATTGGTATTGTCGATGTACAGAAACAGTTGCTAATAGAGGTTAATTTTAGTGGCCTAAATGTAAAATTTGGAGACAGAAAAAGATGGGCATGAAAAGGTTTTCAAAAGAGAAAAAAGACATTTAATGGGATTATGAAAGAACTTCTACCCCCTGCATTCCCCCTCCAAGACAATGACCAACCATTAAGTTTAATTCCTCCAACAAATAAATAATTATCCCTGGTCAGGTGTATTAACACAATTTTGAGATACATGTACACCGAAATTAATAATTTCTTATCAACTGATAGATTATGGTTGTATAGCTACTTAAGTAGACAAACTGACAGAGTAAACTATGATATTTATCTTCAGATAGCAGGTGGTGAAATTTTGCTGTCATCCATCATAGTTAACATAACACATATCTTCTTCAGAATACGTAAGCATGATACCATTTGTTTGCAAAGGAAGTTTAAAAAAAAAAAAAAATTATTTCTAAAAACAGAAAATTAAAAATACATAAATGTTTGCCAGGCAGTGTTTAAAAATTAGGAAAAGATTTAATGTGACCAGACCATGGGTTCCAAGTTCTAACTCAGCTATATATGCCAGTCAGGACCGTTTGTCTTAGAAACTGAGTGAAATTTTTTTGGAATGATTGATCAATTTACATGTTATAAAACTGGAAATTTCATCCCATGGCAGATCATTAAGAAATATTTATTATGTGAAAATCATATCGACTGATGAGAATAGAAATGAAATGAAATGAAATGGGGATTAACGTCCTTACTCTTCTGCACCTAACCTGGGCTAATGGAAGACGAGTATATGCCATACAGTGTGCTATGAGGGAAATTTTGCCCGGGCAGTGGAACTATAGCCTACTCTTATATCGAATTCCACTGCCTAGGGATCTTTTATGTGCACGCCAATGTGTACACGGGACCTCAGTTTTTTATCCCATCAGACCGACTAGACAGCTGTCCTTGTCAGGCCCTCCGTTCTGCATCACTGACAAGGGGAAACCACGCCGGAAAATCGAGATGAACTTTCTTGGCCAATGCAGGGATGGAACACCAGACCTACAGGCTAGTGCCTTACTCACTTAGCCACGTGATCCCCCTGATGAGAATAGGTCCAATGTTGATCAGTTTCTAAATGAGCACTTTTTGTGTCATCCAATTTTCTCGAATAATGCAGCTACCACTGTATTAGATTGAACTTTCATAAATAAAGACAATCAGGCATGCAAAGAATGATAAAAAAATAGAACAGAAATTATCTAAATTTTCAAAAAGTCGGCAGATTAAAATTGTATTCAGCTAGATGTTAACTGATTTTATGTTGCCCAGTGGACCCACCATGCCTAAATGTAAACTAAACTTAGTAAAAAGCCGACTTATGCTTAATTATTTCAAAACAAAATTTCAATGAATTAAGAGTGACCCATTACACTGAAATAACGAATCTGATCAACCTGATTCAATAACTATTTTGAAAAAAATCAACAAAGTTTATCCTCTTTTAAATATAGTAGGTAAATCTAATTTTTGTTTGTATAATATATGTATATTATTATTCAGATAATAAGATTAATGCCATGCACTTGTAAAATATGTCTTTTCTTTAATTTGAACTAAAACATTAAGATTTTTTTAAATTCTAAACTGTTTGTAGTAGCCTTAAAAAATTCTGATTGTTCTTCTGTTCCAATTTTATAAAAAAGCCCATTAATTTGACCATTTAGTGTCTTTTTAATGCATTGGATCTATATGTGTATCTGTCTAGATTTAGTTTCAGCTGATAAGCCTGAAGTGATCAATGCAGCCATTTGTGTGTCAAGACCTTGATCAATGAAACTGGTAATGAGACTGTAGACTTTTCTTTTACTCTTAGATCAAAATTTCTACCTCTTACATTTAGCTCTCAAATAAAAAAGTTAAAGCTGATGCAGGTTTCACAATTGACTTGTTGCCTGGCTTTTCTCAGGGGCTTTAACCACTAGTATAGGGGCCTCCTTCACAAAGTTTTGAAAAACAGGCTGCTGGAAATGGAGTCTAACAGTATTCAGGCATTGATTGTTGAGATAAAGAGAGCTGACCAGACACCATGTGCCGTCTGGTCACTAATTTATCCGAACAGAGAGGAAATAGTCAAACAAACGGAATTGTGAACCTCAACCAATTTTGACCCCAACAATTTGAAAAATAGATTGCTTGAAATGGAGTGGGTGAATAAAGAGAATGAAATGAGAAATAGACTGCCAGAAATACAGCCTGGCAGTATTTCAGACACTGGTCGTCAAGATAAATTGAGCTGACCTGGCCAGATACTGTGTGTCCTCTATTCTAACAAAGAGAGAGGTGTCAAACGAACAGGCTGAGTAAATCAAAGTGTATAAACATTCTTGCTGCAGAAAAACTTTGAGGAACGTAAAAAGCACTTCTCAAGTGGCTCACATGTTATTGTTTTTAGTTACAAAATGACTCTAAAACACATTAAGTGGGAATGTGATATCAAACCATATCACAAATACTTTTTTTTTTCCATTTTAACTTATTGTGGTGGGGGTGGAGAACAGAGGACAGACCAAATTTTCCTGAGGCCAAATATTTGTAATTGGTTATTCAATATGCTATTATGTACATACATAAAATAACCCTACCTCACTGAACCAAAATCTGGGTTAAGTAAATCAGAATCTTCTGTGTGACTAGCTCTTCGAGAAGTATCACAACTTGACCTTTGGGAATCATCAAAACTTGGTCGCCTGGAATCATCAGAATTGTAATCAGGATGTAATGTATCCATTGGGAGTGGCAAACCATCTTTTAGATTTAATGGATTCTCCATTTTTCAACCCTTCATTCGCACCACTGAAACATAAAATCAATATACTTAACAAATTATGCCTACCATGCCAAATCTAAATATGGTTTGACCAAATTATTTAAAATTTCAATGTTATTTTAAAAATATACACAGAAAGAGGCTTTTACCATGAAATAATAGATCCTAAATGGCTAAACTAGGGATAAACTTGTAAAATAATAAATTGTAGCTAGAGATAACAACTGATCAAGCAAACACTTGATATATTTGAATCTGTCTCAGAATCTGTTCCATTGTAATGTATCACTATTGAGATTTTTTAGGTAAAGGAAAGAATGGATGCTAATTTTCAATGTACACGAAAAAATCATTTGCTCCCAGTAGGATAACAATAACATTAAAAAAACATTTATAATATATTTGTATCTTTCAGCGTATGTGATCTAATGTCTATATAGACATTCAGTCCAAATCACCTTCATTATAAATTGAAACTGATGTTGTGTTAACATCTTAAATTAGTTAAAATGGAAAAGGCAAATTATATAGATAAGGATGTAAAGGTAACAAATATTGGATGCAACCATCTTAAATTAACTTGGCACACAAATTATGTCAATTTTTCCAGTTATAGTTAACCCATGAAAATTTTTGGTTACGTCCTACTTTTGCAGGATAAAGTACATAATAAAAAAAACAATGAGAAATATAATGAAATGAAATAAATTATTAACAAAAGTCAGACTGAACGTGGGTAGAGAGAGGAATGGAAATTAATCCAACACTCTTCTTAAGAGTAGAGGTGTTCATTGGAACCAACTGACCATTAATATTTTCAGTGGCATTTAACAGATCATAACAAACACATTAAATGACACAATTCTATGGAAAACTACACAGTGATTATCATTGACAGTGATTCTATTGTCTTTATCTATTGTCTTTATCAAGTAAATCAAAAGAAATGATATGGGGTTTAATGTCCTACTGTATGGCACCATTTTCTTAAGGCTAATTAAGATGGAAATGATAGTGAACTTACAACTCTCAAACATACATGTTTCATATTTTGCGTAAAAAGCAGAGGGCATAACTCTGGACCAGAAGGTCCAATGTGCATTAAAATCAAACTTGTACAAGATTTTGTTATCCTCTAAAGGCACTACAACCATGTATATGTATTATGTGCTTTGCCAATATAAACATCGGATAAAAATTGTGACTTGTAGACTATTCACAAACAAATATGAATGGAGAAAGAGAAATGGGGTTTAACATTCACTTAACACCAAAATAGGTCATATCGGGACTAACATATGGTTTAATTTTATTTCAATAATTCGCTTGTGCCTAGGGGTCTTTAGCAGTAGGAGGCGACCCTACCCCACTTTAAATACCATTCCTTTACTGCTAGAACATCATATACCACTTTTCACTTCAGTTTAACAAACTTATGTATAAGATTACAATATTGTATATGCAATAGGCTGTCAGTCTAGTTCGCAAAATCAAGTATCCAACAAGAAATCAACTAACATACAGATAAATGTATTGTTTAATGTCAGTAACTCTAAATGCCTGGGGTTACCAATGACATTAGGAAGGTCTTAATTCAGAGGTTAAATTTATGACACCAATTGAATCCTGGCATATTGTAAAATCTGATGTTATATGGCAATAACATGACATTTGACTTGTATTAATCATGCTAAAAATACTGCCTGACTTGACCAAGTTTATCATTCATGTTGTCCCTGATACCTGAAGAACTGTTCCTTTAATGCCATAATTTTTCTTTTCTCATTTTTCTCCTTTAATATTGATTTTGTATTGTCTGTAGTATGGAATACATAGAATATCAATTATGAAACGGCTCCGCTCTATTAATGTAAGAGAAATAATTATAAGGTATAGCAGGTTGTTAGTCCTTCATCATACGAGTTCAATCAATGTCATCATAAACAACATTAACTTTTGATCATGAATTTTACTATTTACAATCCAGCCATTCCTACAGAACATTCTGGGGAATATTTTTCCTTTACTTTAAACAATTAAAAAGCATATGAAGATAGTTCAATTGGCACTGTTTTATCAAATATATATTTAAAATAGATTAATATCAATTAATCACATATTTATTGTTTTCAAAAGTATCAAGCAATCAAACTAAACTATACGTTTCATCACTCTCTATCAGATAGAATCAAGGTTATCTTGTCCCAAAGCATCGGCCAATGAAATTGCTTGGCTTTAGTTCTAAGCCTAAGCAGAAAATTGTCACCATCAGACTAAGTCAAGGTAATGACATAATGAATCTCTATTTGGAGTTTCGTCGCTCTCACTTCATTTTCACTAAAGTTATCATGTCCCAAAGCATCAACTAATCAGATTGCTTATCTCTGCTTACAGTAAGCAGACAATGCTCATCTTCGAACACCACCAAGGCATTGACCTAATGAAGGCCTACACCATGTTTGAACATTGAACCTCAATTAGAAGGAGAGTAATTGTGTTTTAAAGTCTCGACCAATCAAATTGCTTTTCGCTCTGCTTATCCTGAGTAGAAAATGCTCATTGTCTAACTTAGTCAAGGTACCGATGTAATGAAACTATACACCAAGTTCCATCACTCAGACTTAATTAGAACTAAAGTCATAGTGTCCCAAATCATCAACCAATCAAATTGCCTATCTCTGCTTACCCTACGCAGAAAATGCTCATCTTCGAACTCCATCAATGCATTGACCTAATAAACACATAC
Source organism: Patella ulyssiponensis (assembly GCA_963678685.1). Classification (NCBI taxonomy): domain Eukaryota; kingdom Metazoa; phylum Mollusca; class Gastropoda; family Patellidae; genus Patella; species Patella ulyssiponensis. The sequence continues at coordinate 49,253,925 of OY783231.1, forward strand.
ACCAAGCTTGAAATTCTAGCACAATAAGATGGACAGTTATTGTGTTCAAAAGTCTCGGCCAATCAAATTGCTTATTGCTCTGCTTACACTGAGCAGAAAATGCTCATTATCAAACTTAGTCAAGGTATTGATGTAATGAAACTATACACCAAGTTTGATCACTATCACTTAATTAGACCTCAAGTTATCGTGTCCCAAAGCATCAAGGTATTGACCTAATAAAAACCTATATCAAGTTTGAACATTCTAGCTCAGTTAGAAAGAGAGTTATTATGTCCCAAAAAGTGTGAAGGATGGATGGAGAGATGCATGGACGGACAGACAGACAAACCCATTTTAATGTTCCCCCCCCCCCCCCGCAAAAGGTGGGAGACAAAAATCAAATTGTCTATTAAGTTATTTATAATTACAGATTATCAACTAACAAGCAATACATTACTATTTTACAGTGTGCCTGAATGGTTAGCACATGCGTGCTGTATCATAAAGCCTGCCTAAGAGTCGACTGGCGTGGTTTCGAATCCATGGATGTAAGTGACAAGAAGTAAGGTCACCTGTCCAAACTCGTGGGTTTTCTCAGGGTCCTCCAGTTTCCTCCCAATGCTAAAGACTCTGACCCGCAAGCGAATTATTGAAATAAAATTAAACCACATGTTAGTCCAAAAATGACCTAGTTTATATTGAGTGGATGTTAAAACTATTTCTCTCTCTCTTTCAAAAGAACACATCTATAAAGAATATACAAAGAAACATATTATGTTGTTGATGGCACTGAAGTACCAATCAAATATGTTGCACCGAACAAGTCAAGACAGAGAAAATGATAATGTCCCTGAGATCTTTAATATTTCTATAACACCTGATTCCATTGTACATAGCTAAATAATTAAAAAGTTAACACACAGAGCTATTGATCCACATGATTTTTGTAAATATAACACGTCTCCACAGACTCTCACAGATAATTATTAGTGGAATGAAAAATAGAATGATTACAAGATGGCATATAATCCAGTATTCTCTTGTAAGTTTCATATATATTTCGACATTGTCACCTTCTAAGAACATAAACATTACGACTCTGCTTGCGTTAAATGGGGCACATGCATATCACATTAGGGTAGACAGGTACTTTACAAATATGGTGCATTTGGTTAGAAATGTATAGCGAAGGAGAATTCGCCTGTTTGGATTTACAATAGTTTCACATACCTTTAGATTTGTTTCTGGTGTTGTAGTAGAAAAGAAAAGAAAAACAAACAAATGTTAGGAAAATATAGTCCCTTGAATATTGGAATATTGTTTGCACAATTTCAAGATGAAAAATATGCGAAATGTCAAGGAATATGTCAAACAATTATATTACTGTAGTTATTTGAGAAACATAATACAGTGAATTAAAAACAAGTTAAAAGTTTTTAAAAAACATTGCCTACGTTCTAAATATACACGTAAATTCTGTGTATAGGGCTCTACAAAACTGGATAACAAATTAAGGACGGTTAAAAACTTGACCTTACCAGTTAGTGACATTGTGGACCGAGTTACTTTTAGGTAGGTCTTACAACCTACCGACGGAGGGCAATTAAATATTCAAGTTACTGGGATAAACAACCGTGGTCTGGGATTCAGTAAATAACTCTTTCAAAAGAGTCATATTCTACTGGACCGAAACAACCACCTACACATCCAAGTAAGTTGAAATGACTTAAAGCAAACCCAGCACTCCTTGTCCACTAAAGATCATCCAGATAACTAGGCCAAGCATGGCCGTTTGCAGTAGTAAGATGTCAACAAACCATGATTTATCACTTGAGAAAGACTATAAAGCTTGACCTGAACTTAGTCCTCATAAGACAGAAAGCAATGGGATGACCATTCCAGGTATTTCACGAAGTTTTAGCCATTTTAATCAAAATTTAAAGAAATGACAAGCAATTTTCGAGTCGTAGTATTACCTGGAACAGACACTACCTCTGGGCCCATCCACGGGTAAGACACAGTCGAATTATCCCTACCACCAATCGAGTGGGCAAAGGGTTAGTAATTCACATTCTGTTGCAACAAATATTATTGTGGTGAAGGTAAATACTGATGCTAAGACTGGATGTAAACTGTTTTTTCAGAATTTCACATCTGTGTTAAATACACATTACCAAATCTATAGATTATTAAATGACATATAAAAAGTTGTAATTAACATATTGTTGAATTCAGATTGAATTCATTCTGGGGATCACGTGGCTAAGTGGCTGGCTCGCTAGCCTGGAGGTTGGGGGTTCGATCCCTGCATTGGCCGAGAAAGTTCATCCAGATTTTCTTGCGTGGTTCCCCTTGTCAGTGATGCAGGACGGAGGGACCGACAAGGACAGCTGTCTGGTTGTTTGGATGGGAAGAAAACTGGTTTTGTATACAAATTGGTGTGCACGTAAAAGATCCCTTGGAAGTTGGAATTTGATGTAAGAGTAGTAGGGCCGAAAGGATTCACCGGTGAACCGGTGTACCGCGATTTTTTCCATGAAAACGATGAACGATATTTTTTTTAAGAATATCGATAATCGAGATTTTTTTTTCAATTTAAGGTTCACGATTAATTTCATACTATATCGCGATATTTGTTCAATAAATGAACCATGTACTGTAGGATCTTAGAAATTACTTATCAGTTCAGTACTTACGTACACAAGGCCTAAATGTAAAGAAACCCTCTTTCGACTATTATGTTCACGCCCAGTACTGGTGGTAGCAGTGTTACACTTAGGGAAGTTAAAATAGAAAAGCCACCCGCCTGTTCGACCAAAGCTGACATCGACGAGGCTTAATGAGTTCGGCATATTAACTTTTTTACTCCGACAAATTAAATTCTCAAACATTTTTTTGAGGTAAAAGAAAAATAAATAAAGACGTTTGAAGTATTTGTAGTTAAAAAATATTTCCTTTATATATATATATAGTGTAAATGGGTATTAAAATGAGTAAAATGCATCACTTTGCCCGAAGCAGTTAGCTGTTAAGTAAACATTGCACGAGCCGTTGAGCCAATGACTGACGCCGCCTGCAGTCAACGCACGTGTTGTGGACAGTCATCTATTACAGAGTTAATTCGTAAGTAATTCTCTGTGAAAGAGATTGCGATCGAAGGTGTGGGAGAATATTGGTTTTCCTGTTTTGCACAAAATGAAAAATGTACCAAAAATATTGGTTAAAAGTTAAATATCAATTTTAATTTATCTAATAATAAACAATATAAATTTAAAACATTGTGTATTTTTTCTTTATTTCAAGAAAACTTTAGTCAATTTCACATTAATGGTGTGTGTATCGTGATGCACCCGTATCGTTGGGCTACGACATCATGCTGTATCATATCGTGGCACAGCGTATCGTTTCGGCCCTAAAGAGTAGGCTGTATCGCCACTGCCCAAGTAAAATTTCGCTCATAACACAGTGTATGCCCGTCTTAATTAGCTCAAGTTAGGTGCAGAAAAGTAGGACGTTAAACACCATTTTATTTACCGGTAACTTCATTTTGTATTTATTCTGCCATATCTAAAGTTAACATCTTATAATAATGAACAATCCATTGTATGGTTATTGATAATAAAATGTCAATAATATAGCTTAATTTTACAGATAGATTTCTCTGTTATACACCTTAGATCCAAGTTATTGATGGAAAAAGACATTGTTAGAATTCAATTTGTCTGTAAGTGATGATCAAAATAGAAATACTGCCTAGCTCTTTGTCAGTGACAGAATCAACCGGAGTTGGTTTTGAAACTACAATGAATTAAAGGCCATCTTGATTGATGCTGTATTCCTTTCCAGTAAAAATGAGCAGAATTTACTGAGATCAGCACACACAACAAATTAAATGAGGAATACAGAGTATGCAATGAAAAACACTTTTCTTGTTAAATTCACTTTAAGGCCAATTTGAGGGATGTTTAATCCATTGCAGACTACAATTTCATGAAAGTTGAATCTCTAAAAGGAATATCTGTCGAATAATGCTTTAATCCTGTTCCATACTTTCAAAACTATAATAAAATCCTCTTTAGACAATATAAACAAAATCTTTTGATAGACCACTTTTAAATCAGTTTTTTTTAAGATGTTCTACCATTTTATATTTTTTGTTTTCTTAATTGAATTTTTAAATAATCAATCCAAGTACAGTGTTCAGTGGATTAAACTGTGAAAAAAAGAAAATTATTCTTTATACAAAGTTATCAGAAACATGTGGGATTTAAAATCATAAAGACCACCAATTCCATGTCTAATATGATCATAATTTACAATACATCAATCAACCTTACATGTCAATATAGCTTTTTAAGATGAAGAAGATCCAAATAGAAAATTTTGATTGAACAACAGAAAAATATCCTTTGTTGGTATGTATCTGATGCTAACCATTCCTAAGATACCTTTGAAAGATTCTTATGTAAATATAGAAGATACAATATGGAAAGCAGATTCCAATCGAAAGTGTATGTCAAACTGTTTCTCATAAGAGTTGACTTTGCATACAAACATATAAACCTCTACTTAATTTAGATGCATAAAAACAAACCAAAATAAAGTAGTCAACAAGTGTTCATCACAAAACATCAGTAGGCTAAGCTTATCTAGAAGTTTCCACCAAACTCTTTGAGAAAATAAGAGGTATTGTTGAATAAGGATGTAACGAGTCAAAAAAAATTGAACCGTTTAACCGACGGGCAAAAAACCGACCGTGACCGGTCAACCGATTCACTTTTTAGTGAGAGAGAGAGAGAGAAATGGGGTTTAACGTCCACTCAACACAAACCAGGTCATTTCGGGACTAACATATGGTTTAATTTTATTTAAATAATTCGCTTGCGCGTTGGGGTCTTTAGCAGTGTGAGGAAACCGGAGTGCCCGGAGGAAACCCACGAGGTTGAGAAGGCGCCCCCTATCTCCATGCCACATATGCTCAAACCAGGGATCGAAACCACGGCCGCAAGCCAGAGGTGACCGGCCAGCTAGAGGTTGAAGCGCGGCACTCTAGACCACTAGGCCATCCCACCCCCAGGGCTCAAGCGAGGGGGCGATACGGGCGAATTCAAGCAAAAACTTGCGCCCGGAACGCCTTGGAGCTTGACCACGGCGACTTCTCGGTTGCCTTGTGTCGCCGTATCATGTCTTGGTGGCGACTTGAGATTTTTTTAAGTTACCGGTACCAGTACGTGAATTGTTTCAATGTTTGTAATGTGTGTAATCTCAAGCATCCGACCGGCTTGAGTTGCTAGCGTCATATCAAATGTGACGTAACTAATACTAATGTGCGGAAGTTTTATGATTTTAATGATAAATTATCCCTTCTTTATTGCGTTTATATAAATGTTTGTATGAACTATCGGCATCGCGTACAAAATTATTAATTACGTGACCGCTCAAGCGGATTGTCTATTTTTATCACAATATGGAGTCGGCGTGTATCCGACCAATCGAAGCCTTTGTTTCAAAAATAATCCATTTTTAGTAACATAACAAACGGTCTCTCAATATACTCGGCATTATGAACTCAATCAATGGTAAATGAAAATCCCGTTTTATTCCAAGAAATACGGCTTCTTTGTGGCGGCTATTGTCATTCTAAATACTGGCATATAAAAGAATATTGAAATGAGAGGCCCTGACGGTTATATCTCAAGATATTTCTTTGTTCTGTGACTGTACGTGTGGTGTAAAATAATAAACAATGAAATTGAGTAAAAATCGGACTGCGGTGGTATATAAAATGTAATATTTGATGGAACCGTCATTAAATCATTTTGATATCTAAATCATGTCTGCTACAAACTGGCTAAGTCAAAATTCTCCTAAACCGGGTACTAAACGAAAGGATCGCGATGATTCCACCGACATACCTCCTGCCAAACGAAAGTACGGCAAGGAATTTACCCAGGATTCTTTCGATTGGTATGTGGTCGACGAAAACGGAAAATGGCATTGTAAGATATGTAGAGCAGCTAAAGTTGATTCTAATTATGCTGTAGGCCACGATCGTCCTGCTAAAACAACCAATCACACTCGTCATAAAGTTTGTAAGTTTAGTTTATTTTTTGTATTATAATTTTCATGACCTATTTTTTTTTACGAGTACAGTATGTGATCTCTGATGAAATGTACGATCTCATTGGTCAATAATACATTGACGTTGAAAACAGATCATTTGATTGGCTGAAGGACATTGACCTATATAACTCTATGACCTATATATTTTGAAGAGAGATAACTCCATTTTTTTTTTGCATTTTCGTTTACATTAAAATAAAGAATTAAGTTCAGTTTTTACTTTAATTGAATATTTTGTTATTTTCAGCACAAAAACACCTGAATTCTGTGACAAAAAGCCAACTTAAAGAACAAAAACCACTTCAAAAATTGATAGCAACGAAATTGGATAGAGATGAAGAATATATTTTGGGATACCTCAAGCTGGCATATTTTTTGGGAAAGATAGAACATCCTAAGAATGACTTTCACAAATTTGTATCAATGGCAAAATGTTTAGGATTAAACATCAACAACAACAGTAGCACTTTATATACCAGTAATCAGGCTGTAACTGAGTTTCAAGCTTCATTGTCACAAGTTGTGCTGAATGAATGCTTACTTAAGGTATCAGATTCAGTGTATTACTCACTGTTACTTGATGAAAGTACAGACAGAGCTAATAGTAAAAGACTATTAGTATACATACAGTATTTGGATAATAAGAAAGTGTCAATTAATTTATTGAACAACTTAGAAATTACTGGGTCTTCAGCTAATGCAGAAACCATTGTTGCAAAAGTTATAGAGGAACTTAAACTCAAAAATCTAAACATCAAGAATTTAGTTGGCATAGGAACTGATGGTGCCAGTGTGATGACTGGTAGAAAGAATGGTGTGATAGTAAAGCTCAGAGAGCATTCTCCTGCTTTGATTGGCTTGCACTGTTCTGCACATAGGCTGTCTTTAGCTGCATCACAAGCAGCTAATTCTGTGGAGCAAGTTAAAGCTTATTCAAAAACTTTGAATAGTGTTTTTTATTATTTCAGTAATTCTGCATTACGGTCCAACCGACTTAGATATATACAGAATGTTTTGAATTTGCCTGAGCTTAAATTAGATAGATTTGTCCATTCCAATATAATAAATTCTATCAATATTTTATTACCAAATAAAATTGTAGAACATAAGCATAATTTAAATACCTTTGGGGAAGCAGAAATTACTTTATTAATTGACAACTATGCTCTGAATTTTGAAATAGAAAAAGATGTCTGTAAAGCTGAATACAGAATGTACAAAAGATTAGTTGTAGGCAGCTATGCAACATCTTCATTCTTAGACATTGTCAATACAATGAATTGTAATTATAGAGAATGTATGCCAAATTTAATCATAATATTAAAATGTGCATTAATAATTCCAATAACTACAGCCCATGTAGAAAGGGGATTTTCCACCCAAAATAGAATCAAATCCAACTTCAGAACATCCATCAATAATAAAAGTTTGATTGATTTAATGCGGATTTCTGAAGACGGACCAGAAATGTCCGAATTTGATTTTAAAGCAGCATTGAAGATTTGGAAGTCTGAAAAGAACCGGAAATTATTTTCACAATAGTGAGAGTAGACTAAGAGCACATCATGTATATTATATTGTTATTGTTATTTTTATATTGTAAAAATAGATGAAAGATTAAACTGTAAAATAAATGGTAATAATTAAATGTTTTTTTATTTATTCTTGAGCATGCAATTTCTCTTGTTTGTAATTGTCTTGAAGTCCCCCTAAATTTCCAGAAGTCCCCCTGATATCCAAAAAGGGAGACTTCAAGTCTCCCTAAATTTTTAGTCCAGCTTGAGCCCTGCACCCCCCCTCACTTTTTAGTTGTGGAGTTATTATTTGTTGGTACCGTACAAAACAGCATTAAAGTTTACTTACCACACTGTATAACTTCATTCTAAATATAAACTATTGGACCCAAAGTCATAAGAAGAGTTTATTTATTACGGCTTATTTTGTTTTTCTTTCAAATTTCTCCGAATGAAACATTGAGTCGTCTAACAGTCATGCTACCACGTGGTCGTCACTCGCCCAGGTATCACATGACGTTGTGTGACTGACATAGGTATTATCAGTGTTCGACCTGTTATAAATATAGGAATATTCTAAGGCCCGACCTAACTCCATCTCAATGTGCATGCAATGTTAGAATTTAATCCAATAATAAAATATTTAGTTCGCTGTCTTTAATCGCGCGCACGTCATTATGTTTGTTTTCATACGCAGTCAATGGACAATCTGTAGTCAAGATTACCCAGTCCAAACATACAACACAATACATCTTTTCTGGGGAATCTAGGTCATGTTGTCAAACTATTAATCTTACCATTCTTACCGCCATCCGTACTATTTGTAGTATCGATATTTATTGATATATATATTTTTCAAATACAATTCTTATGTTTACCACACGTGACCCCAGCGAGCCAATGAAACGATAAAAAAACATTATACCATTTGTCTACGTGCAAGTTGGACGAAAGATACTTTGAACGGTTTTCGTCTTTTGTGGTAGCCATTTCCTTAAATTTATATTGATACATATTGCCATATTGAAAGCGTGTTTTTATTAAAATACTAAGAACACTGTATAATTCTTATGTTTACCACACGTGACCCAAGCGAGCCAATGAAACGACAAAAAAAGATTATACCATTTTTCCATGTGCAAGAGGGACGAAAGATACTTTGTTCACGGCATAATTTTTCTCCTGCGTTTTCGAGCAGTGAATACGGCTGTTTTATAATTGGTAAAGTTTTGTATCAACGTGTAATATGAACAAGCGAGCATGGGTTAATGCTAGTGTACTACTAGTGGATATACACTGAAATTGTATATAGAATGATTAACGGTCACGGGAATATCGAATCGATCAGCTTGTCAAACCGAACCGTAACCGGTTGACCGAGTAACCATTTACATCCTTATTGTCGAATGCATAAAGGCTAAAAATCGGCCTTTTTCACACAGTTTATTAAGTCATATTCTAAATAAAATTCAAAACTTATGATGAATTTACTTCTTACGAAATAAAAAAACAATAAATGGATAGAAGAATCCCTGGTACAGTGCAAGCAATGTGATATTGGTGGTGGTATCCTGGTGAAATCAAATAGCCAACGCTGTTTTGGGTTTGCTGGGACCTGTCTTTGATTGCTTAGTTTGTAGAACTAAAATTCACAGATCTTGGTTGTGGCTTGTTGTTTGAATCTTTGTCGATAATGACATTTGAAAAGTTGAAGATTGTACTTAGGGAAAAATTGATTCACGCTTACAGTCGTTAGCTTGTTGATCACGTCTATGAGTGCAATAGGTTATGTTGTTTAAAGGGGCATATGAAAGACAGTCAGAGTTTCTGCTATATTAGGTCTGATTAGTTCCAGTGGAGGTAGCTATTCTTCCTAGAATGTAGAGCTGGGGCGATATACCTAGAAACAGATATTGTGATATTTTAAAATAATATTGCGATATAATCAATATATCACGCTCTTTTACAAATTGTCAATAATTTTAGTTTATCACTTTTTAAAAAACATGTATAAAAAGTTTTAAATTCCCCTGGAGTATTCACTTGACACATTCTAGTCAATATTATGAAAAGTTTTAAGCATAAATACAGCACCGAATTTACAAACAAAATTTAATGAGATGGTGCAATTATAGAGCTTATAGCCATGAAGACTTGCTAAAAATGTTTATTACAATTTTGCTTTCTAGTATATGATATTGGCAATCCTCAAATGTTTGTCAAAATTCAGAAATGAGCTGCTGGATATCCCTGTTTCAGCCAAAATCCACTGTTCCAAAATATTGTAATATATATAATATATCAATGAACTGAGATATGTACGGATAGACAAACAAATTGAAGTAGACATTAAGTTGTTACTACTTTAAAACGACAATTTCATATTTTTTAGTTATATTTTTAAAATATATTAAAATAAAGCCCTAAAATAGATGGTATCTATAAACAGGCCTACCTTGTTAAAGAATAATCCTATTAATCCTATAATTCACTGCTGCCAGTTGAGAAATTGGAAAAAATATCATTTTCAACTTCAAATTCAAACGTTTGAAGATCGCCATTGCATGGAGGGGAATGGGAAAACAAGGGAGGTAATTGTGTTATTATTTTCTGTGTAAGCGATTTTAATCCCTCTGAAATATTGCCCATGATCGTATAATAGTGAGTTGACAACCTTTTGAGCAAAAGACATAAAAATAAATGTTTTGATTCTCTTAGAAAATATGAAATTATCACTTTAACTAATGAGTTAACTAATAAGATTATAAGAATGTTGAGTTGACAGTATAAAATACAATAACAGCCTACAACTGTATGACTACATAAAACTGTTATATGTAAGTTTGATTTTAATGACAGTTGAAGTAAAATAATAATTACAAATTGTTACAAAAAATCTTTATGAGATTAAGTTTTAAAAAATTACATTTGTGGGTTTATGGCTAATCCATGTCAAAAAAAAAGATAACTGCATCCATGATGACAACAAATTATCCACCTAATATAGTAATTTCCAACTGCACTTTGAAAAAAAAAAATGTTATCAAAAATTCACTCACAAAATCTTGAAGACAAGACCACTTGTAAATCAGTTCATTGAATCAACAAGATACTGTTAAACTGTAACAAAGGTTATATTGTTGATAATATCCTGCAATAGAATCTCTCTTTACATGAAAAATCATTGATTATCTTCAAGATACAATACATTTATATTGTCTTCAATAATGAGAAAAATGAAGAGGTATCCATATATGCTCATCCTTCTCTCTTGTCAAAAGCTGAGGGTAAAAAATGACAGTCATTTTTCTCTATAATCTAATCAATCATTAGCGATAATTACAGGAAACAGTTCAACAGCCAAAGCTATAGTTGTTTCAAGGTGGATAATGGCCAGATCCTAGATGTAATAACCACAAGATTACACATTCATGTTGTCGCATTACTTATTTTTCAAATTCAAGAAAGTGGGTGCTCCCACAACTGACCTTTTCCATCCTAGAACATTAAGCAGTTACCACCACCCTCTCCATTACATACGATCTTACAGATTATTATAATAATCCTTTGCGACAATGAAAACACTGTCATTTCAATACTTCTTCAAAGGTAAAGAAAGAATTTAACTTCCAAGCGATTTAAATTCATTATAATGAATGACTACGTAGACTGACAAAACTATGTTTTTCATATACCACCCCCGAAAACCCGGGCTACTCCTTGTCCCCTACAAGCAGGTAATAATGGTGGTGTCAAAATGACAATATCTATATCAACTTTGATAATTTTTGAACAAAAAAGATTTTAAATATTTAAGTAGTCTTGATACGTAAGGTCTTAAACTTTGTGCTTTCATCCACTCTATTATATGTACAGGATATTGCTATATTGTACAATAAGATAATAAACATTCAGTATATGTGATACTATATTTTCTACACTCAATCCTGGTATTGTTTGGGACAAGAAATGTTGAGATTAAAATAGTTACACTATTGTATTCATGACACAAATCAACAGGCAGATAATATTAGATGAATGGTAAGATAATGTATTTCTACAATATAGCTTTTTAATTTACAATACATAATGTATCTTAAAGCCAATTAATCTGATGCGAAGATCATATTCCTGAAGTAATTATTTCAATATACTACTTTTTGGAGATGTTATTAACCCACGTATAATATCATAGCATGTCGCAGCTAAAAGTAGGCTAAAAAAACCTCTGCCAATTAAAATATCGCAAATTAATAGGTAAAATGTGCATGGTTTGTATAAAAATAAATTAAAAAGCAAATATGAATTAATTGGACTTGAAAATTTGTCATTTTGAAAGTCTTTTTGTAAGAATGGCACTCAACAACATATTTAACTATCACAGTGACATATGACAGTGATCAATTCCTTATGGCTTTCTGAATATAATTTTGCCCACAATACAAGGTTTGTTTTCTGACTACAGTCTTCACTCAAAAACACTGAGTTTACAACAGTTGGAATATTGAATATAACCAAGAAAGCAGCACTGTAATGCCCACAATGCGAGCAGACGGTTCTGGTTCCTTGCTTAGGTCCAGATGTCAAATGTCTAAGCAACAACTGTCACAGAGCAAAGGGTTAATGTACATGTTCTTTGTAAAGTCATGTGAAATCTGTCACTTTCCTCTAAATACAAGTGAGTGTTGACATTTTTTTGTGAAATGTGTAAAATAAAAGTAACAGACAAATAATATATCAATAAACTCAGCATTATTATAATTCTATAAATGGTAAATTGACTTGTGTGTTCATTTTCTGAAGCTTAACATATCACACATATTCCAAAGATACACTTGGATTTGCGATAAATGTAAATCATTAGTTTAATGATACATTGCAGCCATAATAAGAAATTAAAAATTCCAAGATCTTTTATCACCATATTCTCCTGGATGTGTACTGTGTTCTCACCAGGAACACTTCTTACCTTCTTGTTCAAACTGAAAGTTTCAAGGCACTATATACCCGGTATGTGAAGCAGATGATGGCAACTGGACTTTGTAGGGTCTAAAGCATGCTTAAAAGGATTGAACTGTGTGCTGTTTAAATGTACACGGTATTTATTATTATAAGACGTAAAATATAATACTTTATCTGTCAGGATACCCGTAGATCCATGTCCAGTATTTCAATATTTCCATTTTATTATTGCAATGTCCGAATTATTTCACATGCACACATGATTCCTCATACACAGTATATATCATTAACATTATTCATGCCTAAATATCCCCTTCTAAACCACTTCACTGGACAATGTGCTTATCTAATAATTTTCAAAATTGTACATACTGAAAATCGTCCAATACCGACATTTCACGATTCCTACGATGTATGACACATGAATGAAGTGGAATTACTTGAACTCTACTAAAACTTGTACTTGTTCAAACAAAAGTAGACTCCACTGGAATCATTCTCGCGACCAAACAATTGTCATCTTTATCAATTATCAAAAGAACCCCTAGTGTGACCTTATCCGCTGCACTGTTTTCCTATTATCTGTCGAGTATAGTATTTAACGATTAGATTGAATTCTAGCCTACTGTTTGGTGCTCAAATGTATCTATGTGGCTGTTTTTACTGTGGTAACTTACTTGTACAATTGTCATTAAAACATCAAGATAAACTTGATGATTGACTATCCACCTAGGACCCTTCTAAAATCCGCTCAAACTTTCCAGTCAGAAAAAGGTCTCTCCTTGTTACCAGACATTTCTTGGCCTATGATAATGCAGGCTTCACTCAAAACAAAACAATGATAACCAAAAACAAGCAATTGCCATGTAAGATAAATGAAATGAATTGTGGTTAAACCTCCTACTGTTCTGGCTAATGAAGTTGGGCATACGCCATACAGTTTGCTATGAGGGAAATTTTACCCAGACAGCAACTCTTATATCGAGTTCCTACTTTCAAGCGATCTTCTACATTCATGCCAATTTGTACACGGAACCTCGGTCTTTCATCCAATCCGAACGACTAGATGGCTGTCCTTGTCAGGCCTTCCGTCCTGCATCACTGAAAAGATAAGCCCACATTTTGCAAAAGATGAACAGAGAACAAGCTCAAAAAAGGAGCAAATTTTTCATACAAACATGGCACTAATCCCGGAATTTATTGTCGGAGATGTGTTAGTATCTACAGGAAACTAGATCTTTGGTTAAGTTTTTTCAAAATTAGATAAAAATTGTAACCTCTAGAGGGTTCACAATCTTGGTGTTACAGAATTTGACAATATTTTCAGCCATTTTGTCCAACATTTTCGATCTGTTTTTATGAAATTCCAACACAACAATCATTATAGTGTAATTGAGCAAATATCGAAAGGAACCACAATTTTTGGATTATAATATACATGTCAAGCTTCATCAAAAGCGGATAAAAATTGTGACTTCTAGAGTGTCTCCACCACCATATGCTAGTACATACTTTTACACAATTTAGGAATGATGGGTGACCCAATGTACGAAAGTCGAAAGAAACTAAGATATTTGGGTTGTAAATATGCATATCAAATCAGACGAAAAGTGTTTCCTGTAGATTGTCCACAAGCTAAAAACGTGATTTTTGTACAATCAGGGGTCATAATCCATGAAGTTATGGCCCGATAGACCTGTATATGGTCAGAATCGAATAAATATTGTGACCCGTATTTGTCCACAAATAAATTGTGGATGGACAGAGTGTGAGAATAACATAGACTTATTAACACAAACTAGGTCATATCAGGACTTAAATATTGTTCATTTTTTTTTTTCAATAATCTGCTTTCGATTTATGACTGTCAGGGGATCTTTAACACCAGCCAATAGTATACAAGGTACCTTGTTTTTGATTTTGACTACCCTGTGGTAAAAAAAGTTTTACCAAAACTGCCTGTCCAGATTTTTCACCTCAGTATGAATTTTGTCTAAGCAATAATTTCATAAATATTAAAAATTTGAAATAATGTTCTATTTTGATAATTTCCTAAAAATAAACCTAATGATGTTCAAAGATCCATAATACTGAAAATATTTTATGAGCTACAATCACTTCCAAAATACTTGCAACAAGAAACAGTCAAAGTCAATTTCACTAAAAACCTTTCATGATTCTATCTTTGTCAAAGCAACTAGCAACATTAGCATTACAAGATGAAGAAAGAAAAAAGAAAACAAATACTGCAGAGATCTCTTACGGCAAAAAGCAAATTACTGGGAATCCAAAGGTCAAATAATTTCAATTAAATTACAGTATATAGAATAAGGTGGGATTACAACAATCTTGGGAAGAATTGAAACTTATTGGGTTAACCAGGCTGATTAAATATGCATAGGTTAATTTACACAAGATATTGACTCTGTGAATAAAAATTTGTGGTGTGTACTACATAGCAGATTTATTTTCATAAAATCTCCAAAACATGAAACGATAAAATCATTGACAGCCTTTTTTGGGGGTTAATTGGCAAGTATGCACAGAGTTTCCCTGAAAAGATATTAATATTTGATGTTGAAAAATCTTAGTCATAAATACTTGTTAAATTAAACCAATAAAAAACATAATTATATATGCATAGAATACAAAGAATGGGATTGATGCTTTGATTTTGTCAGAATAAGGTGTTAGGAATGGATAGTTAAGAGTTAAGAATGGAATTGGACAGTTAGTGAGTTGTGTTAATGATATACTCTTCCACATAGTTGGATAGTTTATTCTGTTGGAAATAATATACTCGTTGTTGTAATAATCAATTTATTGATACATGTTAAAATAATAAACAAACACATTTACACAATTTAATAGAGGTAGTCCTTTTTATTAAATCAAAATCTAAACAAGAAAGACATGTCCTTGTTTTAAGAGTAAAATACTGTATCCCGTTGAACTATAATTTTATTAAATTGTTAAATATCCCTGTGTTCCTTATTCCAGAGTTTTGTTGTCAATATTCATTCATATAGATAATTGGTGTGACTCACAATGTGAAAGGATAATCGCCATGGATTTTGCAGGAAATGATTAAATTGTGTGTTGCTGATATTATTACTTAGTCATTATGCAAAATACTATAAAACCTGACAAGCACACCGATTATCTTTTATGAAACAAAATTGACAAAAAACTCTAGAATGAGGAACACAGGAATATTTTAAAATTTAATACAATTGTAGTTCAATGTACCATTTATAAATTAATAATCCTTGGAAGTGCCAATTTTTTTCCCTGTGACTCCTAAAATCTGTTTTTATATTTATTCCAGAGTGAGTTCCACGTAATTCAGAATTGGAGAGACATACTCCCATCTTGAAAATATAATTTCAGGGGCTTGTTTCACACAATTTCAACGAAGATAAAATCAAAATTTTAGTTATTTGATTGGATGATTTTAGATTGATTTTAGTGCTTAGCCAATCCAACTTGAAGTATCTACTAAAATTTGGATTTTTTCTTTAGTTAAAATTTCGAGAAACAGAGCCCAAGTTGTGTTGTAATTCAAAATATTGTTTTTGATGCTGTATGCATGCGTTCGTAAATGTCAGCCACTGCTGCCGTAATTAGGTTGCTATTTGTTTATTTTATCGACATGCATTTTAAAAGTATAGGTCACATGTCAATAATTATATCTGCTTCATTAACTCTAACATTGTCAATTACAATAACCCCGAAACGATGTTGATAATCAAAAGTTGCAAACTTTTCTGTTTATATGCAAAGCGTTGCATCCCTTATTTCCATAGTTTTGGCAAGAAAATTAAAACCAGCGGCTGCCAGGAAAAATATGCCCACATTTAACAAGACATGGATAGAGAACAAGTTATATCAGCACTTTACCCCATCACGCTGTACAATGAATGTTTGTAAGGAATATTAAAATACCGGTAACCAAATAAAAGAAAACTTGACTAATTATTGATATTGTAACAAAAATGCATTATTTTGCAAGAAATGTTAAGAAACAGCTCTGAAAAATATTGAATATAAGTGTTACTGCCACAACTGAATCACCCAATTTGTGGAATACCCTTATACCGCAACATGATATGTGAGAGTCTCATTTTATGTAGACGCAGTTGTAATGTTTATGTTCTGAGAAATTGACAACTGATGAAATTTGTGAATTTACTAGAAAATAATGTATTTTTTTGAACGGCTTGATGAAGAAAGTAATGGGATGACAATTCCATGTATGTTGTTAAATTGAAGAAATAGCAAGCAATTTTTGAGACTTTGTATCGCCTGGAACAGACAGTAATTTGAGAATCAACTAAGTAAATGTGAACAATATTGGTGTCAGTCATTATCACATATGTATGGTGGCTGATTGGCATCATGTCGTGATGTCGTAGTGTCGCCCTTCATAAGGCGACAACCCGACACCACGACATCACAACATTTTAACCGGACACCACGACAACCTGACATCACAGCATTTTCACCCGACACCATGAAATTAAAAATGTTGTAATGTTGCGTAAAAATTTCGTATTGTCGGGTTAAAATGTCGGGTTGTCGTGATGTCGTGGTGTCAGGTTATCGGCTATTTACTTCTCAATACTCTATGATTATATACCAGAATTTTGCAGCGTGGTTTCTCCGTGTCAAAAGTGCAGGACAACCACTCTGGTAAAGTACAGTGTCTAGTTATGTGGATGGGACAAAAAAAAACAAACTTCTGTGTACACATTGGCGTGCACATAAAAGAAGCCTTCAGTTGAATTTCGATGAAGAAATGCCACGGTCCATTCCGTCACAGCACTCTGCATTGCATATGCCCATCGTCAATAGCCCGATTGGTTCAGAAAAGTAGGAAAATTGAATAAAATGAAATTGTGTTTAACGCCCTACTGTTCTGCTCTGACTATAGGCTAATAAGGACGGGCATATGCTATACAGAATACTGTGAGGGTCTTTTACATGCTCACTAATATGTACACGAAACTCGAATTTTGGTCCCATCCAAAAGATTACATTATCCCCTGCCAGGCCCTCCGTCCTGTACTACTGTGAAGAGGAATTGTGCCGGAAAATCCTCGATGAGCTTTCTCAGCCAACGCAGTGATTGAACACGAGACCACAACATAATCGAGCCAATGTCTCACTCACTGAATCACCGCAACTACCAGAAAAGTAGGAAATTAAACCCCATTTTCGGGGCGATTCCTTTTTGACAACGGTGCAGGAGGGGGTTGGTGGCATTGGGCTAACGTGTAGTCATTTGGACTACGCCGGAAAATATTGATGAACTTTTTTGGCCAACATTGGGTGCGAAGCCGCAACCTCCAGGGTCTTAACTGACTTACTCACTGTGACTCCCGGAGCAGAACAGTTACACGTTAAACCCCATTTTAGTTGATTTCATTTTCCGAACTAATCAGACTATTAAAGATAGGCATATATGCTATGCATAGTGATATGACGAATATTTTCAACGGACTGTGGCATTTCTCCATCGAATTTCAACTATGAAGAATTCTTTTATGTGCACTGTTCTTTACCAGACCCTGTTCTAGACACTGCTCTTCACCAGACCCTTTGTCTTGCACTACTGACAGGGTGAAACCACGCTGCAAAATCCCGATATATAATCATAGAGTATTGAGAGGTAAATAGCCGATAATCCGACACCACAACATTGAAAACTTAATTAGGCATCCATTGTAGCAATGATTTGTGTGTTAAAATTATATTTGGAATTGTTAAACCAGTTCTATCACATATGTATGGTGGCTGGTTGGTATCATGTCGTGATGTCGCCCTTCATAAGGCGACATCACGACATCTTAACCCGACACCACAACATCACGACATCTTAACCCGACACCACAACAACCCAACACCATGACATTGTTGTCGTGGTGTCGGGTTAAGATGTCGGGTTGTCGCCTTATGAAGGGCGACACCACGACATGATACCAACCAGCCACCATACATATGTGATAGATGGATGCCTAATTAAGTTTTCAATGGAAGTAACAAATGCAAAAGGAAAACACAAGCTATCTGTATGACTGAAGTGGCCAGTGATAAGATACATGGGCCAATTTCTGCTCACTTATAAATATATATGGAAGGTGTATTGTCTTAAACTGTTCATTAAGTGAGAGAATGAACAGAGCTAAGCCTATCATCCATTACTTTTTGATGAAAGAAAGATCCATTGTCAGCAAAATGTGCTACATTTAGAATATATTTGTACAAGTACGGAAAGCAGGACAATGGTGCAAGACTATTTTCACTCAACGTGCCCACTTTATGACCCAATGAACAATCTCTGCAAACTTGAAATAAATTTGTAAAGAGCTTTGACCAAAACTAAACCATTATGAAGGCTTGATTGCCCACAAATTAAAACCAACCCAGCTACATATCATATCATAATCATGGCTTGATTGCTCACATATTAAAACACACTTCGGCTAAATTACTTTATTATAAAATCAATCAACCTTTCCTATATGTATGAATAGAGACCATTTTTATTCACAGGAGGCCTCACACCTACTGACATTCAGTTTTCTGTCTGAGATTTAATGTACAGTTCTGATCTAATAGCACTGCCGAATATCAGAATCCAAATATAGTAATCAGATTTGTAAATATATTAATGTAGTTTTACAAAAATAACTACTTCTAGAAATCAATTTGATGATATAGATATATAAATTACCAATTATAACCATACATTTCTCCCGTTTTCGTAAACACATAGCAATTGTGAACTAATGAAACATCCAAAATTATTATTTAGTTCTTTCTTATAATATAGTGATAATATAGATGGGTTACAGTGTGAGTGAGGGTGAGGACGTTTTACTACTGTGTTGTTTATTACTACATTTATTTACGTGTATGATCTTTGGATAATTAATTGGGTTTTAAATGTACATTTAAAGTAATATTGTATTGAATCAGGTCAAATTGTTCATGAGCATCATATTATTCTTATCCATACATGAACTATACAAGGTATCATTAAGAGACAAATTACTAAATGCAGTGGGTTATTTCACATATCAACTGATGGTATTAGGGTAATATTTGTCTTACATAGGACATCAATGTTAAATCTATCCTTATTGATTTCAAGTATAAGACTATGGTTTAGCCCATATCTGCCCTGCGACTAAAAAGACAAAATTAAGAAAACAAGTCGTAAGTTGCTAGTGCATTACATTTTAGTAACCAGGTGCTCACGAACTGGCATTCATTTTGTACAATGTTGTCAAACGTTTCAGAGGACAAACTAATAAGAGCATGACAGTTTGTAGTAAATATGGTTGAAAAAGAAAACGTAGTTTCTGACAGAATTATTTATAGCTAGTCAAAGTGCAGAATTTATGCAGAAAATAGTTAACAAAGATGCAATGTGCTCAAATATTTCAGATTGTGAGGAAGATAGAAATGATAAACACGTTAAATTTTGATTGACAAAAAGTCGTCAGTGAATGTGTCAACAATGCTGTGCCCATAAATACTGTACGCAGAAATCAGTGGGATGTGAACTCTTTTAACAGGTAGTCAGTGTGATGGAAGAATAAACAAGATATTGAGCGAAAAATCCTGTATCCGCTGGAAGATATGAGTATATAAGATCTTATTGTTTGGATGTCAAGATTCGTCATGGAAGTAAGCAAAATAAAATGATGAATATTACCCACCGAATTCTGTATTTAGTTACAGAAATAGTTTCATATTTATGATTATGAATAAAACTGGTGTACTACACAATCCAGAATTTAAGAGTTTTAGACAAGTTCTTGATGGTCAGATGAAGAAAATAAGTAACATGGGCCTGGCAAAGTTCGTCGTCTGAATTGTTTGACAACATTGTGCAAAAAAGTGAATAAAATGTTAAAAGAATTTGTGTCCTTTTTCAGTGCAGAGTGATATAAACCTGTTGGGACAACATCGAATATCTGATATTGGCATAGTTTCATAACATGAATGCAGATCAAAAGAAATAACTTACATGAAAACACAAATAGATATCATGTAGTAGAAATGGTTCCACTATTGATGTCTTCTGCCATACTCCAGCTACAGTAGTGGCTCGTCCTACGGTGTTCCTGTGCGCAAGTTTTTTAGTCAAATGACTAAAAAAAGGTTACTGGCCTGTAGCTCCCTTAATTTACACATAAACTGATGCAAAACTGTACTGCACATAGCTTAACATAAAAAAAGCCTTACCGCATATTAATATGATTTGATAAAACCCAAATGATACGCGAAATTTCTCACCTACCAAAATCATAATGTCTGCCCTGTCAGAAACAGCATGCGCACTCCATCTCACTTTCCATATATGTCCTCCATGACCATAATTATATGCTAATTACTTGAGCATGGGAAAAAATGTGTAATCTTTAATCTTGACAATTTTGACACTGTCCAAGTGCATGCTGTACATAGAAATATCTAGGTTTTCTTATTTGCTGAAAATTTGATTCCATGTTCCTCTTCCTCTTTAAAATGGTCTTGTCTATCTTATCCGTACCCATAAACTTTGTAAAAAAAAGATCTTTTTTCAACTGGCTTGCTACTTGTAACAGACTTCCCACAGTTGCAACATCCATCCATTTTGGACAAATTCTAAGTTTAGTTTCAATTTCAAAGATGAAAGAGACATGATTCCTGTTATTGACATCTCGGGGAGTTTCGATATTCTTTGATACAGTAGTAGTTGAGCTATGGTCAAGCCTTATATGGAAAGCGATGGACGGAGTTAACGCTTTGAAAATGTAGAATGCATTACCACAAAGAAATATATGTTGCCAGGCAACAAAACATACACCCACAGCAGTTAATTCATCCGGGCAGTCAATAAGGGTTGTCGCATATTTTAACTTTTTCGGTAATGAAATATTTGTAATACTTTAAAATCTGATTAAGAGTAACAACTCATTAAGTAATTATCAGAAAATCCTCAGAATTTGTTTGGTTTTTACAAACTTCTGCCCCACGTCCACGATAATGTTTATTATATACAAAACATTTAATATCATGGATTTAATTGTTCAGTTATCAAAATTCATTGAAAATCAAAATGCTTGTTCGTTTCAACACCTTAAACTCTGTGTATCAATCGGATGATAAGTTTGGCCTCTAGAGCGTCACAAGATTTTTCAAAGTAATCAAGGGAGATAAGCCTGGCACTAATTATTGGAAATCACTGAAAATCAATAGGCTTCTTTGTCTCATGACATAAAACACTGTGTATAAATTTAAAGTCAATCGGATTTTAACTTTGGCCTCTAGAGCGTCCAAAATATTTTTTTAAGTGATCAAGGGCCATAATAACTTTAGCCTCTAGAGCGTCGGACCGCCAGACGGACGGGGGCGACGATAATATACGACCACATTTCAATGTGGGCGTATAAAAACTCTTCTGTAACTATTTTAGTGGTCTAGTTGTCACTATTTGTGATAGAATTACCTATTTCAGTACAAAACTATAATGATATAGGAGTCTTAGACTGTAACCAGGGTTCAAAGGGTTCAATTTAGTCTAAAACCAATGAGTAGCAAATTTTTGTGACAAGATTCATATTTTGGCTAATCAATTCAAAATTTGAATAGCATTTGCTCAGATTTGAAGAGCAGTAAAACGTAGCCTACATCACAAAAATTTGCAATTCTGATTTTTCGGGTATAAGTGGATACTTTTTTCCGCCAAAGTCCGGCCTTCACTGTATACTCCGCTTCGACTTATGCACGGATGAAGGTAAAAAAAAAAATTGACATCTCCAAAAAAAAAAAAAAAAAATTCAGTTATCATCTCTCCACGATGCCGGACGCACTAATCATCTAAAACAAAACTAAACGTACTTTAAGTTAAACCAATCCAATCGAAATATTTGTAGACGTGGCTTTGTTTGTTTATTTATCCCCCTCTCTGCCTTCAAAATATTATCAACCCGAGAATATGCCATAAGTATCAAATATTTTCAGACATTCGTCAAAAATGCCTTATTTCACGAGTCTTGCGAGATGTCTACTTTTAGTTTTTAGTTAAGTTAACCAATCATACTATACTGCATTGTTTTATTCTATTTTTAATAACATTTTATAAACGTGTGATTAAAAACGGAGTCTGCATTGCCTTCTAGTTATCGAATATATTGAAATAAAAACTGGTTCAAATTAATCACGACCACAACTTGGAATATTAAACAAGTTAGTCCTGCATTTATAAATTTGATTCTTTCGTAAGCCTAAATATACTCCACATTCATCCAAAATATAATGAATCGCACTTCACAAGTTTGAAAGCAATTTTTGGCTAATGAATAAAATAATTCTATTGCCTTTACCGCGATTTGAGTCGCTTTTTGCAATGCGATACCGCTTAAATTGAACCCTGACTGTAACACAATTATGATATGACCTAACCTCACCTGGGTTGAACCAGTGACCTGCACTCAATCTATACATGACTAACTCTTACAGACATGGGACTATAAATAAACAATCACAATTACCAAAGCATGTATACTTAGAATAGTTTTATCAACACTGATGCTTTGTTGATGACAATCGCCTGCTGGTACTGCAGATATCGCTGACAATCTTTTTAAGATAAAATTATTCTATAATAATTCATTATTTAAAAAGGAAAAAGTCATACACCGAACCTCGATTTTTATCATAAATATAACAAATTTTTTTTTTTTTTCA
This sequence comes from Patella ulyssiponensis, assembly GCA_963678685.1. Taxonomy (NCBI): domain Eukaryota; kingdom Metazoa; phylum Mollusca; class Gastropoda; family Patellidae; genus Patella; species Patella ulyssiponensis. The sequence goes on from OY783231.1 coordinate 49,277,249, forward strand.
CTTTCATGGAAGAAGTGTCTGGCATATATGAAAAATATGACTATGTTTAATGAATGTCTTATGCTTAGAAGATATAAATGATCGTAACAGGATATCGAAATAATCTAAGACCTGTTTAACTGCCATCAATTCTAATTTTGCCATACTTGTACAGGGATGTGCCCATGATTTGCTGAGTGGTGGAAAAAATAGCTTTCGAGAGAAGTGATGAAAAAAGTTTTTGGGAGGGGGGCTTGGTCTGTTATGAAAATTCAACCCTTCTTGGTGTATTTTCAGAGTATCTACTGCCTTTTGTTTTTGCTTCAGTGCAAATCAAATTTCCATTTATGTATTCAAATTCTATCAAAATTGATCGTAAAACCGAAAGTACGACATCCAAACCTTAACATTGGAGTGCTAATTACGGCAAATATACAAATTTAAAGACCGTAGAATTTGCTTTAAACTAATTTGGGATGATAGGGTCTACAACGGCACATAAAAATAAATTATGCCGTTTGCTGTGGTAAATTTCGAACACTGAGTTTGTGTACAGAGAAGGACAAAGGGGTTTAATTTCAACATGGCAGTTTTCTTTGATTTTTTTCTTTGTGCCTGGCACATCATTGCTTATGAAGCTATTAAACATACATTCATAATGCACGAGCTTAATAAGCCTGTTGATTTTCAGAGATTACCAATAATAACTGCCAGAGTTATGGCCCTTGATCACTTAAAAAAATCTTGCGGACCCAATAGAGGCCACAGTTAATATCCGATTGACTATAAATTTATACACGTGTGTTTAAGGTCATGAGACGAAGAAGCCTATTGATTTTCAGAGATTTCCAATAATAACTGCGAGAGTTATGGCCCTTGATCACTTAAAAAAATCTTGTGGACGCTCTAGATGCCAAAGTTAATATCCGATTGACTTTAAATTTATACACGGTGTTTTATGTCATGAGACAAAGAAGCCTATTGATTTTCAGTGATTTCCAATAATCAGTGCCAGAGTTATGGCCCTTGATCACTCCCAAAAAATCTTGTGAATGCTCTCGAGGCCAAAGTTAATATCCAATTGACTTTAAATTTATACACAGTGTTTAAGGCCTGTCCTCCCTCTTTGGTTTTCTTCAGGTCCTCTGGTTTCCTCCCACTGCTAAAGACCCCTACCTGCAAGCAAATTATTGAAATAAAGTTGAACCATATGTTAGTCCCGAAATGACCTGGTTTGTGTCAAACATTCACCTAATGAACATTAATATCAAGCTGAAACATTCTACCTCAATTGAAAGCAGAGTTGTTATGTTCCAAAGTCTTGACCAATAAAATTGCTTATCGCTTCTTAAGCGGTTGGACACACTAGCTGAATGATTTGACCAATTAGTTCTACCAAATCAATCAGCATAGAAATTCGCCTAGTGTGTCCACTGTCATTCCCCTGAATCAAACAGATTTGTTTTTTCATATCGAGATGTCACATGATCATTTGAAGACATGGACACTGCCATGGTGAATCAGGCGAATCATTCGGCTAGTGTGTACACCCATTCGGCGGAATAAAATCGGCACTGATTGATTTGGCTAATGTGTCCACTACTTTAACCTAAGCAGACAATTTTCTTCAAATTTGGTCAAGGTAACACTGAGAAGTAGCAATAGTGTTCTTCGTACGTTTTGGGCATATATAATTAGTGATTTTGGTCAATTTGTACGATTATCGGTAAAATTCTAATTATCGCAACAAATCTAATACCGCGAGGATAAAATCTGTAGATAAGGTGTGTTAATTAACAGGGGTGAGAAATTAGCTGAAAGGATATTTAATTTTCGCTAGTGGTGAGTTTTCTCGAAAGCATGTTATAACTGAAGCAAAGGTGTTTTATCAAGGACTAACATGCTTTATCTGACGTGTAGGTGTTAAACCAAATTTACTGTGCGATTTCTTGTTCGACCGTGTGTTTTTGTTAAGTGTAGGACTTTGTACATGAATTTTAAATGTGCTGTAGTTACATACCAAAGTAGTCGGGCTGCAGTTATTTATATATTTGTCTTTTTTGTGGGTTCAATTTGTTTACATTATTATCGTGCATACCACTGAACTACATGTATAACTGCATGTATCTTACAATTGAATTATAAATACATGTATCTTAAAATTGATCGAGCACAGTATCGTTATTTACCGATATCTGGGCCAATCTCTATCAGATTAACGAATCTGTTTCGAAAGGGAATTTATACATATAAAATGGCGCAATAAATGAAAACCTATTAGTTTCGTCACTGCTCTATTTAATACACATGGGCGTTATAGTTTATAAATGATTACCTGGGTTGTAAATAGGACTATCCAAGAAAAAAGTAATTCCCACACATATGACAACTGATAATTCACATATCAAAAAACCTATTCGTCTAATTGAAGAGCAAAATGTTCATGATTTACTACTACAATGAAAAAATAATTGTGCCTTCCTAACGCTAAAGGCAAAAAGTGGGCGTGGCTCTGCCCCTGGGGGTCGGGACATCCATCAAAATCAATAGTGGACGCCCTCAGGCTATAAGGAATACATATGCCAAGTACCAAGCTGATTCATTCAGAATTGCGGCCTGTAAACAACAAACACAAAAATTGGGCGTGTCTTGCCTGTGGGAGTCGGGACATGCAGTTGTCGTCCTTAGGCTATAAGGAATACATATCCCAAGTTTAAAGAAAATACATTAAGAATTGTGGCCTGTAGACAACACACACAGACACGAAGTAAAAATGGGCATGGCTCTGCTCCTGTGGGTTAGGAAATCACCAAAAACAATAGGGGTCATCTTTGGGGTATAAGGAATAGGTATGTAAAGTTTTAAAAGGATCTGTTAAGAATTGCATCCTGTAGGCGAACACAAGACACAAAAGCATTGGGCGTGGCTCTGTCCCAGTGGGGTCCGGTATTCACCAAAAATAATAGTGGTCAGCCTTAGGGTATAAGGAATAAGTATAAAAAAAGTTTTCAAGACGATCGATTAAGAATTGTGGCTTGTAGGTGACACACAGACACACAAAAAGAAAATGGGCGTGGCACTGTCCCTGGGGGTCGGGCATGCACCAAAAACAATAGGGATCTTCCTTAAGGTACCAAGAATAAGTATTCAAAAATTTCAAGATGATACAATAAATTAAGAAATGCAGCCTGTAGACGACAGACAAACAAATACAAGAAATGGGCGTTGCTGTCCCACGGGGGTCGGGCATGCACCCAAAACAAAAGGGATCATCCTTAGGGTATAAGGAATAAGTATTTTAAGTTTCAAGATGACCGATTAAGAATTGTGGCCTGTAGGCGACACACAAAAATAAAATGGGCGTGATTGGAATGTTCCTTAGGGTACAAAGAATAAGCATTCAAAGTTTCAAGATGATATGTTAAGAAATGTGGCTTGTAGACGACAAACAAATAAATACAAGGAATGGGCGTGGCTCTGCCCTTGGGAGTCGGGCATGCACCAAAAAACAATACGGATCATCCTTAGGGTGTAAAGAGTAAGTATACAAAGTTTTAAGAAAATCCAGTTAGAATTGCGCCCTGTAGGCGACACACAGACACACAAAAAGAAAATGGGCGTGGCTCTGCCCCTGGGGGTTGGGCGTGGCTGTGCCCCTGGGGGTGGGGCATGCACCCCAAACAATAGGGATCATCCTTAGAGTATAAAGAGTAAGTATACAAAGTTTGAAGAAAATCCAAACCATAGGGATGCACCCCAAACGATAGGGATGTTCCTTAGGGTACAAAGAATGTGTATGCAAAGTTTCAAGATTATAAGTTAAGAAATGTGGCCTGTAGACGACAAACAAACAAATACTAGAAATGGGCGTGGCTCTGCCCCTGGGGGTCGGGCATGCATCAAAGATAGGCTGGCACTGCCAGGCAGGATACGCCCACATTTTCGAGAGATGGATAGAGAACAAGCAATACCGAAAGTGATTTTTCCTACATCATTAAGTTGGAATATGATATGTGCAAATATCGAAATGAATTAAGATCTTTGGGTTATAAAGGTGCATTTCAGTAGGCATCAAATTCGACTGGGAATCATGTTGCTAAGTGGCTAAGATGCTGGCTCGGTAGCCTTGAGGTTGGGTGTTTGATTCCTGCATTGGGTGACAAAGTTCATCTAGATTTTCTGGCGTGGTTTCCCCTCGTTAGTGATGAAGGATGGATGGCCTGACAAGAACAGCTGTCAATTTTGGTTCGATTTTCACGAAATTCGACCTCAACCTTCATTACGACGTAAATCAAACGGTTTTTTAAATGGGATAATAATTCTGACCGCAGAGGGACCACAAGCTAAAAAAAAAGGTCATTTTTCGGACAATCAGGGGCCATAATTCAGGAAGTTACGATCCAATGGGCGCAAATATCGAAAGGAACCAAGATCTTTGGGTTATAAACATGCATGTCTAGTTTCATCAAAATCGGTTCAAAATTGTGACCTCTATAGGGTCCACAACCTTGATATAACATATTTTCACACTAATTGCGTTCAAACATCGGCCATTTTGTCTGTCAATTTTGGTCCGATTTTCACAAAATTTGAACTCAATCTTCATTACCATGTAACGGTGATATAATTAAACGTTTTTTAAAATCAGATAATAATTTTGACCTCCAGTGGGACCACAAGCTAAAAAGGGTGATTTTTCGTACAATCAGGGGCCATAATTCAGGAAGTTACGAACCAATGGGCGCAAATATCGAAAGGAACCAAGATCTTCGGGTTATAAACATGCATGTCAAGTTTCATCAAAATCGGTTCAAAATTGTGACCTCTATAGGGTCCACAACCTTGATATAACATATTTTCACACTGATCGCGTACAAACAGGGGCCATTTTGTCTGTCCATTTGGGTCCGATTTACACAAAATTTGAACTCAACCTTCATTACCATGTAACGGTGATATAATCCAACAGTTTTTTAAATCGGATGATAATTTTGACCTCCAGAGCGACCACAAGCTAAAAAGGGCGATTTTTCGGACAATCAGGGGCCATAATTCAGGAAGTTATGATCCGATGGCCGCAAATATAGAAAGGAACCAAGATCTTTAGCTTATAAACATACATGTCAAGTTTCATCACAATCGGTTCAAAATTGTGACCTCTATAGGGTCCACAACCTTGAAATAACATATTTTCACACTATTCGCGTATAAACGGCGGCCATTTTGTATGACAATTTAGGTCCGATTTTCACGAAATTCGAACTCAACCTTCATTACCACGTAACGGTGATATTATCAAACGTTTTTTTAAATCGGATAATAATTTTGACCTCCAGAGGGACCTCAAGCTAAAAAGGTCGATTTTTCGGAAAATCAGGGGCCATAATTCAGGAAGTTACGATCCGATGGCCGCAAATATCGAAAGGAACCATGATCTTGGGGTTATAAACATGCATGTCAAGTTTCATCACAATTGGTTCAAAATTGTGACCTCTATAGGGTCCACAACCTTGAAATAACATATTTTCACACTATTCGCGTACAAACAGCAGCCATTTTGTATGTCAATTTTGGTCCGATTTTCACGAAATTTGAACTCAACCTTCATTACCATGTAACGGTGATATACTCGAACGGTTTTTTAAATGGGATAATAATTTTGACCTCCAGACGGACCACAAGCTAAAAAGGGCGATTTTTCGGACAATCAGGGGCCATAATTCAGGAAGTTACGATCCGATGGGCGCAAATATCGAAAGGAACCAAGATCTTGGGGTTATATACATGCATGTCAAGTTTCATCAAAATCGGTTCAAAATTGTGACCTCTATAGGGTCCACAAGCTAAAAACATGATATTTCGTACAATCAGGGGCCATAATCCATGAAGTTTCCATCCGATACATGCCAATATCGAAAGCAGCCTAGATCTTATGGGGATAAACCTATATTTCAAGTTTCGTCAAAATCGGATAAGAATTGTGACCTGTAGAGAGTCCACAAACAAATTGTGGACGGACGGACAGACGGACGGACAGGGGCGACGACATAATACGTCCACATGAAAATGTGGGCGTATAAATACAATAGGGATCTTCCTTGGAGTATAAGGAATAAGTATACAAAGTTTGAAGAAAATCCATGAAGAATTGCGCCCTGTAGGCGACCCACAGACACACACAGAGACAGGGGCGACGGCATAATACGTTCACATTATCACATTATGAATGTGGACATAATGTGAACGTATAAAAAGTCAAACTATTTTATTCTCATTTAATGTCCTAAACACGTTGAAAAAATCACAGGATTTAACTTAGGTTGCTGAACAAAGTCAGTATTGTAATCGCTGACCAAGGGCCGGCATTTTGATTTTATTTATTTCCGTAGCAAGTCCTATCTGGGTCTTCTTCTTCTCCGTTAAAAATCTCGCAAAAAACACTTTCCTTGAAACTATTGAGATTAATACTCACATCTAAAATACCATTTGATAAAATCCTACAAATTCTGATTAGGATTCACTTTCCATAGCGAAGAAATTATTAAGAAAAGTGAGCGAGAGGAATTACATTCGACGAAGACATGCCGCCATTTTTGGTGCGCTGTATATCCCGTATATCTTCTTGTCCGTTTCAAATCTTGGAAAAATCACTTTCCGGAACATAACTGAGATTAATATTCACATGTAAATTCTTCAAATTCTAAATCGGAATCACTTTCCATGGCGAAGAAATTATTGGATGAACAAGCGAGAGAATATTGAACTTGCGTACAAAATGGCGCACTATGACACGAATTTTCTCGTTTGTTCGTTTCTGGAGTTTAACGTCCATTTCTACCAGGGGTGATTTTTATTAAAATATAGCTAATGTACATACTCCATTGAGGCGTTTGTGTGGCTGCGAAATTACAGTTTTTAAAAAGGTACACAACACATCGGTATTAATTTACAGCCACCATGTGCAGAGCACGAAGTACGCTTCGCTGATCACCAACTTGGAATAACGTTGACCTAGATGTTATATAACAAATGCTTATTGCCAGACTTTATTAGGGGCAATAAAATTGACCAACAATTTCATTGTAACTAATGTGTATTATAAACCAGAGGTACACTTAGAATCTATGACAAAGAACAATAATATTACTCCCACTAGCCTGGAATTCACAAGTATTTTGGTTTAAAGTTCAAAATGTATCCTATCTAAAAACTGTAATATCTCATGCAGCCACACATTTAATAAAATATCAAGCTTTATATAAATAGGGTGCTAAAAAGGGAATAGACATTTATGCCATTATTATGAGACCGACATTTATCAGACCACAGTTTTCATACACACTACAAAATATCCTTTATGTTGAACTTATCATCCCCAAATAACCCTGACCAAACCCTAACCCTACCAACAAAAACAGTTTTCGCGAGTAATGCGTGCACAGCGTTGTCGATAAAATTACATATTAATCAAAATTGGATCCGACTCAGTGTTATAGGCACAATCATCATATATGACATAAGCTATGTGAACTTAAATAAAACTGCTTTCCGGCGAGACAACGATCAGCGAACAACTATATAATTATACAATACTATGTATGTTCTACCAGGACACTTAATGTTATAGGCAGTATTTTGTTGACATTCATTGTGGGGTAGGATTGTGGAGGGCGCAATAGATTTGAAATCGCCCTATCACACCCCCATATTTCCTAGAAAACTCGCATCTGTGATGCTCGGCTCCTGATTACGTCACTCGCATTAATGGGGGGGGGGGGCCCATCAGTCGTCGCATTTTGGCTAAACATCCCCCCAAACAAAATCGTTATGTACGCCCCTGAGTAGAACAAAAGCAAGTTTTAGCTGCCTTAATTAATAATAATGTGCTTACTGCGTATACGAAAAGAAAAATGAAATATAGTACCATCTATCCTTAAGATTCTATCCCAAAGATTGAAGTAAAATGAAATACAGTACCATTTATCCTAAATATTAAAGTGTAATCAAACATAGTACTATCTACCCTAAAGATCGAAGTATAATGAAATAAGAATACTATCTATCCTAAGTTTGGATTGTGAAATAAGTATTATCTATACTACAGATTGAAGTATATAGGTATCTTTATCCTATATCAAACTCCATCAAAAACAAAATGACAAATTAATGTAACAGATTGTGGAATTTGCCACTAGAACATGTCACATAGACGAGATGTGATGTTCTAATAGTAAAGTACAAATATCAGCCTTAGATGGCATTCCAGTATCACAGCTGCAATTGGCAAAATTAACACTGCAATTGGCAAAATAAAAAATATTGAAAAACTGAAGCCACTGCCTTTGGCTGCACCCTTTAAATAGAGTTACTTTGCAATTCCAGCAAAAAAAACATTAACAACCACTAAACAGAACAAAATTTAAACACAGATACTCCCAAACCCCTACCTGTACTCAATTTCAAAGTAATAATATGTGAATTTGTGATATCAAAACCTTTGTAAATAATGATCCTTTTCAGTTCAAAGACACTGTTTATTTAAATCATCACACTTTACGTTTAAACAGTCAGCGGACAAGAGTACTGGTAAATTTTCACAATTTTAAGACCCATTTCCCTACTCGCCCATGCTGTAACTTTCTTAATATGATCAAAATACCCAATGCCCACAACATTTGGTTGAAATTGCTTCAGTTATTCCTAAGAAAAAGAAAATGTAAGAACAAATTCATGCATATATTCTTGTGAATCTTTTTTTGAAGAAAAACTAAATGAGAAAAACTGCCTATTGATTAAATACTCACCATTAATGATTACACAGAAATAAAACAGTTAAATCCTAGACTAACAAATACTTTCACGCTTCTTTCAATTCTTGTCATTAGATAGACTTCATTTATCCACATAATACCATTAACGGAAGTAGGATATCAGGAAAGCAGACGATATATTGGCACTGAGACTCAGTCAGTCAGGTATTTCCATTTGAACACAGATCTTTAAGCAGTAAATTAAGGCTTGATATAACCAATACTACACTTAGAATGTGCATCAGATGATTTGTCAGACGTGTTATATCAAAGTCACAACTATTTTGAGTCCACATCTTCTATTGCCCATGGGCAAGATTACTTGGGAAATATTTTCAGGCTACAAACTAATTGCAATACTTGAGAAGAAAAGAACCACCCTTATATGAAAGTCTATTGCAAGCAATGCTAGAATAATAACTCGACTTTCCAATTAAATGATGAAACCTTGCAGCTAAAGTTCACAGCTCTAACTTCTCATTTCTTTTCTTACTTTTATTTGTTAGATTAAAATACTTTTCTTAAAATTCACATTCTTTAAAAACTTATTCTACATCAAAAAAGATAGGTATTTTAAAATTAGTTAAAAGTCCAAACATTATGTTTTAGTTCTATGTCTATAGACAGTATTTCTTATTATGTTGGGAATTAGAATTACCTTATTGGGTTTTAAAGTCCATTTGACACAAACTATGTCCTTTTGAGACTAACATAGTGTCAGTGTCATTCTAAAACCTTGTAAGTCTGATCAACAAAATTTTACAGGAAGAACAAATAACTTCATAACTAATCAGATACTTGGCGGATTTGCGTAACATTTTCTTTTTGCTCGTTTGAAAATAATCCCTATTAGATGATCTGTAAAATGTTGTAAAATGTAAGAATGTAAGCTAACATTTGTTCATTTTCAAGATTTCAGACTTACAAGTTTTTCACCTCAAAATCTGTTTTTATCTATGACATACAAGTTTTCTGAATGTTATAGTATTAGAAATGTATGATTTGCGAGCTTTTGTATCTGCGTTGCTGGAGATAAATTGGGCATAAAAATGAAGAGAAATCATAAGTATTGTATTATGTCATTCCCCTTTTTGGATATTGACAGTGGATAGGAAAGGACGGCAAGTTACATGCAAATTTCGGCAACAGGTAGGTGTAGATGCAAGATAGATCTAGAAGCACAATACCTTGAAGGATATTGAAGGTAGGTCTGGGTGTTCAGGAGGGTAAGTTAATTGAGGGATATTGCATACAGCTAGATGTACCTGTATGTTCAGTGGGGTAAGTTATTTGAGGGATATGGCCTACAGGTAGGTCTAGATGCTCAGTGAGGTAAGCTGCCTAAGGATTTTTTGTACAATCTGTGAGAGATGGACCTACATTTCAAGTTTCCTCAAAATAAGATGGAAATTGTGAACTGTAGATTGTCAACAAACAAATTGTCCACAATGTGGGCGTATAAAAAAGCGACAAAGCTGTTTACGGGTGTCTTTAGACGTAATATTAAAATATCATTATAATAAAGAAGACAAACAATGTTTCGACATCAGGAACTATTCTTATTACGGACATTTTGCTTATGAAGACATGTGATTTGGGAGGAATCTTTTTGACATGAATTTGAAGCGAGTATGGTACTTTCTATGTATTCTTAAAAGAATATTACTGACATGAATAATCTCAACTGTCATCACAATATTTGTCCCCTAGCAAAATTACGTTAATGAAAAGGCCATTAACTCAAGAACATTTATTGTCGACTAAAAACAAAGTAAAAGTAACGCATACAAGATGCAGTGAAAAATGGTTGCGGACACTACGCAAGTGTTTTCAATATTTAATGATTCTCAAAACATTTATTTTTATTATAGTTTATTGTCGTCGGCTAATTTCCACTGCTGTATAGTGTATTTATTATCTATTTTTATGATAATCTTTTTCAATATTTGAAGATTTTGGTGATATTTGATAAACCACTATATCGACGATTTTTGGCTACATGATATCGTAGTTCGGTCTGAAAATACCATATCGCAATAAATGACTATATTGAGAATATCGTACAGCCCTAGGTGGTCTGCCTCCTATTTATTAAACATTTGTCTCCCTTTATCTGTACACCAAGTTCTCAATCCACTCCATAAAACATAAAAATATAACTAACTAGCTAGCCATCACAAAAGAATGCTCTTTCAGCTCAATAATTATTCTGTCACAATGAACTGTTTGCCAATGTTTGGATAGAAAGTTACATTTACATTTAAAGCATACATTTAGAAATGTACAATTTTAGGTTGTCCACTTTTTTCAAGTTGTTAATCTGATGCTATGGTTAAAATTATCTTTACTTATCTACAACACAAAAGTATTGGATAATAGCCGAAGACTGTCCATTATGTAAATAGAAAGTGCAATTGAGACCATTGATTTTTAGACTTAAAAGGAAACAAATCTTTTTAATTTGTTTAGGCATTGAAAGACACACTTTCTTTTAATTTGTTGTAATTTGATTCAGTAAGAAGGACTGGCATCCAATATTGGATTACTATCCAACATTGGTTTCGGTGCACAATATAATCTGAGTACAATAACTAAACTTCCCTTTGTAAGAAACACAGATAGGCTAGTACTAGGCATTACTGATAAATTTCTGACCAAAATGGAGTACCAGTCTATAATTACTGTTTTATATGACAACTGCGTGACGATTGATGACAAAGATATTTTAAGTAGGCTGATTAGACTGAAAAAAAAGACTAGAAAGCTGGGTAAAAATGTAAATAATTCTAATAGATGTTAGGATTATGTGACAATTATCTTGACCATCCGAGATAGGGGATGAGACACCATCTGCAGATATTAGATGATAAATTTAAGTAATTAGAGACATAGATAGGTATGTCTTAAAGGACAATACTGTCGTCAGTCATTATCACATATGTGATAGACTGGTTAAACACTTTCCAAATATAATTTTAACAGAGATCATTGCTACGATAGATGAGCAATAAAGGTTTCATGAATCGGAAGTGACTAACGCCAAAGCAAAACACGAGTTATCCCACTATATAACTGACTGAAGTGACGAGTGATAACAGATATATGGGCAAATTTCTGCTCACTATTTATTCCTTCGAAGACAAAAAGTTGTTGTGTGAGACAGTGAGAGGATATCTGACAATTCATAAAAATAAAAAAAATGAAATGGGGTTTAACGTCCTACTCTTCTGCACCTAACCTGGACTAATGGAAGACAAGCATATAAAATACAGTGTGGGATGAGTGAAATTTTGCCTCGGCAGCGGCGCTATGGCCTACTCTTATATCGAATTCCAACTGCCAAGGAATCTTTTACGTGCACGCCAATGTGTACATGGGACCTTGTTTTTTTGTCCCATCCGAACAACTAGCCAGCTGTCCTTGTCAGGCCCTTCCGTTCTGTGTCACTGACAACAGAAAACCACGCCGGAAAATCGAGATGAACTTTCTCGGCCAATGCAGGGATCAGACACCCGCGCATTACCCACTTAAGCCACGTGATCCCCCATAAAAATAAATGACTGCCACTAGATAAGAGAACACGAAAGAAAAACAGAAAAAGTCAGCGTATTACCATGTTTTTATAAGGTATAGAAGGAATAAAAACAAGGGAATGTACGGATTATTTCTACTTTTCTTGTGTTCTCTTATATAATGATAATGACTGACACCAATATTAACCTTAAAATCAGCAAGTTTCTTACAAGTCTGTGATATTCCAGTTTTAAACGAGAATAGTATCAAAATTAATTGATCTGGCTGATCCTACTTAAGCAGAAAAAACTTTAATGTCCCAGTAGACTGACTTTCTGACACTTTTGCAAATATTTTAACAGTTCAATATAAAGTACAACTAAATTTTTATTTTGTCACCAGGAGAACAATTGAAAATATATGCTCATTACAGATTAATTCTAAATTACATATCTTTGTTTGGTAAATAATGACTACCGTATGTATTATTTATTATCAATCGATTCGGAAATATAGTAACAAATCATGTTTTCGGGGTAAGATTTGAGTTATTTTTTGTTTGATAAAGTAAATGCATCTGCACTGATTACCTTAATATTTAACTTATCTATCTTTGGGAAAACCTGTATTTCTGTCTATAATATGGCTGACATGATAACATTGACTGTTTTATAAAAATATCTGCCTAGACAAATGTTATACTGTAGATAGAAATGTGTATGATTTCCGTTTTGCAAGAAGATCTAACATACATGCATGCTGATTCAGCATATTTGTTCTTTGTGTAAATGCTATCATTCAAATAGGAACATGATTAAAAATTTTGAATTTATTCTTAATCATATGTATCTTCTAGTTTGTATTCACCTATTCAAACCCAACTTCAAAATATGAAAATACATCTCAAATTTGTTCATAACTTGATCAGCTATCGTATATCTAATCAATTATAACTGATTAAAATGGCCTACCATTCTTTATTTAATACTCTAATTGTTCCATAACACTTTTCTAAAATAGAAATACTTTTGAACATATTTATTTCTTTAATGGGACATGAAATTGAAATTTCCGAAGGCATGTTCACAAATAAATACCAATATAAATAGACACATTTGTTTATGGGTATACCGAAAATATAAATGCCCTAGTCTTACATGAATAAAAATCAAAATAAATTTAAATGCATATATTTAAACCAAATTGGGATGCACACTTTAATGATACATTCCTGTGTACAAACTTGGTGATTTAATGATTTTGCTTCAAATCTTTCTCAAAACATCATGAGTCAGGGAATACCCCTGCTATAAAAAATTGATCAAAAGATTTTATGTTTGTGTCACATGACTTGACTTTTTTGACATCTAGCAATAGGTTCAAAGCTGAAAGAGAAGTCATTGCAAAAACAAGACGATGTTGTCTTTAATCACTGATTATTTATCATAAATATCGAAGCACAATAAATCCTCAGATTATCCACTGCCAAAGTCTTTTTTTGTGGTTATATCAGAAACTGTTGTACCATCAAGTTTATCACTCTACATTCTCACTACCACTGAGAAATTAAGACAATTTTCGTGTGTTACTCGAGCCGACATCAATAATTGTTGGGTTGCCGATTAGGGAAACCCTTACATTTTTTTCTGGGACTGGATTTTTCTATTTTCCATATATACCAAAATTGCCAACCATGGAATACAGTTACTGTGCTAAGGCAGTAGCCATGTACACATACCATGCTCTTCGGGAAAGGGGTGTACCTGTCTCTTAGTATCTGCTGAATGCTCTTTCCCCATTTGATCATCATACTCTTATGTACACCGATATACTTTTACTACATATTTTATGAGTATTTTTATTTCATTGTCATAATTTCATTGTTGTTTTCATTGGTATCATCCCAATGGTGCATGTACATAGATATATCCCATTATAATTTCATTATATTTTCATTATTTATATAGTATTCCATGACAAATGTATCTTTTGCATGCATATGTATGTTGATGTTTTGTATACTGTTCTTAATGGACGTAATATGCAAATAAAAAAAGTAGTAGTAGTAGTAGTAGTTGATTATAAAGTGATGTTTAAGGCTTTGCTAGACTTTGCTTGTCTATTGGGAATTGGGGACACTTTCTGCCTGGTGCCAGTACATTACTGCAGGCAATCACAACTGATTTATAAGATTTATTTTGAATATCAGAAATAAGGCAACATTGGTGATTTCACCAATCCAAAAGTACAGCTGTTATTTCAAATACAAAATATCTCAATCTATCGTTTTCTGGACAGATAAAAACAACCAGAAATTATCCTATTATTTTCCAATTTTCAGCAGCGCCATCATCTAATTTAGTCAACAGTTTCTAATTACCCCAACAGCTGTTTCTCTTAGTGGCTGGCTTCTTGCAAAAACAACCATTTGTCAAAATAGCTTTCAAAAAAATATATAAAATTTGTAAAAAATATAAGCTTGAGTCACAAATTATGCCATTTTCTGCTGCTAAAGCAATTTTGAATAGATCTTATTTATTTAAAGTAGTAATTTTGTTATAACTCAAATCATGTCTAATCTTTGCATAATGCAAAAACATAATATATTATTGCATATCACAGCTTACTCTATCCAAAAATCTTCAACATTTTCTAGAGTAAGTGTCGGACAGCTACACTTCTTAAATATCTGTTTGCTTACATTTGACAAAATAAACAAGCAGAGCTGGATTAACCATGGTGGGGACCCCCAGCCTAACACAAGTGACCAGAACCTAGGCAGTATTCTTCCACACATAGTGGGGCTAGGGGCTATGAGTCCAGAAATAAACGTTCCTCAATAAATGTTTGCAGATTACCAATGACATTTTTGACAGATTCTGCATACAAAACTCAATTATAAATGGGTTCAAAGTTACCTTGATTTCACCTCCTAGTAGCACAAGTTGTAACCAAAATATTGCCACAAAAAAGAATTTGAATGTGTTTTCTTAATACACTTTTCTGGCTAACAAAAAACAAAAAAGAAAAAAAAACATGGGTATAATGCAGCATTACCAGATAATACTGAATTCTTGGATGCCTTTGAAAATCCGATTGCGGGCCCCATCACCGCTATTAGCCGACAGATTGTGGGGGGGCTTTGGGGCCTGGGCCCGACCATGCCATTAGAACAGAAGCTTAAAATGCTAGAATTGTGTGATGGTACAATTTTATTTTAATAAATCCACTAGGGACCGGGTATCATTCAGATTTGAATAAAAAATGGTAGCACAAACTGGGCGGTTTTTGATGAATCTTGATGGTATTTAACACTTTCTGGATGGCAATCTATTAACTGAATATGTGTATTAGATTCTAGATGGTAAGCTCAGTTTCTTACCTTTTTTCATCAAATCTGAATGATACCCGGTCCCTAGTGATCGCTTATGGGTAGTTGTCTTTCAGCAGTGGGAAGAAACCGGAGGAAACACAAGGTTAGACAGGTGACCCTACTCCTTAGAATGTCTATATTTAATGTGCATATTTAGCAATTAGGATAATTAA
The DNA here is from genome assembly GCA_963678685.1 of Patella ulyssiponensis. Classification (NCBI taxonomy): domain Eukaryota; kingdom Metazoa; phylum Mollusca; class Gastropoda; family Patellidae; genus Patella; species Patella ulyssiponensis. Next base: position 49,293,097 of record OY783231.1, read on the forward strand.
ACCTACAAAGTATTATGACTGGCATAATCTTAATGCCACTTTAACCCTTAAGCTGCTGATTTGTTAACGTTATATACGACGTCGCCAACTGAATTGTTTTCGGTATACATGCATGATGTTGGGTGCCTCTACTAACACTGGTATAGCTGCCAGAATCTGCAAGTCAGATTTGTAGCACTGACACTGGAGAAAATCTGAGTCAACAACTGTCTTCATCGTTAAATAAGTTCCTAGGCATGACATAACGTCACAGTTTTTTGGGGGGGACATGTATCATCACATACATCCCCCAAATCTTCGGAAAATTAGCGGAAAAGATATAAACAAAGCAACAATAATGACAGCAGACTAGGTGTCTTTCGATTAGTGAAACGCCACATATCGAACATGGGAGTTAACTCTATTAAAACGGCAGGAAATAAATACAATCGGTAATCCCAGAAAATTCCGGGTGCCGTATATGGCGGGCTTGTGCAGATCCCGGAATAATTCAGGTACCGCAGGACAAGGGTTAAAGTAATTTAGAAGTTTTATTCTGTGGATATTAAAGTTGCAGTTTTAATTCAAGTGAGCTCTCATTATTATGTGACTTTATTATTTAACTGAAATCACACTAAACAATTTATTCTATATAAAACAGGTCCATGTCATTAATCTGAAAGTTCATTGGTCTGATGATGACTAAGAATAGGGTACCAGACAAGTTGTCCGAGAGTATGTTTCCCCTGGTAGCATCAAAAACCAATACAGATGGATGCGATGTGAAAAAGAAAGCATGCTCGACTTTTATGAGAGACTGTTAAGACATTGAAGCGTCATATAGAGAAAAAACAGCAAGTCATCACATTGATTCAAATTTTCCAAAAAATATAGATTTGGTACAATGATGGGCCTCTCTTCAGTGATACCTAGTGAGCCTTTTTGCCCAGATTGAAACTTTATCAGAGCACAGTTTTCGCTCATCAGTGCACAGACATGCTCTAAGACTCTATAAACAGACATGCTCCAAGACTCTATAAAGTGTTAACAAAAAGTTTGAACCTTTTCTTTTTCTCCAATTTTCAGAGAGAAAACCATCATTATAGTGTAATTTAAAAAGCAACCTATCAACAAACATGATGCTGCTGTAGAACCTAGTCTACTATTTACTAATAGAAATATGATTGATAATGAAAGTCTGTTGGATTATCAATTTCTATATAATTAAGTAGCAGACTGGTTTCTGTTCTTCTGTCAAAGAAGCCTTTAGCCGTCTCCATATTATTTATTCTATCTATGGCACCAAGAGATAAAACATGGCATGACTGAACGGTTGTAAGGAATTTTTATTGTTCCATGAAACAATAAACCACTTATTTTGTGAGAGCAGAAAGATAAGTTTTGAATAATGTTTTGATGGGAATTTTGTTCCAATTTGAAAAATTGTTGATAGGAAGGGAAAATTTATCAATGACAATATAAACCGATCTAGTCGCAAGATTTGATTCTGCTAAAAACATTCAAGACACATATTTCTATAACATTTTATCCACTTATCTGTATCATGCATGTTTAGGAAATTTATTGCAGACCAGAAAACTTTATACCTCATTGATCATGGGGGCAAAGCATTTTTCTGGAAAACTTAAAAAACGGTTACGAACACAAAATGGACAGATGCTCTATCAAAACAGTCAGGGTACTCATCAAGTCCGCGTGTCTGTATATGAGGTCAAAGAGTCAGGGATATTTCTGTCCATCTACATCAAATACACCCTTACTGAAAAAACAGTGTCAGAAAATATCAAGGCATCCAAAATTTGATTCATATTGCATTCTCTCCCTAAAAGTATCACTATGCTGATTGTCTACAATTTGTGTACTACCTTAATTGGTGTGCCAAAAGTGTCTTTTCCCCCCATGGTCCTGAAAAGTAGTATATTAATCCCCATTCATTTTGTCATTTTCCACAGGTACTGCAGCAAGTCATCTGTTGTAGCTCCCAAATGATTGTCAATGGAAAATGGAGTTTTCGGAGCATGCAATATGAAATGTGTCAAAAGCCTCAAAAATAAAAATGTGAATGGAAATCCTTACCGCCTAAAAAAACAGTCTCCCCAAATTTCTAAAATTCTATTGAGAAAACATTCCTATGTTGTATTCACAAGATTTCATAAATTTGAAGGTAAACATGGGGATAACTTAGCTATTTTAATATGTGTTTGCCAAAATATTAATTGTTTATTGAGTGACTTATGTTCATATTTTAATTACTTTTTTCATCATGGAGATAATCACTACTAGAACTATTAAGCATGAAAGATTTAACATTGGGATGCTTGTTGTTAATGGTGTTTTCTCATCTAGAAGTAATCAAATTCAAATTTATAGTACACATGGGTAATTTGAAACACATGAGCGCTATGTCAAGATGTTCAGGTTTAGAATGGTCAAAACCAAAGTAACTAATATTTACCAGCAGGCTATGTTTAATTTACCACCTCATTACTAATGGTTCAACAATTACCAGTAACTCAAGCAGCCTTGAAAAATTATTTTAATATCTTGTAGCCCATCTGTCCAAATCATTTAACTAAATGACCATTACTAAGTACAGTTGTAAATGTTAAATGATTCTGCAGGGTAAATTATTGAATTACATACCATTTACATACCTAAATACCAAAACTGTGTAGCATAAGAATATTTCCTTGAGGGAACCCTCATGGACATCGGTCATTGGGGGATGCTACCATGATTTAAGACCCACATTAAAAGAAAAACATACTAAACAATATAATTATGTATATGACGATTACAGTTTCATGTAATATTGTAACATGTAAAAACACCTCAGATAAAACAAAAGTCTTTTTTTTTAATTCTAAGAATAAAGATTGAATGGTGAGATTTTTCCCACACATCACATGCCTATAGCATGGTCTATAGATGATGGACTATTTAAATTGCATCTGGGTCTATTTCTAGCATCTATTGAAGCTTCTTTTACACCATTACCAATATGAATACAGGATATCAGTCTTTCATCCAATCCAAATGACTAGACGCTGTTCCTGGCCTTACGTCACCACTGACCACGGCCAACACCAGCAGCCGACACCTAAAAAGCTCTATAGGAGTTTTTACGGGTTTCCCTTTTGATGTCATTTTCGGTCATCGCAGACCGTGGCCTTATTCGTAGACTTAAACCCATAGGCCATTGTGTCTGTTTTTTGTGAAAATACTGTTGTACAGTAAGCTTCTTTTACATAAAATGGAACCAAACGCTATTTCTATTTATGTGTAAGGTTTACCGACCGATGCCAGAAATTAATATTTACAAAAAGTTTTTGATACTGGAAATATACGGCAAGTTTACCAGACCTGTAATTGGCCATGTGCAATGGAGGAAACAAGTGGATGACTGATCTGTGCTCATGGCCCCAAAAGAATTTTGTCATGTTTACTACACATTAATTTTATGACCAAAAAGATGTTTTATATCAAATACAGGACTATTAGTATTAGTACAAAAGATTTAATGGTCTATTCTATTTACATTCAACTGCTGACTGGATAAAATGTGCGATGTTATCATCTGCTATAGCGCTGCATGCTACCCTACTTTACTTTACCCAAAACATGGTACTATTTTGGTCCTTAAGGCTGTTGACTTGAAAATAATTCCAGATAATAATACTATAAATAGTATGCAATATGCAAAAAAGAATAGTTGTTTGGTGCACGTAGTAAAATTTCAGCCATTTTTATAAAATTTTCTCTTGATGGAATATGAATAACAGAAAGAACTAAACCTGCGAAGGAGTAATGACGGGTTTCACTGGTGCCACGTTACCATTGAACTTATGTCACTTTCGGTGCCATGTTACCCTTGAACTCATATCACTTCCAGTACCAATGGAACTGATAAACAGATATCTACATAAAAATGGCACACATCAATTAAAATGGAAGCAGAATCAACCAAATCCAGCAATATCAATTCATTTTATACATGTGCGATCATGAAAATGTTCAATTAGTTTAAATCAAAAATGGCATAAGGCATCACATGGTAAAATGTTTACGTAAATCGAACAATAATTGCCACTTTTATAGACCCAAACCTTGAAAAGTGACTTGTAGAAAATCGTCTATTTCTCGGCAATCGTACAAGTTAGAAACCATTTTGTGGTATTTGTACGATCGTATGGGTTCACTCTGTTTGTTGATTCAAATCAATTATCATAATTGCAAAAACATTACAAATCAGACTCATTTGAATAAAATATCTGTTTTGAAGGCTAAAAATACAGTTTTGGAAAAATGACAGGCAAAATTGCCCATTTCTCGACAACTATAATTCATATTACAAAATAATTTTTTTCTAATACATTCTCATCCTATGGATTATTGCTACAAGTTTTTGAAAGTTGCAAAGAAATATTTTAAAAAATGAAAAGCCTGATAGTGTTATGAATAGACCATTTTTACACCTTTAAATCGAAATGACGCAAAAATGAAATTGAAATTAAAAAGACTGCTTCCGATATTTTTTGCGCCTTTACATGGCACATCCTTTTACTTTATTTCAACGGACTTGTAGCACATGCACATTCAAAGAAATATATAAATCTCCAAAGTTTGTCAATGTCAGACACCAACATATTGGAATATAAAGTATATATCTTCTATGGGTCTACACAGTGATGCCGTATAAACATTCAAGCCCACCCGTTCTCAAGAGGAAATGGAATAAAAAAGGAAAGCCTTCACCTCGACATCATGTGCCAAAATGCACTATATTATATGTCTCACATATGGTCTGTTTATGTTGAAAAGCAGTGTCAGCAAGCACAAAAACATGGAAGCAGATGACATACATGTCACTTGCAAGCTGTCAATCAAACCATGTGATGTAAACAATTAGCCATGTGGCTAATTGTTCAGTATGGGTGAATTTACGTGATGGCTTTGTGTACTAAACGTTAAATAAACATAAATTCGTGTTTTTAATATTCTAACAAACAGCCCATTCGCTAAGATTTTTGGCCCAAAGACAAGGCATGAAGACTATACAGCAGTAAACTTATGCCAAGTCTGTATGCTTACTATAGAGCCCAGTGAGCATGTTGAACCAACCATGTCACTTCCAGTTTTAATAAAAATCTACTTCTCATTTACAAAAACTTTTTTACTTGTGTTACAGAGGGAATTATTTCTGAATATATATTTAAGATTTATGGAAACCTTAATGAAAATCGTTGGTCTTCCCCTTTAACTTTCCTGTGAAGTGTTTCACAAAGTGTTTCACAGATAACACAAGAGTGGTATCAACTTCACTATTTCATTCATTATTTTTATTTATAGAGATCACAATTTTAAGAAATCATTTTCATTGGTGTCTTCATATGGTGTGTTTATCTTACATGAGTACATTCCCATTTAATGCAACATGACAAATACAATCACCAGACCACCAAAACTGGTCACCTTTACTTCATGGAATTACTTGTTGATGTAAAGCAAGTGTACATTAATTAATGATCAAGGGAATTTCAATGACATCTCGATGAAACCCAAACACAATAACTGCCTCTTTACCCTCCATTAAGGTTTTCAATATGTCAGCAAGTTCTTCCTGGCTAGTAGCTAAAAACAGACCTCATAGGATACTGTAAGTTTTACTGGGTTCTCCTTGATTACTTGGTAAATACCAATGGCACCTTTGGGAGTATTTGATAGTGACTACAGTTGAAAAAAGAAAACAACCTGACCTGTTGTGAAGTAACCTGATGTTCTATATTTTGATTCTGTAGATCCATTCCCCCTGAGATGTAGGGACTGATAATATTTACTGTCAGTTGTGCAGGATGGAGGGTTTGGCAAAGAAAAGTAGCAAGTTGCACATATGGAACTAAGACAAAGGTTCTGTGTAGCTTTTAGTGTGTATGAAAAAGTACCCTAGCCAGGGCACAATGCTGGTACCTGTTGAGGTCAAATATCTGAGGAAATATATCAAAATAATAGAAGGATTGTATCATTTATTCAGTAGTTAAGAGAAATAAAACCATGGAACCATAAATTTGTAGAAACTATGAAATGGTAAACTAAGGAGTTAACCATTCCTGATGGTTGTTACACAGTTTTCATTACACAAGAGGTGGTGATAAAAATATTAAAATCCTAAACCCTATAAAAACCAGGCAATGTGAACATCAGGCTATATTATGCAGAAAAAAACAAGCCATTGATTTAAGTATACCATAAAGAAAACTGATCTGCTTAAACTTGCAGAATATCATTCTACTAAGTGGCTGTCTACATTTCTTGAAATGTATAACAGTGTTAGCAAAACATGTTAACAATTGCATTAGATTTTTGCATCATTATAGCCTACCTTTAGTAGCCTATGATAAAACTGTATTAATTTGTTCGTAACCATGATAAAACTGTATTAATTTGTTCGTAATACTTCCATTCCACTCATATGAATATATGGCTAATGACAAGGGAGTATTTAATGATGATTTAAAGATCACTAAAAGTCTCATAACTTCCCAATCACACCATACTCAATTGTCAGTGCTGGGAAAGTAAAGCCGTAAGAAAACTTACGATGTTTTTGCACTTAACTAATCAAGTGAATATTAAATTTAATTCAGAGCAAAAATAATATAAGTAATATTTTGGACAGAATGGGTGTAAATACCAGTAATTCCAAAATTGCACTAAACATTTCAGTTACCCTTAATATCATAAGTCAAACTTGAGAAATGTTAAATATATTGTAAAAAAATTGGATTTACCAGGAAGATTTCAACCTTTAAAGTCTTTTATCTCCACAATGAAAAAATGTCACTTACGATGTTTTTGCTCTAACCCAACAATATGTGTGCTACGTTTACAAACAACTTAAACCGGTCAGTCTTCACCTTGAAATGAGGCCTATGTCCCAAGTTGTATCATTCAGTGTCTGGATAAAACCAGATCTTTATTTCATAAAAATAATGTGTAGGTGAAATTTACTTTTCATTATCAAGGACAGCACATGGGTCATTCATTGCATAGACCTCTAAAAGAACGGAAATAAATTATTAGGTAACCCAACAAAAAAAAAAAAATTGACCTGAAACCTTATAACAGTTACATGTCCGGGTAAGCAGTTTTGATGTTCACGTCCAAATAACTCAATATTTTGAGCTTAAATTTTGAGACAAGGTAAATACACCATTCCTCCATATTTTGGCGCTTAAATTTCATTCGTTCTCAGACTTTTATTTTTGAGACTCAGTTCAAATCGGGATGGTCCTTTCAATTCTGTAAAGATAGTGTAGCGATTCAACCCCCTGACCCTCAATGTCGTAAAGCGCCCTTTCCCCACAGGCTTCCAGGCAAACGTGCTACACAAATATGTGGATCGTTCGTTCCCAGCCTAGCACTACGATCGAAGAATTGACACAAGCCAAGTTTAAAATCTCAAGTAACAATTTATTCAACAATAAGAATTGTAACGATATAATATATTAATTATATTAATAATTATAAATACGATGCAATATTATATTATTTTTAACAATTAAGCTTGTAAGCTATATTAATACTTTCACTATACTATGTAATGTAATAATTTATAAATAAGAAATGCAATAAATTATATTCCACAAGCTATATTAATAAATGATTGCTTGCTGCAATCAAGCAAATCGGGCAAGTCACGTAATATAAGTAGAACTCTGAACTGTTATAAATTAAACAGTCTACAAAAAATAGTTGAGATAATAAGCTATATTAAACCTATAATTATAATAATATTATGCTAGTTAAATTAACAACAGCAAGTGTCTGAAAAACCAATCCTTGTGATACAAACAATGGGTTTATGGATGCAACAAGTTTGTTATGAATGCAACATGGAACGTCCCGATTACAACATGTTAGCTTTTAAACATTTAGGCCTATGTTATGTTTGTAACATGCACTAGTAGTAATTGAATAGAACTAGGTTCCTTATGTTGCAGCACGAACTTGTAACAAGCTGTTTGTGAAAGTAACAACTTGTTTTGTCACGGTCATGACCGTGTTAAGCAATCCTTACCATAGTGGAAAATTGGTTGACGGAGATCCGCTGTGAAAGGCGGTCTGTCAAACTAGCCATCTGACTCCTATTTATATTAGCCGCGGAAAACGACTAGCCAATCAGAAGACGTTGTCTTAGCCGCGCATGCCAAGTGACGTCTCGCGCTTCAGTTCCACCATGCCGTTAACAAGCGAAAGGAAATAGCTGTGCTGTAGGAAAAATACAAATTACTAAGTTATGCGAGCTCGACAACAGCTAATTATGTCGTAGTTTACAAATAAGGTATTCGGGAGTAAATCACATTCGGGATGACCCAAAACAATGCATAGTTTAGTGGTTATTAAATGGCGAAGTGTGATTTACGTGAGCGTGAAAATTTGACAAGCGACATGACTACTGCGCACGATAACTGCGCATAGCCCATAATAATAACAAATAGTAAACATTGGAAGCGGAGAAAATACAACAGGATATAATAACGAAATAACAACAAATATGGAATTGAGGATGACATAGAAGGCAAATGGTATAATCATTACAATAGGCTGGCACTGCCAGGCAGGATATGCTCACATTTTCGAGAGATGGATAGAGAACAAGCAATACCGAAAGTGATTTTTCCTACATCATTAAGTCCTGTATTTCATACTGTATAGGGAGCAGCCATTTTGTTGTTCAGTTCAAGTCTGATATTCATGAAATTCGAAGCCGACAATGATTATGGTGTGACGGTACACAACCTAGAAATGTGACTTTTCGTCAAAATCGGATAAGAATTGTGACCTGTAGAGAATCCACAACCATGATATACCATATTTTTACACTATTCGCGTACAAACGGCGACCATTTCGTCCGGCAATTTTGGTACGATTTTCACGAAATTCGAACTCAACCTTCCTTATGGTGCAACAGTAATATAATCAGAATTTTTTTTTACATCGGATAATAATTGTTCGAGAGATAGATAGAGAACAAGCAATACCGAAAGTGATTTTTCCTACAATCAAAGGCCATAATTCATTAAGTTACAATTTGATATGCGCAAATATCGAAAAGAATCAAGATCTTTAGGTTATAAACATGCATTTCAGGTTTCATCAAAATCGAATTAAAATTGTGACCTCTACAGGGTCCACAACTTTGATATACCATATTTTTACACTATTTGAGTACAAACGGCGGCCATTTTGCCTGGCAATTATCGTCCCATTTTCTCGAAATTCGAAATCAACCTTCCGTAGGGTGTAACAGTGATAGAGTCAAACGTTTTTTTAAATCGGATAATAATTGTGACCTCCAGAGGGACCATAGGCGATTTTTCGGACAATCAGGGGCCATAATTCAGGAAGTTACGATCCGATATGCGCAAATACCGAAAGGAACCAAGATCTTTGGGTTATAACCATGCATTTCAAGTTTCATTAAAATCGAATTAAAATTGTGACCTCTACAGGGTCCACAACCTTGATATACCATTTTTTAACAGTATTCGCATACAAACGGCGGCCATTTTGTATGGCAATTTTGGTCCGATTTTCCCGAAATTCGAAAACTCAACCTTCCTTAGGGTGTAACAATGATATAATCAAACGGTTCAACGGTGATATAATCAAACGGTATTTTTAAATCAGATAATAATTGTGACCTCCAGAGGGACCACAAGCTAAAAAATAGGTTGCCAGGCAACGAAACATACGCCCACACAGCAGCCAAATCGTCCGAGTTGTTGCATTTTAAGTAATCATCAGAAAATCATAATTCAAACTCACCCATAACTACGGTGTAACTGTGATATAATCAAACGTTTTTTAAAATCAGATAATAATTGTGACCTCCAGAGGGACCACAAGCTAAAAAGGGTGATTTTTCGTACAATCAGGGGCCATGATTCAGGAAGTTACGATCCGATATGGGCAAATATGCAATGGAATCAAGATCATTAGGTTATAAACATGTATTTCAAGTTTCATCAAAATCAGTTCAAAATTGTGACCTCTATAGGGTCCACAACCTTGATATAACATATTTTTACACAATTCGCGTACAGACGGCGGCCATTTTATCCGTCAACTCTGGTCAGATTTTCACAAAATTCAAATTCTCTCTTCATTACCATGAAACCGTGATATAATCAAACGGTTTTTTTAAATCGGATAATAATTTTGAACTCCAGAGGGACCACAAGCTAACAAAAGCGATTTTTCGGACAATCAGGGGACATAATTCAGGAAGTTATGATTCGATGGGCGTAAATATCGAAAGGAACCAAGATCTTTGGGTTATAAACATGCATGTCACGTTACATCAAAATCGGTTCAAAATTGTGACATCTATAAGGTCCACAACCTTGATAGAACATATTTTCACACCATTCGCGTACAAACTGCGGTCATTTTGTCCGTCAATTTTGGTCTGATTTTCACGAAATTTGAACTCAACCTTCATAACCATGGAACGGTGATATAATCAAACGTTTTTTTTAAATCGGATAACAATTTTGACCTCCAGAGGAACCACAAGCTAAAAAGGGCGATTTTTTGGACAATCAGGGGCCATAATTCAGGAAGTTACGATCCGATAGGCGCAAATATTGAAAGGAACCAAGATCTTTGGGTTATAAATATACATGTCAATTTTAATCAAAATCGGTTCAAAATTGTGACCTCTATAAGGTCCACAACCTTGATATAACATATTTTCACACAATTCGCGTACAAACGGCGGCCATTTTGTCTGTCAATTTTGGTCAGATTTTCACGAAATTCGAACTCAACCTTCATAACCATGGAACGGTGATATAATCAAACGTTTTTTTAAATCGGATAACAATTTTGACCTCCAGAGGGACCACAAGCTAAAAAGGTCGATTTTTCGGACAATCAGGGGCCATGATTCAGGAAGTTACGATCCGATGCGCGCAAATATCGAAAGGAACCAAGATCGTTGGGTTATAAACATACATGTCAAGTTTCATCAAAATCGGTTCAAAATTGTGACCTCTATAAGGTCCACAACCTTGATATAACATATTTTCACACCATTCGCGTACAAACGGCGGCCATTTTGTCCGTCAATTTTGGTCTGATTTTCACTCAACCTTCATAACCATGGGACGGTGATATAATCAAACGTTTTTTTAAATCGGATAACAATTTTGACCTCCAGAGGGACCACAAGCTAAAAAGTGTGATTTTTCGGACAATCAGGGGCCATAATTCAGCAAGTTACGATCGAATTGGCGCAAATATCGAAAGGAACCAAGATCTTTGGGTTATAAACATACATTTAAAGTTTCATCCAAATCGGTTAAAAATTGTGACCTCTTCACTGTTCACAAGCTAAAAGATAGGCTGGCACTGCCAGGCAGGATACGCCCACATTTTCGAGAGATGGATAGAGAACAAGCAATACCGAAAGTGATTTTTCCTACATCATTAAGTCCTGTATTTCATACTGTATTGGGAGCAGCCATTTTGTTGGTCAGTTCCAGTCTGATATTCATGAAATTCGAAGCCGACAATGATTATGGTGTGGCGGTACACAACCTAGAAATGTGACTTTTCGGCAAAATCGGATAAGAATTGTGACCACAACCATGATATACCATATTTTTACACTATGGTCCAATTTTCTCGAAATTCAAATTCAACCTCAAGTAGGGTGTAACGGTGATAGAGTCAAACGTTTTTTTAAATCAGATAATAATTGTGACCTCCGGAGGCACCATAGGCGATTTTTCGGAAAATCAGGGGCCATAATTCAGGAAGTTACGATCCGATATGCGCAAACAACGAAAGGAACCAAGATCTTTGGGTTATAACCATGCATTTCAAGTTTCATCAAAATCGAATTAAAATTGTGACCTATACAGGGTCCACAAACATGATATACCATTTTTTAACAGTATTCGGGTACAAACGGTGGCCATTTTGTCTTTCAATTTTGGTCTGATTTACCCGAAATTCGAAGTCAAACCTTCCTTAAGGTGTAACGGAGATATAATCAAAGGTTTTTTTTAAATCGGAAAATAATTGTGACCTCCAGAGGGACCACAAGCTAAAAAGATAGGCTGGCACTGCCAGGCAGGATACGCCCACATTTTCGAGAGATGGATAGAGAACAAGCAACACCGAAAGTGATTTTTCCTACATCATTAAGTTAGAATTTGATATGTGCAAATATCGAAATGAATTAAGATCTTTGGGTTATAAAGGTGCATTTCAGTAGGCATCAAATTCGACTGGGAATCATGTTGCTAAGTGGGTAAGATGCTGGCTCGGTAGCCTTGAGGTTGGGTGTTTGATCCCTGCTTTGATCCCTGCATTGGGTGACAAAGTTCATTTAGATTTTCTGGTGTGGTTTCCCCTTGTTAGTGATGAAGGATGGATGGCCTGACAAGAACAGCTGTCAATTTTGGTTCGATTTTCACGAAATTCGACCTCAACCTTCATTACGATGTAACGGTGATATAATCAAACGTTTTTTTAAATGGGATAATAATTTTGACCGCAGAGGGACCACAAGCTAAAAAAAAAAGGTCATTTTTCGGACAATCAGGGGCCATAATTCAGGAAGTTACGATCCAATGGGCGCAAATATCGAAAGGAACCAAGATCTTTGGGTTATAAACATGCATGTCAAGTTTCATCAAAATCGGTTCAAAATTGTGACCTCTATAGGATAGGGTCCACAACCTTGATATAACATATTTTCACACTAATCGCGTTCAAACATCGGCCATTTTGTCTGTCAATTTTGGTCCGATTTTCACAAAATTTGAACTCAATCTTCATTACCATGTAACGGTGATATAATCAAACGTTTTTTAAAATCAGATAATAATTTTGACCTCCAGTGGGACCACAAGCTAAAAAGGGTGATTTTTCGTACAATCAGGGGCCATAATTCAGGAAGTTACGAACCAATGGGCGCAAATATCGAAAGGAACCAAGATCTTCGGGTTATAAACATGCATGTCAAGTTTCATCAAAATCGGTTCAAAATTGTGACCTCTATAGGGTCCAGAAACCTTGATATAACATATTTTCACACTGATCGCGTACAAACAGGGGCCATTTTGTCTGTCCATTTGGATCCGATTTACACAAAATTTGAACTCAACCTTCATTACCATGTAACGGTGATATTATCAAATGTTTTTTTAAATTGGATAATAATTTGTGACCTCCAGAGGGACCTCAAGCTAAAAAGGGCAATTTTTCGGACAATCAGGGGCCATAATTCAGGAAGTTACAATCCGATGGCCGCAAATATCGAAAGGAACCAAGATCTTGGGGTTATAAACATGCATGTCAAGTTTCATCACAATCGGTTCAAAATTGTGACCTCTATAGGGTCCACAACCTTGAAATAACATATTTTCACACTATTCGCGTACAAACGGCGGCCATTTTGTCTGTCAATTTTGGTCCGATTTACACGAAATTTGAACTCAACCTTCATTACCATGTAACGGTGATATACTCGAACGGTTTTTTAAATCGGATAATAATTTTGACCTCCGGACGGACCACAAGCTAAAAAGGGCGATTTTTCGGACAATCAGGGGCCATAATTCAGGAAGTTATGATCCGATGGGCGCAAATATCGAAAGGAACCAAGATCTTGGGGTTATAAACATGCATGTCAAGTTTCATCACAATCGGTTCAAAATTGTGACCTCTATAGGGTCCACAACCTTGAAATAACATATTTTCACACTATTCGCGTACAAACGGCGGCCATTTTGTATGTCAATTTTGGTCCGATTTTCACGAAATTTGAACTCAACCTTCATTACCATGTAACGGTGATATACTCGAACGGTTTTTTAAATCGGATAATAATTTTGACCTCCAGACGGACCACAAGCTAAAAAGGGCGATTTTTCGGACAATCAGGGGCCATAATTCAGGAAGTTACGATCCGATGGGCGCAAATATCGAAAGGAACCAAGATCTTGGGGTTATATACATGCATGTCAAGTTTCATCAAAATCGGTTCAAAATTGTGACCTCTATAGGGTCCACAAGCTAAAAACATGATATTTCGTACAATCAGGGGCCATAATCCATGAAGTTTCCATCCGATACATGCCAATATCGAAAGCAGCCGAGATCTTATGGGGATAAACCTATATTTCAAGTTTCGTCAAAATCGGATAAGAATTGTGACCTGTAGAGAGTCCACAAACAAATTGTGGACGGACAGACGGACGGACGGACGGACGGACGGACGGACGGACGGACGTCCGGACGGACAGGGGCGACGACATAATACGTCCACATGAAAATGTGGGCGTATAAAAAAAGGCAATTTTGCGTACAATCAGGGGCCATAATTCAGGAAGTTACGATCCGATATGTGCAAATATCGAAAGAAACCAAGACCTTTGGGCTATAACCATGCATTTCAAGTTTCATCAAAATCGAATTAAAATTGTGACCTCTACAGGGTCCACACAACCGTGATATACAATTTTTTAACAGTATTCGCGTACAAACGGCGGCCATTTTGTATGGCAATTTTGGTCTGATTTTCCCGAAATTCGAACTCAACCTTCCTTACGGTGTAACGGTAATATAATCAAACGTTTTTTTAAATCGGATAATAATTGTGACCTCCAGAGGGACCACAAGCTAAAAAAAGGCGATTTTGCGTATAATCAGGGGCCATAATTCAGGAAGTTACGATCCGATATGCGCAAATATCGAAAGGAACCAAGATCTTTAGGTTATAACCATGAATTTTAAGTTTCATCAAAATCGAATTAAAATTGTGAACTCTACAGGGTCCACAACCTTGATATACCATTTTTTAACAGTATTCGCGTACAAACGGCGTCCATTTTGTATGGCAATTTTGGTCCAATTATCCCGAAATTCGAACTCAACCTTCCTTAGGGTGTAACGGTGATATAATAGAACGTTTTTTTAAATCGGATAATAATTGTGACCTCCAGAGGGACCACAAGCTAAAAAAGGTGATTTTTCGGACAATCAGGGGCCATAATTCAGGAAATTACGTTCCGATAGGCGCAAATATCGAAAGGAACCAAGATCTTTGGGTTATAAACATGCATGTCAAGTTTCATCAAAATCGAATTAAAATTGTGAACTCTACAGGGTCCACAACCTTGATATATCATTTTTTAACAGTATTCGCGTACAAACGGCGGCCATTTTGTATGGCAATTTTGGTCCGATTTTCCCGAAATTCGAACTCAACCTTCCTTAGGGTGTAACGGTGATATAATCGAACGGTTTTTTAAATCGGATAATAATTGTGACCTCCAAAGGGACCACAAGCTAAAAAGGGTGATTTTTCGGACAATCAGGGGCCATAATTCAGGAAATTACGTTCGGATTGGCGCAAATATCGAAAGGAACCAAGATCTTTGGGTTATAAACATGCATGTCAAGTTTCATCAAAATCGGTTCAAAATTGTGACCTCTATAGGGTCCACAAGCTAAAAACGTGATTTTTCGTACAATCAGGGGCCATAATCCATGAAGTTTTGATCCGATACATGCCAATATCGAAAGCAGCCGAGATCTTTTGGGGATAAACCTATATTTCAAGTTTCGTCAAAATCGGGTAAGAATTGTGACCTGTAGAGAGTCCACAAACAATTGTGGACGGACGGACGGACGTCCGGACGGACAGGGGCGACGACATAATACGTCCACATGAAAATGTGGGCGTATAAAAAGGTGATTTTTCGGACAATCAGGGGCCATAATTCAGGAAATTACGTTCCGATAGGCGCAAATATCGAAAGGAACCAAGATCTTTGGGTTATAAACATGCATGTCAAGTTTCATCAAAATCGGTTCAAAATTGTGACCTCTACATAGGGTCCACAAGCTAAAAACGTGATTTTTCGTACAATAAGGGGCCATAATCCATGAAGTTTTGATCCGATACATGCCAATATCGAAAGCAGCCGAGATCTTATGGGGATAAACCTATATTTCAAGTTTCGTCAAAAGCGGGCAAGAATTGTGACCTGTAGAGAGTCCACAAACAATTGTGGACGGACAGGGGCGACGACATAATACGTCCACATGAAAATGTGGGCGTATAATAAAAATGAATAAACTTCAATGTTTGGAAATTAAGGAAGTCATCTGTTATACTACCTCGGAAGATGTAATATTTGCTACATATGATACATATGGGGATGTCTCCTAACAGGGGAGAAATAATGTCATCCCCTATGCAGGGACCTTGTAAAAGCTGCAGTCAATTATCTTAAACCAACAGCAAACAATCCTTGAGAGTATTAACCATGCATTTTAGGAATAACCTATTTCCTCATATTTTCTTTTAAGAAGTAAATGTATATAGCAGCTAGGATCGGGTTATGTATTATGGCGCTCGTTTCCATAATGTCATCATTCTACCACTAGGCAGTTACAGTCTGATATGCACGAATAATGACAGCAATCAAAATCTTTGGGTTATAAACAAAGAATTCAAATTTCATCAAGAGGGGCCACACAACCTTGCTATACCATAATTTTACAGTAATTTGAGTACGAGGGTTGGCCATTTTGTCTGGGAGTTTTGGTCCAATGTTCATGAAATTTTAACTTAACCTACATTATGCATATTCCTGAAGCAATGGCTCGAGAAATCCCTCTCTGGCCATTGCTGGATTGGCTTCTGATATTTGAACTTTTGCGGGAATGTCTATTCTTCCCGTTCAATCAAATCTCTCTCTTGAGTACAGCAGCGTGACAGTCCTAAAACTTTGGACAGTGATTTAAGGTATTAAAAAGGGCGAAAGTATGTTCGTTTCCACACAGTATTGTTTACATTTTATTCGATTTGATAGCCTCGTTTGTCACGCAATTAGTTTTACTGCAATATTCTGCTATGCACTGGTTTAGGGAATAATAAAATCAAGAGCCATGACGTAACGTTATGTAAACATATTTTGTCCAATTTGGCGCTTTGTTTTAAGGACAAAGCCTTTGTAACGTAGTCAACTACTGGTTGTTAATGGGACAATTGACCAATCATAATTTGGAACAAGAATGTTCGCTCTTTACAGTAGTGAGTAGTGGGATTAGTCCTAATCAAACGAAACATTGCACGGAGTATGACATTATGGTGCAATGGTGATATATTTAAATAATTTTTTTTTTTAAATTGAATACAAATTGGAACTTCTACTGGGGTCACAAGCTAAATGTGCGATTTTCCAAACAATCAGTGGCTTTATTACAGGAAGTTATGTTTGTATATGCACGAGTTATTAAAGGAACCAAGACCCTCAGATGCCATTTTGTTTGGTAGTTTTGGTCCGAAATTCGTATTCAACCATCATCCAGTGTTAATTCACCTCAAATCGTGTGACAGGACTGCTGATTGATGACTAATTCGGAATATTCAGAATACATACTACTCAAAACTTTTTGGGGGGTTGAAGTAATAAGGAAAAAAATGGAACATGAAAATGATGACAGATTTCACAGAATGCTGTGATAATCAAATGTCAAAAGTCCACTGTATTATGTACATAACTGAATACCAGTAAATTTGATAGTGTTGTTTTATTGAAATAGATTGCAGAATTTCATCAATAAAGAGATTAAGTTATTTAAGTTTTGCCAAATCTCCCTCAAGTCCATCGTTTCATGATATGTAACATTTCTCTTAAAGTCTATTGCACACTGATTAGTCAATATTGTCTGCTATATGCCTCTCTATGGAAGCGGACATTAACCCTCAAAGTCAGTCAATAAGCACAGAAATTATTGAGGCATATAACATACAGGGCAATTTATCTTCTCTTTAAGCTATGAACACTTACAACCATTATTGCTGGGTCGTGTTACAGTCCTCTCACAATAGGTTATCTCACCTAGAAAATCCCCCACATACAAGTGTTACAGAAGATTTGAAACGACCCGTTTACCTGCGTATCGTATCGTTAAGCTACTGTTGAAAGTTTAGAAGTGTTTTGATACTCTTTCCATCAGCCCTTATTGTCATTTAGTTTACAATGGTTTTAAGTGTACCTAGGACATGTTCAATAAGTGAGCCCCAGTTTAGTATCAAGGTGACAATACTACCGAGATGAACTAATCCTATGGTACGACTTGTTTAACATAAATAGGATGGACTGACTGCTGATACACTTCAAATTGTAGTGTTTGCATTGATGTTTATTTCTTTGAAACAGTTTTAAATAGGATGTATGTAATCTTAAATAAGGTAAGGTATAGATTCTTGTAATTAGGGTTTCACACTGCGAAGCTTGTGTGAAACACTATTGTTTTTGTTAAAATTATTATTCTTATTAGGCTTTCAGACTTTCGTCTGAAAGCCTATTGTGATTACTAAAATTATTATTATTTATTATTATTATTTTATTTTTCGGGGGAGCCTATTTCTCAGTGTCTGTAACAGATACAGATCTGGGACCTAATTTTCTATCAGGAAACCATATAGTGGCCATCCCTTCCACTGTATTTGAAACTTCTGCGCAGACCGGAAGTGGCCGAATTTTGTGCGGTGCCAAAAAATTAAAAAACGGCCGTAGATTCGTCAATTCTGTACCTATTTTCATACAAATTACATTTTTGGAAACCCTGAGTCTTTTCTCGGACGATAGCAGTTGAAAATTTTGCAATTTAGAAACTTCGCTGCTGACTTCTAGCATTCGAAAAATGAAAATATGTTGTTTAAGACACATTTTTTGTTATTTTTCAAAATTTTCAAATTTGACCTACATTTTTGGATACCTGAAGGCAATCCGGTTCCAGTAATATAAGTTTCATTCAGAGTCATCGCCCTTTATTTTTCGATTTTTTTCGAATTTTCTTCACATTTTGTGAGCTTAAGTTTCGTTTTACGGCCTGATCGACGTTTCTGAAATTCCTGGAACATGAAGTAATATGGTCAAACCACCGTTTAAAGCAATTTCAACAACAATCCGTAAACCGGAAGTAGTCGAAATACTATGCGATATTTTGAAAAAAACGTGAAAAATTGGTGTTTTGGGTAAAAACACGATTTTTCCGTCCGATATCAACGGATTAAACAAATTAAGGTATCATTTGGTCGGGCGGTAATTGGACCACTGAATGATACCCAATTCGTACGGATACGATCAGCAGGAAGCAAAATATGGCTCGCTGAAAATCAAGTATTTTCTGATTTGGAGCGTTTTTAGATGCCTGTATCTCGAAAACTGCTCCACAGTTTTTTATGAAACTTTCTCTATCGAGAAACCTTGCAGTAATCTTGTGTACGAAACATTCCATTACGACTTTGAAATATCTGGAAAAGGTGAAATAACGGACTGAAAATCGAAAAAAGTCGAAAAATCGTGAAATTTTGGAAAATGCTCTGCTATTTTTTTATTTTAAGAGATTTTCAAAAAAAAATTGTATATTCAGATAGCTGACCTAATTACGATTCTAACGATGTATAATATGTATGTAGTTATTGAAATTTAATTTTCGACATTTTAAATTTTTTGCATTTTTGGCACTTTTGAACCTAGGATTTCTCAGGGGCATTTTATCTGATCAGATAATGTAATATATCATTACAGAGCCCTGTGGCTATTTTAGTGCCTAAACCGGTTATCAAAACTATATCGACAATAATAACCATACCGGAAGTATTCAAAAAATGTAAAAAAAGGTTAAAAACATTGTCGCACTTGCAAAAAACTTGATTTCTCCCTTAGGTAATAGCGGACCAAAAGAACTAAAGTGTCGTTGGATAGCCCTATTAATGGACCATCATATGGTATCTAAATAATACGATATCGATGGTAAGGAAATGAATTATTGTGTGCCAAAAATCTAGTATTTTCCGATTTTTTAACATTCTGAGACGTCCTTTTCTCGAAAACGACGCCGCAGATTTTTCTTAAACTTTTCTTACTCAAAGTCCTATCGTTTGTCTATATAGTGAATCAAAAATGAAAAGCATTGAAATAATATAGGTGGTCCAAAAATGGCATCAAACTTTGAAAAAATTGAAAAATCGTTAAATTTTTGTAAACGCTCTTTAATTTATCTTTTTTTTTCAAAACTGCTCAATGGATGTTTCTGACAATTCTGGTACAGAAAGTTAAGTATCCAAAGAACTTCGTAAAGCTATCACAACAACGATCGTAAAACCGGAAGTAGTCGAAAAAATGTCCGATATTTTGAAAAAAATTAATTTTTTTACGAAAATCTTTTTTATTTATGAATATTTTTTGATGATATTTTACACAGGGTTAAAATATCATCCTACTTGAGCAGAAATGAGAAAAAAAAATTGTCTCGGTAATTTGTGTTAGCCGCCATCGGCTAATTTAGTTTTTCGTACCCAGAAAAATTATTTATTGTTCGATTTGTATAAAACAAAGTTCATATGCTCCGTGGTCCCAATTGTAATTTTTTTTGTTACGGTGAAATTTTTCTGTCGGCAACGGAAGTGACGTAATATTAACAAAAACTACAATTTTGACAGTTCGGTACCACTTTTTGAAAGCAAATATTATTTTTTTTCAAAACTGATATAACTAAATGGATGCACCCTGCAAAGGTGCACAAAATCCTTAGCTCATATTTTTAAATTTCAATTCCATTTTCGGGTAATTTCGAATAAAATGTAAAATAAAGTGTAAAATTCAGTTATTTACAATTCATTCAGCGTCTTCATATTTTGAAATATTTATTTGTAATTTCCATAAACTCGTAGCACTAATCCAGACGAAGAGAATGTATGCGAAAATTAGTTTGTAATATGAGCAGTTGCCGAGAAATATGCAATTTTGCATGCATCACTTTTCACGTTATTTTGCCTATGCAAGAGTGAATTATTATTCGATTTGCAATATTTTTTTCCCATTTGATGCCTAATGCCAATTTGGACTAGGTCAAGCCAATTTTACATTTTCACTGTGACCGGAAATGACGTCATTTGGGCAAAAACTGTATTTTTAACCTAAAAAACTAAAATTTTATTCAAATCAGTCTCCCTTATAATATTTTTAAAATTATGATATTTGATTCCCATCAACGAATAGAATGAAGCCATAAGACCATACAGATACCACAAAATGGTTTCTAACTTGTACGTTTACAGAGAAATAGGCGATCTTCTATAAGTCACTTTTCAAGGTTTTTGGTATATAAAAGTGTCAATTATTATTCGATTTTTATAATTTTTTTACCATTTGATACCTTATGCAATTTATGACTTCTATGAACCAAGTTAACATTTTCAATGTCACCGGAAGTAATATAATTTTTGCAAAAAACGTATTTTTAGCCTTCAAAACAAACATTTTTTAGAAGTGATTTATATTCATTATTCGTTTAACTTTATAACGTCTGACTCTAATGGGCAGTAAGAGTGAATCAATACCATCATATTGATATCAAGAAAAGACTTCTAGCATGTTCCCTTGTCGAAAAATAACCAATTTTCCCAGGGTCACCTTTAAGTTTTTTACCTTCTTAATTTCAGTTTATGGGTTATAGGTTAATTATTTATTGCCCGAAATGTATAAAACAACGTTTGGATTTTGTATGTTGCGAATTTTCGACTTATTTTTCACCTATAAAAATTTCTTTCGGCACCGGAAGTGACTTAATTTTGCCATAATTTACAATTTTGACTGATCTTTTCGCCAGCAAATATTACTTTTACATATGATAGAGGGTGTCACTAAAGCAAAACAACCTAAAGTAAAGTTTGGTAGCTCAATGGATCGGCTATGGTATAATAAACTTCCTGTATGATTCCTGAAAGCCGGTTCAGTGCTGCTTGCAGGTCTAGTTATTATTATTCTTCTTTTGTTTTGAGTAGATCTCAGCATCTGCTTGTCGCATCGTTACGATTTCTTCAGTTTTACTGGGAAAGTGGGTGTGACTTAGAGGATAAAGCTATTTTGAACGTTCTGCGACAATGCGAAATGTCCGAAATCACCAAAGTTATCGTTTTTTGAAATATTGCAGTAATTTTAACAATAATCATGGGATTTTAACTTTCGATACATTTTGGCATAGCCGGAGACATGGCACATAGCTACGCTACTTTCGATTTTTGATTTTCGGCAAATCTTCGAAGATATTAGGCGCCAAATTTTGAAAATTTAAAATTTTACAAAAAACTTTTTTATTTATGAATATTTTTTAGTCGTGTTGTACACAGAATTGAAGAGTCATTTGACTTGCGCAAAAATGTTAAAATTTTTTGTCTCAGTAATTTTCCTTGGCCGCCATTGGCTAATTAAGTTTTTCAGTCCTAGATTATTTTTTTATTGTTCAATTTGTATAAAACAAAGTTCATATGCTTCGTTGTCTCAATTGTCATTTTTTTTGTTACCAATAGTGTTATCTGTCGGCACCGGAAGTGGCATAATTTTACCAAAAACTACAATTTTGACAGTTATTTTCCTTCTTCGAAAACAAATATTATTTTTTTGAAAAATTATATGACTCAAAGTGTGTGGCCTTTCAAGGCGCAAAAAATGGCGGAAGCAGTTTTTTTAATTTCTATTTCATTTTCTAGCAAATTGGATTAAGAGGTGAAAAAAGGCGTAAAATTGACCTATTTACAACCCATTCAGGCTTTTCAGATTTTAAAATATTTTTACATAACTCTTATAGACTTGTAGCTATAATCAATACGAAGACAATGTATGTGAAAATTAGTTTGTAATATAAGCAGTTGCCAAGAAATGGACAGTTCTGCATAAGTCACTGTTTTCTTTATTTTGCGTGTAAGAAAGTCAATTATTATTGGATTTTTATAAAAGTGACATCATTTGATTCAAAAAGCATGTAGCGTCATATCAAGTTGATTACAATTTAAAATTGACACCGGAAGTGACGTCATTTTGTCAAAAACTGCATTTTAAACTTTTTAAATCAATGATTTATTCAACTAAGAATTACTTAATATGTATTAATAATTTTAACTTTTGGTTTAAATTCACATATAAACACAACTCATATGGTCATATAGATATCATAAAATTGTTTCTAACTTGTTCGGTTGCCGAGAAATAGACGGTTTTCTACAGGTCACTTTTGAAGGATTTGGGGCCATAAAAGAGTCAATTATTATTCGATTTTCATAAACGTTACACCATGTTATACCTAATGCCATTTGGGATTTCATACAAGTAATGTAAGATTTTCATTATCACCGGAATTAATGTCATTTTGGCAAAAACTGTATTTTTAGCCTTCAAAACAGATATTTTATTCAAATGAGTCTGTTTTGAAATCTTTTTCAAATTATGGTATTTGATGTCAATCAACAAATAGAATGAAGCCATACGATCATACAGATACCACAAAATGGTTTCTAACTTGTACGGTTGCCGAGAAATAGCCGATTTTCTACAAGTCACTTTTCAAGTTTTTTGGCCTTTAAAAGGTGCAATTATTACTCGATTTACATGAAATTTTCACTGTATGATATCGTATGCCATTTCCGATTTCATAAGACTAATTGAACATTTTCATTAACACCGGGAGTAATTTAATTTTGTCAAGATCATTTACAAGTAACAAATGTATAAAATGAATTGATATTGCTGGATTTGGTTGATTCTGCGTCCATTTTATTTGTGTGCAATGTTAATTTGGAAACCTGTTTAGTGGTTTCGTTGGTACCAGAAGCGACATATGTTCAAGGGTAACTTGGCACCGGAAGTGACATGTTTAAGGGTAAGGTGGCACCAGTGAAACCCGTCATTCCTGCATGCAGGTCTAGTAATTTATATATTTACAATTTACATTCAAGTAGAATTTTCAACAAGAATGTTACAATGCCATAATACTATTGACAACAATGTTGATACAATAATATATACTATGCCAGTGAAGAAAAAGTAACTTTTGAATAGGGGAGATGAAAAGATTTAGGGATCAGCATGACACAGTATTATCTCCTCATATGTTGGTGTTTTACCAAACATTAGGTTTTAATTATTTGGGGGGAACCAAGACACTTTCAAGTCTACATAAAGCTCACTATTGAGGTGGGGGAGTATTGTAAATATGGACCTAATACATGTATTTAAAGCCTCAGGGATTCACTTTGTTATATATCTACAAGAAGATAAAAGACTTCTATTGATTAAGCCTGGAGTAATAATTATCTGTGTCTAGAAACATGTAAAAGTAGATGTACAACAAGTAAAGATGCCACGAGAGGGGTAAGCTGAGCAGACAGTCACTTAATCCTAAATACCAAATTGATTGAAAGGAAGTGTGTGCTTGTAGATAGCATCTGATGAGATGAGTCCCATAGATACACTATCCAAGTATCATTAGAAAACACTCTATCTTCCGGACCATCAAATAGAAGGCCAATTGACCACTTGGTTTTACATTTATTATCATTCCCACATGTTCTCTGTGTACTAAACAAACAAATATAACCACTCACTTTTCAAGGAAATAGTTTTTTTTTTGTTTTGTTTCCACTTGGTAGACGAAGTATGAGAAGAATGATGTATCCTGCTGTAGTTTTATATTTCGGCTAGCAGGGGGCATTAGTTAAGATTGCTTATTATCAGTAGAGGGTAGGAATAGTGTTGGGGTCATGATCTTGTTGACATCCCGGTTAACCCACAGCACCTGCTCTATTACTTATTTACATCTGCATCAAATCAAACTAGCTTCCCAATGGGCATTCTTTAATCAGGTGTTGAGTAGTTATCTCAGCAGAAACAACTTTTATTTTCAGTCCTTGTCATTCTTAGAACACTTGCATAAATATCTCAGAATAATTTATAAGGATGCATGTGAAGAATGGATGCATTCTACATTCATATATATACTATTCAAAAAAAGTAGGGGATATTTGATTTTTAAGTGTTATTAAAGTCACCTAATGAAACTGACGAAGAAACAAATGACAAAATGAAATGAAGTTCACATTCATCGATTTATTCCAAATGATCGTTAGACTAAGTAAGGCCTAAGTTAATCGATTATGAAATATATTATTTGACAGAGATTATAATCAGATATTGCACCAAATCGCATATTTAGAGTTCATTTTTCAAATGTCCAGTGGGAGAGCCCCCGGACACCCCCCCCTGCGGGATCCTCGGTCAGTAAAAGGGGCCGCCCGGACATGGGAGCCCAGGCCGGTTCCCGGCCCCAATCCGCCCCTGAAGAAGACACACAAAAAAATATTTCAAATATCGAAAACTACATGTTACAACATTAAATTGTGTTGTTTTTTATATATATACAATTCAAAAAAAGTAGGGGATATTTGATTTTTAAGTGTTATTAAAGTCACCTAATGAAACTGACGAAGAAACAAATGACAAAATGAAATGAAGTTCACATTCATCGATTTATTCCAAATGATCGTTAGACTAAGTAAGGCACAGGCTGACCATTATAAGGGTAAAATGATACCCGGGGTCAAACAGCAAAGTTACCACAGCATCACAACAAAGTCAGTAACGGGTAAATCCTCCTCTGTTTGCCAAACAAGCATTGATCCGACGTGGCATACTCCTAATGAGACGTCTAAGGTCATTTTGGTCCAGATTGTCCCATTCCTGTTGCAACGCAGCAGCAAGTTCTTGGACATTGGCAGGACGTTGTTGACGTTGACGTAACCTCTGTCCAAGCATGTCCCAGACATGCTCGATGGGGGAGAGGTCGGGACTCAGTGCTGGCCAAGGTAATGTGGTGATGTTCTGTTGTTGGAGGTAACCTGTAACGATCCTGGCCCTGTGACATCTCGCGTTGTCATCCTGGAAGATGAAACGGCGGCCATGACGTCGTGCGAACGGCACAACATGGACTGCCAAGATGTTGTCCCGGTAGTACTGGCCTGTAACACGCCCTGCAACAACATGTAAAGCCGTTCTTCCAGCAACAGTGATGCCTCCCCACACCATAACAGAACCACCCCCAAATCGATCATGTCTGATGACGTTAACGTCTTGGAAGCGCTCGTTTCGACGACGCCACACCCTCCTACGTCTGTCCAAAAAATCAACAGTGAACCTGGACTCATCTGAAAACATCACATTGCTCCAGCGTCGATTATCCCGGTGTTGACGATCCCTACACCAACGACGTCTTGCCTGAATGTGATGATCTCTCAAACAAGGGATCACGCGAGGACGTCGGGCGCGAAGGTGACCCCTATGCAGTCGATTCGGAATCGTTTGGCCACTCACTCTCACACCAGTGTCTGTTTGAAGACGAGCGCTGATCTGATTTGCTGTGATGACACGATTTCTCAAGGCCAAGGTATGGATAAATCGATCCTGGGCTTGAGTTGTCGCCCTTGGTCGACCTGAGCGTGGTCTGTCCTGTACAGATTGTGTATCACGGTAT
The DNA here is from genome assembly GCA_963678685.1 of Patella ulyssiponensis. Classification (NCBI taxonomy): domain Eukaryota; kingdom Metazoa; phylum Mollusca; class Gastropoda; family Patellidae; genus Patella; species Patella ulyssiponensis. Next base: position 49,319,501 of record OY783231.1, read on the forward strand.
CTGGACCATAGCCTGCTTATGACAGACTGAGAAACATTCATCGTCCGCGCCACAACCGCCTGTGTTGTGCCGATCTGTAGCATGCCAAGGGCACGTAACCTTTCATTTTGGGTAAGCCGACGCATATCAAAATTTGTTTTCTGGTCACCAAAACAATTAAACTGATGTTTCCACCTTGGAATTCAATGCCACTATGACTGTAACATTCAAAGTCAGAGTCGTGCAAATCTTGGGTTGGACCCCCATGATGATCCCAAGCATCACCTGCATTCCATGCGGTAGCTATTGGTGCGTTTGGGCGTCACATGTAACTGGAAATGTTTCTTCTGTTAGGTTCTATAGTGACTTTTTTCGTAGTCATTTGCATATTTTAGTATTATGCCCCCCAAATCAAATATCCCCTACTTTTTTTGAATAGTATATATAATGGGGACAAGTCTATTAGCTATTTACAGGCGCGGATCCAGGATTTTTTGCAGGGGGGGTCTAGGTTTGATAATTGCGGTGGGCGCCGCCAGCGCCGAAGGCGCTCAACCAATTAACGGGAGGTTTGGGGGGCCTCCCCCAGAAAAATTTGGTAAATTAGATTCAATTTGGTGCATTCTGACGTATTTCCGGAAGGTAAATTCCAAAATTACAGGTCTAAAAATTGCCAATAAAATCGCATAAAAAATTTTCAAGTCTGAGCAGGGGGGGGGGTCCGGACTTCCTGGACCCCCCCTCTGGATCCGCGCCTGATTTAGGCCATTTAATAGCATTACATCAAAATTTCAAATAACAGATAATGTGTTTTTCTCTGTTTTACTGTATGCAGGCTGCTTTAAACATTTAGAAACTTTTTAAATTTTCAAAATCGGTTAATAAATAAGTGTTCTATGAACATTTTTCTCATCAAAATTGGCAGTATATTTGTGACAAAAAGTAATGGACTTCTCTATAGGCAAAACACGCCCTTGAATTATGGCATTTTGGGGCCAAATTAGTACTTCAAAGATCCTACAATAACTCTTGTAATAATGAAAGCAATTAGTTGAAATTTTGAAACCCAGATGGAAAATGGATGACGAGTTCAATTCTGTCGTCAAATTGGCTCTGTAACACGTGCGTTCCGAGAAACGGTGGCCATCTTGGATTGTTGTTAAAACTGTCATTAAAATGTACTACAACTTGGAGGTTAGCATCAAATGACACTACACGGCTGTCAAAAGTACTTAATTCTGCACTCCATAAAGTAAGTTGATCTGCTTATGGACTTCAACGGAAAATGGCAGCCATTTTGGAATCCAAGATGGCCGACATGCCAGATTCCGTTACAGTCCGACGTAATTTATTCGGTGCTCTAAATATGGGTTGTAATATATCATCTGAAAGGTATTGAAGAGGGGATTACAGTTTCCAAATGTCCAATACCCACCAGAGAACATAGTAAATAAAGAAGTTGTTTTTAGACATTGTTTTTGTTCAATATTAAAAAGTTGAATCGGAAGGCTAAGAGTACAACAGACTTGTGACAAAAAACTAAAAGTCCAGAATTGAAACCAAACATCTTAAATTAACTAATTTTAATTGAGTTACATTTTAATAAAAATAATATTAATAGGCCTAGATTATTAATAATGTTTGATAAATAATTACAGTTTTCCATATTTACTAATTATATTAATATCTAAAAAAAAACAATTTTAATTGAGTTGCACTTTAATCAAAATAATAAGATTAATAAGCCTTCTTGATTACTGGTAAAATGATTGATAAATAATTAAAGTTTCACATAATTTTATTAATTATATTAATATTTAAAAATTAAACCATTTTTATTGAGATTCATAATCAAAATGATAATATTAATAGATAGGCCTATCTAATTATTGATGAAATGTTTGGTAAAAATTATAATTTTACTAATTCAATTAATATCAAAAATAAAATTAGCTAATTTGTTAGACATATATGTTTGTCTTTCGGTTTCAAGACAACTGTCAAGTCAAATCCACTAATGTCAAAATAATAAGTTTTTTGTTTATATCATGCGTGAAATAGCTTCCGTCGAAGGATTTACCCACCTTCCACCCCCTATTGCTGAAATGGCACACGAGCTTGTCCAATCAGACTCAACAAAGTCAATCACGTGACTTCAACCATGCCCGTCATAGGGGATGGTCGTTTTGCTATGAATGGAATCTCCTGTGAATTTTTCGCCGTAAGAATTCATCTTGGCAACCAAACTTCTGCGGCTTATTCTTCGATGAAAATAGCTTTTTTTACCGACGACACATATATCACTATAATCTACGATATTTCATAAAGGTACTCAGCGTTTTAAAATTCAATCCGCAACATTGGATTTTAGAGAATTTTCGTTTCAAACTTTTAAAACAGTTGTATCTCAAAAACTATACCCGCCATTTTCATCGGGGAAGCCGCGGAACCTTGCGGGGGGGGGGTCTCCTGGTGATTCGTGGAAAGTTTCAATGACGTACGGGCAGAACTTTCCGAGCTATGAGAATCCCCAGCGAGATACCGCTCCAAACCCTGGCCGTGCCGTGAACAATAATTAATTCGCTAATGGAAAAACAATGAGTGACCTAATATTAGCGTGGGTACTTTTTAACTTGTGTTTTGAGTGCATTGATCAATAAAGAACAAAAACGAAACTTGTATCACTAGAAAGGTAATTTAATTGGCTTTTTATCCATATCGGTTAAAATATGTTGACACAAAATTTGAGTTTTATATCGGTTATTTTTTCTTGGCACTCTGTCCGCGAAGAGTGTAGGGCACAGTCAATACGCTGACAAAGTGTCACACAGCGAAGAGGACGAATGTGGTAATGCTACATTTAGGTTATAATAATTTATGCTGGCAGTTATAATTTATTTGGTTTAAGTTTTCCTTTCATTCGTGTTTTCTGGAGGTATAATTTCAAAGGGACCATCCCAGATACATTTTAGCGATTATAATCACTAAAATATATCTGAGATGGTCCCTTTGATATTTCAATCGCTAAAATGTATCTGGGATGATCCCTTTGAAATTCTTAACTTCTGCATTGAAGGCTTTCATAAAATTTTATTCTATGGTTGTCACTGTGGCATTAATTGTAAGCCTGATAGTATATGGCTGCCATTATCACCAATTTGTATATTTAACACTCATCATAGGTGTACAAGCCAGGGGGGCAGCATACTCCGCGCAGCGTTTCGTTTGATTACAGGTAATCTCACTACACACTGCTATTATGAGTGGATATTGTTGTGTTAAATCTTGATTGGTCAGTAGTCCGACTACCAACCAATCACTACCTACCATACAAAAGCTTTACATTTAAAACGAGTGCCAGTATTGGAACAAATATGTTTACATAACGTTACGTCATGGCTCACGCATTTATTATGCCTAATTAACCCGTGCATAGGAGAACACTGCAGTAAAACTAATTGTGTGACAAACGAGGCTATCAAGTCGAATGAAATGTAAACAATACTCTTTGGAAACAAACATACTTTCACCGTTTTTAATACCTTAAATCACTGTCCAAAGTTTTAGGGAAGACTCAGATTAAACGAGGGACTGTCATGTTGCTGTACTTAAGTGATAGCTTTCATTGAACGGGGAGAATAGACACACTCCCGCAAAAGTTCAAGAAACAGACGCTATTCCAGCAATGGTCAGAGAGAGATTTCTCGGGCCATTGCTTCAGGAATATGGGGGGGCAGCTGCCACCTGAACTTTTGCACAAACTGACTTTTTGGGCAGATGTGAAAATATTTTTTAATTTCATCTAGTTGGCAAAATAAAGTGCCCTAAATCTAATAAAACACTAATTTTAAGAGCTGCAATGGCAGTAAAACATGTTTGCCGCTGTCAAATATTCCAAAAAATTCTTGGGGGTTCCATACAAGTGTAGTGAACAAACGGACAGGAGCTCAGCTATAGCCCGTAAATGGTAGTGTAGCTTGTTTTTCAGCGGAGGGCCAGGTAGCCAGCCGAAAGGTGGCGAAGGACAAGGACTTGTACTTTTTCTTTTATTTATTATGAATCTCCATGTATCTCTCTCTTGTGCCCTAACACTCTCTTTCTCGAACAGTGGCGCCAATCCCACGAGTCAGTCGTAATGTCAACACGCCAATCCCACGAACCGCCGAGCCAAATGTACTTTTCTCGATCAAATGTACTTTTATATGCTAGTGAGTCACATGACAGCTAAAATCACGCCTACTACCTGTCAGTCATATGCACCAGGTCTGTTAAGATTTCCAAAGCATGTTATGAATGATAAGTCAAATAAATAGTACATACTAGATAATGATTATGAAATGAAACAATCATTGGATACCTTTCGAGCTAAAATAGCAGAAAATGCATTTACAGAGGTTAAATTTTCAAAATTTTCTCCAGGAGGGTGAGACCCCCATCTACTTTGTGACGATTGATTGGTTGTTTGGAATTCGGGTCAACCAGGTTACATTACTCTAAAATAATAAAATAACCTGTCTCAGAACCATGCCAAGCACGCCAAATGGGGAACTCTTCACAGAAAAGTTCATTTCAGTCCCTATACAAATTACCCAGATGAAAACAATTATGATGATTGATTTAGTTTGAGCAGCCATTCTGATCAACTGATGACAAAATTGTCAAAGTTTGCGAGGGATCGGAATGGTCAAGGTTCGTTTCGCGCAAGCGCAGTTATTTCAGAGGGCCAGATTGGCATGGTACTCAGTGTGGCACACTTATGTTTCACCCGTTTACGCTACAAAAAAATTAACAGCGCTGTGTCAGGTACCGTTCCTGGCACACTTAACATTTATAATGTGAAAAGGGTTATAGTCTCTGCAACTAGCTGAAGCTCTGTGATTTGTATCAGTATATGCGCTGTTAATTGGGTACAACACCGTTTAAACTTTTGCTTCTAATATTGTCCTTTCTGAAGACTGTCCAATCGTTTGACATGCAGGTCAACAATAGTAGGACAGCTTCTTTATTCATTTGTGCTTGGGGCATCCTCCTAGGATGATAACACAGACAAGAAGACAGCTTGTGTCATTTATACATTAGATATTGTCATCATCCCCATCCAACATGAATATTGCTTGTACTGTAATTGGCATGAATTTCATACTGTACTACCTGATTAATATGAAAAAGTCTAGTGAACTCTCAAGAGTCTAAAGTTATCATTTCATTGACTTGAAATTTATACACTGTGTTTTATTATTATATGGTTATGACACAAAGAACCCTATTGGTCTTCCATGGTGTCAGAGCAAATGTTTCGTGTTATTATATTTTTTTTCAGAAATTCTGGGAAAAGAACCACCATCATACACACACGCTATCATCAAACAATTCTCATCTCTGTATTCATGTAGTATTCATATTAAGAGGAATTTATATAAGCTTCGGCTTGTTTTCTAATCCATTACATCAGTGTTGTAAATAATCTTTATGTACTTGAAATAAAAAATATTCTTTTAACCATATTAAGACTAGTATTAAAGTCTAAATCCAAATGCATTTAGTATGTTGATGATAAGTAACATAAAAAAAAACTCTATTCACACACCTCCGTCAAAATCATATACTTTACTTTAATGAACATTATTCGGTGCTGTTTCTTGTTAGTTCTAGTAATTTACTTCAGTAAAATGCAAAGAGCATGCTTTATAGTTTTCTTAAATTGGTAAACTTAATAAATTTTTCATTGTCTTCATCAACAGTCAGTTTGAATTATTTAATCAATGGCAACTTAAACATACATTATGGAAGAGCAAAAACTGACTTTTGTCGGTCTTCCTTTGAGCCTCAGATGTCATAGAAATGATAAATTAGATGTTTATTTAAACAACAAGCCCAAAATGAACACTGTAGACCCACGGATGGCTTGGATTGGGCTCGGATTAAAACAGGATTTCGTCGACTGATTTAATCACTATGGCGTCGTGGGTGGGGTTTCTCAGTGACGGAAATTATTCATAAAAGACAGTGATGACCGAGGCTATAAACAAGCTTCACTGGATACCGTTTAAACATTACTTGATGATCGAGACTATGTAGGTGGAGTTAACGCCTGTCAATCAAAAATCGGCCATAGTGGGAAAAGGGTGTCGATGATTTTACCTACCATTTCTAGTAAAAAATTATAGTGGTAACAACTTTGTTCAGGATAAAGTTATTTGACTGAAATTTTCAATATATTCTTGTTTCAACATCTATTTTTGAACTTTTATAGCAAAAATGGCTAACTCCTTGTAAAAATCTCCCATAATGTATCTTTAATATTTCTGTTAACCTAAATTCACTGGAAATAGATTTTGATGAATGTTTATTGAATATGGCATTTTAGCCACATATTTTTAGGTCTAGAAGGTTTTATTTTGATCAATAATAGTTTATATCTCAATATCAATTGTTCATTTTGGTAACAGTTGTAAAATACTGACAAATACATAACTTTACTAATATTATCGTCATATTATTGTTCGATTTATATAGCACTTCATTACACATCACTGTTTCTAATCGCATTCGTAACAAAAAAAGTTATATCTTTGACCAAACTACATTTAACTTATTCTATACATTTAAATTTAAATGGCTATGTCATTTTAAATATACTTTTACAGCAAGATTTGAGGTGGATATTCAGGGGTCTAAATAGTATAGTTCCAAAATAATTTCGGCAGCAATGTTCACCCACACTGCTCATAGAATAGTTTTTTGCCTAAAAAAAAACACTGCTCAGATTACCAACATAGTGAGTTGGGAACATCAATATAAAATTTGCTTTGTATCAAATTCAAACCATTGAGTAAACATTGCACTGGGCCCGGTAGTGGAAAACATGGATTACATAACAACGAATCGTAACAGCAATGTTGATATAGAGGGAGATTTCACCCCAAACTTGTTCAAGTCAGTGCATTTTTCACACAGAGATGATTGTTCGATCCACCCTGAGTAAAGTCCCACAAGCAAATAACACCAAATCCTGTGAAAAGTAACACCCAGCTGTGTGAGGAAACAGAATCAGCAGTGTTTGCAGTTTTTTTTATCTATTGAACAAATCAAGGCCAAAATAATGCATTCTTTTGTTTTACAATCTAACTAAATAGTAACCAGCGGTTGGCAGACAAGATACACCCACATGTTCCAAGAGATGGATAGAGAAAAAGCTAAAAAAAAAACCGATTTTTTGTACGATCAGTGACCATAATCCAGGAAGTTATGGTCTGAAAAGTGCAAATATTGAAAGGGACAGAGATCTTTGTGATATAAAGATTGAATACAAGTGACTTTTAGCTGGCATACAAGCTAAAAATGCGATTTTTTGAACAATGAAGGGTCATTATCGAGGAAGTTACATTTAAATGTGCACACTTATCGAAAGGAACCAAGATCGTTGTGATATAAACAAAAGTTTAAAGTTTCAACAAATCGGAGCAACAATGTGGCCTCTAGAGGGTCCACATCATTGATATACAATATATTTACACTATTTGCAAGGAACAGCCATTTTGTCTTGCCGTTTTGGTCCAGTTTTCATGAAATTCAAATTCAACCATCATTGGAAGGTAACAGTGATATATTCCAATGTTTTTTTTAAATTGGATAAATATTGTGAGCTTTGAAGGGAGCCATAATTCAGGAAATTATGACAGATATGCGCAAATATCTAAAGGAACCAAGACCTTTCGAAAAATTATTTATACATCATGACATACAATATTTTAATGACTGCTGCAAGTATATCATCGAAATTGAGTAGGTCCTTTCTAAAAAAGGGGGGAAAATGTGATTATATGTTGACATAATTGATGAAGTTACATATTGATAAAACATTAATTTCTAGGGGGGAGGGAGAGAGAAATGGGGTTTAACGTCCACTCGACACAAACTAGGTAATTTCGGGACTAACATGTGTTTTAATTTTATTTCAATAATTCGCTTGCGCGTAGGGGTCTTTAGCAGTGGGAGGAAACCAGAGTGCTCAGAGGAACCCACAAGGTTGACAAGGCCCCGCTATTTCCATGCCACATACGCTCACACCAAGGATCGAAAACACTGCCGCAAGCCTGAGGTGACCGGCCAGTTAGAGGTTGAAGCGCGGCACTCTAGACCACTAGGCCATCCCAACCCCCCTTTGATTTCCAGGACTGTTCATCTCCAAGTAGGTGTTATGATGTCTCAAGACAATTCTTTTACTTGTGGCGAGTTGGGGTGGGAAAGCGGTTGCAGGCTGACGTGTGTGGAAGAGTGGAGGAGGCAACATTGGCAAGAAGTGCGTTCACGTTGATATAAATGATGAGCAAGCTTGAAATCTGGACATAAACATATTAGACAATGGCAAAACACGGACTATGGCAAAGTACGGAACATGAAAAAAAAATTTTTTCTATAAAATATTTTTTTTTAGAAATTAAAAAAAAAAAAAATTCTTTTTATAAGCTAATTCTTTTTTCTTCAGAAAATAAAAAAAATAGTTTTCAGAAAAAAAATGTTAATGATATAAAAAAAAAAAAAAGATATTAAAGATAAAAAGTTTTAAAAAATAAAGAGAGAAAGAGAGAAATGGGGTTTAACGTCCACTCAACACAAACTAGGTCATTTTGGGACTAACATATGGTTTCATTTTATTTCAATAATTCGCTTGCACGTAGGGGTCTTTAGCAGTGGGAGGAAACCGGAGTGCCCGGCGGAAACCCACGAGATTGAGAAGGCGCCCTATCTCCATGTCAAATACGCTCACACCAGGGCTCGAAACCATAGCCGCAAGCCAGAAGTGACCGGCAAGCTAGAGGTCGAAGTGCGGCACTCTAGACCACTAGGCCATCCCAACCCCCTTTAAAAAAAAAAGATATTTAAATAAAAAAAATAAAATAAATGAATAAAAAATATAGTTATAATAAATAAAAAATGAAGTTAAAATAAATAAAAAAAAGAATTAAAAAATATAATTTATAAAACAAAATTAAAAAAAAAAATAATTTATATAAAAAAAATAAATAAAAAAACCCAAATTGTTCATGAATTTTTTTTTTTTATTTTTAGAAAATAAAAACAACCGTTTTAAGAAAAAAATGTTCATGATTCAAAAAAAAGATAGTAAAGATAAAAAAAAAATAAAATAAAAGATATTTAAATAAAAGAAATAAAATAAATAAATGTAATTAAAATAAATAAAAAAGTATTAAAAAGTATTATTCATAAAATCAAATTAAAAAAAAAATATAAAAACAAAAGTTAAAAAAAATAATTGATAGAAAAAAAATCAAAAAAATAATTTATTAAAAAATTGTTTAAAAATAATTTATAAAAAGAAAATTAAAATAAATATAAATTTAAATTGTTTTTCAATAAAAGAAAAAAGAATTAAATAAAAAATTGATAAAAATATTAAAATTTCATGAAAATAATATGTATTTGCTATGGCAGCCATAGTCCACCATACTTGTCTTATACTCAACACAAAGTCAAACTTTTGCTGTCCTCTAAAACTACTTATGCTATTCCAATCCAAATATTTTTTAAATCTATATACCTTGTTAAACTGTTATTTAAACATATAACACGTACTCAAAATGTAATCATCAATGCTAGAAAATTCCATAAAATTAGGACCTAACTTCTGACATTATTTATGTGGAAACATTCACAACGCCATCTCCAGTAATTCCTCAAATCTTGCGACAGTTCTACTTCAGTTTTCAGTTAAATCAATCAAATCATACATAGTTGCCAAACTACTTTTTCCTATGCGATATTCATCGCAATATCATTCACTATGTGCTATCACAAACATCATGTTTTTTGTCTAATACTGTATTTAATGGACATACTGAAATTAAAACCGGTTCAAATTCAACCAAGATATTATTGTTGTGAGTCTCACATTTATAAACTACCGGTAGATTACAAGTGAACAGACTGAAAACACTTGAAGTGTCTGTAGTTGACAGTCATTTTTATAGTGTATGCTTGATAAAATGACCGCCGCTTATACACGAACGGTGTAAAAATATGGTATGTCAAGGTTGTGGACCCTGTAGAGGTCACAATGTTACAGATTTTGATGAAACTTAAATTGCATCTTTATAACCAAAAGATCTTGGTTCAGTTTGATATTTGCACATATAGGATCGTAACTTCTGGAATTATGGCCCCCAATAAGGTACCAAAAATCGCTTTTTTAGCTTGTGGTCCCTCTGGAGGTGACAATTAGTTAATATTTGAATTAAAAAAAACTAATTGATTATATCACCAGTGAGTTTGAATTTCGTGAAAATCGGACCAAAACTGCCAGACTAAAAAAAAGCCCCTTATACGCAAGTAGTGTAAACATCTGATATATCAAGGTTATCGACCCTCTGAGGGTCACAATTTTGTGCTGATTTTGATAAAACTTGAAATACAAGTTTATAACTCTAAAAAATCTTGGTTGCTTTCAATATTTGCGCATATTGGATCGAAACTTTATGAATTATGGCCCCAGATTGAACTAAAAATCGTGTTTTTAGCTTGTTGACACTCTGGAGGTCACAATTTTGATCCGATTTTGATTTTGTATGGATGAAACTTAAACTGAAAGTTCCAAGAATCCCTGTGTATGAATCTAATGTGGGCTCCACAGTTAGGATTAAGTGGGGAATTCTACAACTGATATACATATAAACATAAGAAATTCTGGCCACAAGAGTAAACACATGTTGTTTAAGATTGTGTACTCAAGACAAAAAGATCTCTACTCTTGAAATACTTATTGGTTTAACCTTAAATTCTAGTTTATATATTAGACAAGGTTTCTGACAAGATGAATAAAACATTGTACACTGTAGACAAAGATGTGATAAAGTTATTTTCTTGTATCAAGAGCAAAAAATAATGTGAAGTAGAATATTTTCTCATGTGTCAAATTTTGTTTTAGAATTTAAAGTTTTAAAATGTTCCTCCAAAGTTCAATGGAATAATAATCTTTTAAACTAAAGTGAAACATTATGTTTGATTATAGACGTTTTGAAAATCCAATCTTTTACTGTTTCTTTGGCTTCCCAATCCATAGGTGAACTTTAATGAATGAGGTTTATTTAACTTTTGTTTTGGTCTCTACTGCTCAGTCCTTTGTCCTATCAAGAATCGACCATTGTAATACTTTACTATCTTGTATAAGAGACGAATGCGTTTCAAAGTCACTAAAACTATATCAAGATCACACATAACCCAGTCTTAAACAAATTACATCTGATGCATGTTCGTGCCGATATTTAGTATTTCACGAAAGTAAGTAAATCCTTGTAAAAAGAGCCATGGGTGGGGCCATGTGCAAAGCTCAGCTTAGGCATGGGCCCCGAGGGGCCCAGCGGTTATGGCAAAAAGAGAAAATAATCAAATTCCAGATGAAAATTTCACGATAATTGGTCTAGCGTTGCGAAGGTGGAGACTGAGCTATCCCCCAACATCCTCTGGTGATTGGTCTAGGCTTCTAGACTTGTATGTCATTCGGAATTGAAAAGATTTCGTATGTGATTAGATATTATGTAATTATTCTTGTATTGTAGACCGTTTAATTGTGCGTTACGCAGTTGTGCCATTCAAAAGGATATGAAATAATCTTTTCGTGGCGTTAGGGGCCCCACGATTCTAATCTGGCACAGGGCCCCACTCCGGTTAAGCTGGGCGTTGGCCATGTGACACGATATCTGGCAAGACGTCACCTGGGTGATGTCTTGCCGCCCTGTACATCATTAGAAACATAGCTTCGAAAATGTAGAACAAATTACCATAAAGAAAAACTGTTTGGTAACTATCTTAATGACCACTTTTCACTATTTGTGATAAAATTGATTATTTCGTTTCAAACTGCTATGCTACGTGTTGAGAATTGTGCGTTAAAAGCTATGTTTAAAACTTGCGCAAAGCTTTTAAGAATGTATAAATCGTTGCCCCTAAAGACATATAATAACGGAATTTGTGCAAATATTCTTCTATATATGAAATAAAAAGGGTTAAAATTTTTCTACAAATGAGAACAACTCAAGAGATTCATTTTATATGTACTGAAGTGAGATAAGTAGGTAGTTATAGTAAAACATCAACATCTGTGTAATCTCATGCATCTTCTATTATCTTTCAAACCTACAATTATATTGGCAGTTTTTATCTGATTTATATCTTTAATAGTCTACACTTAATAGTGATAAGTACATTGACAGTTCTATTGATAGTGTTGACTTATCAAATTTACACTGATGTGGTTCAATTTTTGTTTACTGTGTACATATTGTCATCTCATTTTAACAGTTAGTGATATACTTTTTAAGCATGTTTATATATAATATATATAATTGTGGATAATCTGAGTCAATAATCACTGACCACAGATTAGTTTTGTCATTAACTCTTCATTTGTGTAGCAGTTAATTACTTCTTACATGAGCTTTGATAAAAGTATCTATTGCGATTATCTAATAACCTGATCAACTAAATCTAATCAAAATTTTTAAAAATGTAAGTCATTTCTTGCAACTATTTAAAGATACATTATGAGAGATTAAATAAAGAGCTGGCAGTTCTCACTATAAAAGATAATACAAAGGCAACTTGCTGAAAATTTCAGTCAAATTGATCAACTATGAACCGAGAATCAAGCAGTTGAAATTGCGGCCTAGCCTCGATCATCATTACTACTGTCAGTACGATACAAACCATAGTCTTGATTATCCATTTCATGATCCACTAAAGATCGCAGACAAGCAATAACAAGGGAGCTGATTATGGTCTGGATAAGTTAATTAATGTCTAATTAATAATTTTGATAACATTTCAGGCCTAAAGGAAGACATGCAATAGGCTGATTTACCTCCTGCATAATGTATGTTTAATCTAATCAACTATCAACTACATTGACATATTTCAAAATTACTCATTGAAATTCTTGCATGGATGACATTTCTTTAAATTAAATCCAAATAAAACAAAACTGTTAGTAATAGGAAACAAGTAACAGCTCCATTAAGTTGATAAAACACTATTTAATTTTGATAAAGAAATTATTTAAAGAACCCATACAGCTTGAAATATTAGTGCTATATTCAGTCTTTGTCTTTTGAGGCGCGCGATCGCTCGCCAGCGCCTGCCGCGCAGCTGAATGTCGGCCGAGGGGAGGTTTTTCTCCCTCACCTTAAAATTGAAAATCGCTCTCCATATTTGTAAATCATGGACATGTATTCGATCTCCGCCATGCTGTCATTGTGAAATTAAATTATTTGGTGTATTCGATTAGTATGTGATCGCATTTGGTAATAAAATTCCGATGTATATGTTGCTAAAAATAGATGGCGCCAATGCGCCATTGTTTAATTTAACCAAAATGAAAAGTAGAACTCTCGCGAGACGTGAGAAATTACGAGAGATGGCATGTAAAAATTTCCAATGCGAATAATTTCGGAAGAAATAGATTATATTTTGATGGAATTTTCAAGAGTTTATGATTATATTTTGAATGGGGGTTATGTTTTTTAAAAATAATTATACAAGCTAAATATATTTAGAAATTTCGACAGGTATTTCTATTGGAATACTGTAAGTAGTTATAGACGATAGCAGAAGTTTTACTTGACCGTACAACTACGAACGAATGCTATTATTTAGCAGACGATGTATATTATCAATTATGTAACCAGGAATGACCCCTTGCACCAAGTTATTGATCTTCAGAGCCATTTTCCATTTACAGAAAACTAATCACTCTTCTTAATATCAGATCACTCTCCTTAACTTCTAAATCACTCTTCTTATCGAAACTGGGAGAGCTTTTTTAAGAGTGCGATTTTTTCAATTCCTTCATTAAGGGGAGCTTTTTTCGGTTCCCCTCTAAAATACAAAAAACAACGACTGTATATTTGGAGATGTCGAATGTCCAAAATTTGGAGGAAATGTGATACTAATAATGTTGACATAAATAATCATTAACTTATTGATTAGTAAAAAATTAATTTCTCGCACTGAACATTTATGTACAGGATACCATTGTACTGATGTACAGGATACCATTGTACTGTTGTTTTGCTTTGGGTGGTCCATATGGAGTTCAAAATGTATTTTAGGGAGAAGAAAAAAACATGTGGTTCTAAATTGTCCAAAAAATGGTATTTTGCAATAGTTTTCAACAGCAATATACAACCATTTTGAAATTAAGAAGAAAACAAATAAATCTTCATAAGTAAAATAAAATCCTTTTACAATCTGGATGTTAACTCTATCTTAACATACATTATATCTTTATCTCTAATTAGTAGGCTACTCTACAGATTTCTCTTATCCCCATATACTTAACTGCATTATCAAAGCTTAGTGGCTAATGAGTGAAAACAGATACAGCACCAACTATTAAACTACAAACTGAACTTTTTACATAATTATACCCACAACACTTTTCCATTCTTTATGCATTCATTTCAGTAGTATTAGCTCATGTATACAATTGTCAATCAGATATGTGTTTGAAATTGAATGAAATAAGAATATACCATAGGCCCTACTCATTGTGAATTATTTGAAAAATATGCAAAAATGCTGCTGTCTTGGCCAAATATTTAGGGAATGAACTGTGGAACAATAGTAGACAATTAACCAAAATGAATTTGGAGTATCCCTTTAACTTGCCCTTATTTGGGGCTTTTTATCAATTTAGTGCTGCACAGACACGTTTTCTTGCCAACAAGATGTGAAAAAGTTGACATTTAGTGCATTTGTGATAAGAGGTGTTAAAAATTTATTGGGCAAGGGACACTTTTTATCTTATCGCAACTGTTATTTATCAAGTGTATAAGACTGTATCTTTTATAATAAATTTGCCTGCTTAGGCATTTTGAAAAACTGTAATTGAAAAAACATCTGTGGAAGAAAAAGCTTGCTTGTTCATTTTTTACCGATTTGAGTTCAGAGATCATGAATTTGAAACAATCCTTTAACATGAGTTAGAATTATGGCTGTTCATGGGTGTTCTGTAGGGTTAGGAAATAAAACGTGGACTTCTATAATAATTTATTTCCATATAATAGACTTGGGACAAAGGAAAGCCAGGCATCAATTTGAAAGATAAACCACCCCCTGGAGCTAGAAGGGAGGGATTGAAATATGTCGCTCTCTATTGTGAGGTAATAGAAAAACTAGCCCTGACTGTGCACATGGACATAGCATGTGATATTGGACAGATAGCATGTTACATGAACATACAACATTTACCCATTTATTTAGATAACACATTCTATTCACAGCTTTTGTGATCTACTAACTGTAGAATAAGTTGAACATTGGATGTATTTTTACAACAAGAGATCTGATATTGTGTTTGGTTTAAAACTGTCTCGTATTGTTCTGTTTGGACTAACTAAACAGTACATTATGTAAATACCACTTGGTGCAACTTTTACATAGTTCTTTCAACGACTTAACAGATTTGGATTAACATGGATGTCTGAAGAAGGATAATGCATATTTAAATTAAGCTGTCTTATACTCTTTAGTGGAGTATGATCACAGAGTTGTAAGTAATACATAAATAAAATTTATGGTTTCTATTGGTAATATAATATTGAACAAGTTAAAACCTACGTTAAAGACTTTTGGCTTTAGAAAATAGTTGTCAGGTTTCTTGAGGGTATGTAAACTTTTGATATTATTGAAACATTAGTTTGTAACTATTGTAATAATAAAATAACCATTATGTAAGATTTAGATAAAGAGATAGCTGCTCTTTCTATTAGCCTGGGGGTTGGGATGGCCTAGTGGTCTAGAGTGCCGCGCTTCGACCTCTAGCTGGCCGGTCACCTGTAGCTTGCGGTTTCGATCCCTGGTGTGAGCGTATGTGACATGGAGATAGGGCGCCTTCTCAACCTCGTGGGTTTCCACCGGGCACTCTGGTTTCCTCCCACTGCTAAAGACCCCTACGCACAAGTGAATTATTGAAATAAAATTAAACCATATGTTAGTCCCGAAATGACCTAGTTTGTGTTGAGTGGACGTTAAATCCCATTTCTCTCTCTCTCTCTTCTAATAGCCTATATTTCAAAATTAGATAACGAAAAATAAATATACTGAAAATTTCAGTCAAATTAATGAATGTTTGAAGTTTTGACAAGAAATAGCCTAATATGTCTCTGCTAAATAGGGGTGGGGTGTACTTTAGATCATAAGATTTGTCATTGAATCAAGTCAAGTGCTGTGGTTTTTATCAAAGGCATACCGTATACATGACAGGAAGGAGTAGGTGCAACCACTACCGGATCTAAGGGGGACAAAGTTGGACAAATGTCCCGGGCCTTCCACACTTAGCCCCCCCCCCCTAAATTCTGGGTCACCTAAAAAAATAAATGAAAACATCATAAGAGAAAGAGTCTGTTTAAAATTTTCAAATTGTCAATAAATTCTAAATGTCAATGATTTCGCTGCCTAAATTGTCTCAGATGCACTGAAATTAACCCTTAGAACCCGAAATGCCGCAAAACCGGCTTGACGTTGTATCGCATATATATACCCGAAATGTCAGTTTAGCGGCTTGGGGCATGTCAAGCTCCAATTACGTTGACGTCATAATTAATATGACGTCCTGTAAATCCAGGGAGGGACGTGCAACACCCCATGTATAGTCAGTGTTCAAAGGGTTAATCCTAATTTCAAAAATAATTCCTGGAGGAAAACATCCCAGGCACTCAAGGGGGCGGAGTACATAATCGTACGATCCGTGGTCAGTACGAACAATTTGAATAAACAACAATGGGGCCCCCGCATAGTTGGTATGTCCCAGGCCCCCCACAAGGTTAATCCCGCACTGGGTTCAACTGTCCGATTTCTTTGTTAGTCGCGAAATAACCTAGTTTATATTGAGTGGACATTAAATACCATCTCTCTTGCAAATCTAAGCAATGATAAAGTGTTTGTGCTGTTTGTAAGAGTGATAATAAGGCCAGAAATTTTGCACTCTCAGCAATTTATTTAAGTTTATAAGGTAGCCCAACAAATAGCAAATGCTGAAGGTGATAAATCTGTGAGCAAATGACTTCAATTATCCACAACAAATTGACAACCAGAAAAATTGGTTAAGACATTCTTTAATTCAATAAGAATGTATTCAGTTTTGTTTCCAGTTATTCATAAATCATTTGACACCTAAATTTTAATTGCATTAATTATTACACATTAAAGTTTAAATTACTGGCATCGGATGATTTGATGATTATACAATTACTGTGTGCCATCTTTACATGTGATATAGAAGGGTTCTGGAACTTTTTTCAGGACTAATAATAACTATGTATCAAATTTTTGCAGTTATTTACTTTGCATCAGGTTGTTAGGCTAACTTTATATTAGGCATCTTTTAAATTTGTCATTAAATCCATTAATTTTTAAGAAATATAGACCCCCATATATATATATAATATTGACAGAATTGAACTTCTATTTGGGCCAAAATATTAACAAATATCTCTGTATTGTGTGTTTGGAGTTGTTTTGTCAGGTATTTTACTAGCTGTGCACAATTTCACCAATCTTAATCCTTTACTGAAAAGGTATGTAGTTATGCTTTGTGCTAGAAAATCCATTTCAAACAGCTATTATCAACTCTGTCTATACACTGCATATCTTTGTAACATGTCTATAATGTACAAGAAACAAGTTGTGGACTTCCATTTTATCATGAATTGATCAGATAAATGTATGTATAACTAGAGATCTGAATACAAGTGGGAGAAATGTACAATTTGAAAGTTAATTCATGTTCATACATTACATGTATTGTAGATATTTAATATACACTTCAGAAATAAGTTACTTATAGCTACTTATTCAGAAAGTAAATTAATTTATTAGTCTAGAAACTAACAATTCAGAATAAGCATTTACTTTTACAATCTGCCAAAGTCTTTGAGGTCATGAAACTGTCTTTCCTTTTGCCTGCATCAATAGCTGTGCTTACACTTAGGATGCAATGAGCATTCCGTTCCCCGAACCATCCCAGGAAAAAAATTGCACCGCTTACATTGGTATTTAATAATAGTTCTTGAAACATAGTATAAGGATGTCTGAAAAAGGCATGAAAGATACAGACGAAATAGATCTAATTTAAAAATAACAAATTGGGATAAAAGGTTGTGGGGATGAATATTGAAACATATGGGGTGCATGGTTTTGTAGTTTAACGCATTTGCGTGAAATCAAAAGGTCTGTCATTGAGTCAAGTGGCATGTTTTCGATTCACTGCTTGAACTTGACAAGAAATTGGGTCGCCTGTCCAACTTTGTGGTTTTTCTCCAGGTCCTCCTGTTTCCCCCCACTGCTTAATCCCCTATGCACAAGCAAATTATTGAGATATAATTCTTTGTCCCAAAATGACCTAGTATGTGTCAAGTGGATGTTAAACTCCATATCTCTCTTTATCGACATAAATACCAAATACATTAGACTTATATGACCCTATACTCTGTACCAAACCATTAATTTTATATCATTATATTAACAAATTATTGGTGTCTAAAACTGAAATTATATTGGTAAAATAGAGGCAACATAAATATCTAAAAAGTTCTTAAATTTATTATGAATAAAACTGTACTTCTACACAAGGTACTTTTCAGTGTTATATTTATTCTCTATGCGATATTGGTTCAGTTTCATTTTAATGAAAATAATTTGTAAGTATTTCGACTATTTTAACAGAATGTCATCTGAATTCAAGTTGAAAGCTGCAGAATAACTCGCTGGCAATAACTGCACTCTACCATATAGCAGACACAGTGTTGTGGGGCCAACATGTCTGGTTATAGTGAGGAAACTCTATTTTAACCTGTGACACTAAACATTCAACGCAAACAACAGGCGTAAATACAAGTTTACAGGGATGACTGGGTGAGACATTCCATCCTCTGTGGGACCCGTGAATTGATCTTTTTCCTGTTGATATTGTCGCCTTTTTCAAACAAGATTTTGAGAACATTTTTTTTATTTCACACAATTTATTAAGGTTTGATCTCAGTAACACATATATTTATAAGTCATGGTGTGACAACTTAGCTGATAACAGTTTGTTGATTTAGATGTATTAGAATCACAATTGGGTACTTAGAATGTTCAATATGTTATAAAACATAAATATGTTTGTTAAAAACAAGAAATAAATACCAGATAGTAAAGGTTTGGATTTATAATTTTCATTTAAGTGCAAACACTTAAATCTCTTCAATTATACATAATTTATGTGAACTGTCATGTGATAAAATTTATGGTCATTAAGGTAATTGTTGAAAAAAATATTTTAAAGGCACAATAGACTAAGAGGCAAATATAGACTTTTAGTTTATCAAGAAGCATATTAAACCAATCATAAGTTATGGTCATCAAAAGTTCCCATTTCTCTCTACTGATTCATCATTTTCTGTCTTAAAACATCAGCCATTAACTGAAGAATAACTAATTTCTATCCTTGAATATTGAAGTCAAGATAACAATTAACTTAAAATGTTTCGATTTAATCATTGCGATTACAATGTAATCTATTGCTAAGCTGCCGGTGCACTTAGGCTTTAAAATAAGCATACTTACCTGATGGTACACCATGTAATTTTTTGTGAAAGCTTAATGTATTTTTTCCCTTATTTTTCAGGTGTTTGTGACTTTGACCAGTTAAGCTTGATGTCTGCTCTGTACAATAGTTACCCTCGAATGATAAAAAGTATAAAAGTCAAAAAAATATATAAGATCTAATTTTAAACATTTGCATTTAAAACCTCAGAATTGAACAAATGTGAATGAAATTGTCCGCACTTCTTACATTTATCCAACATCATTTATGTGTAATTATGTGCAAAGTACATTAAAATTAAATAGATGTTTATCGTGTTTTCAAAAATATTTCATAAGGTATATTTTGTGTTGAATGATAGCCAACTTCTGGACTCTTTAATTTTCTATGATATATGGATGTGGGGAAAGTCTGTCAGAAGTAACTAAAGACGTTTCTGCTACCTATAGTGGTTAGTGTTGAAATTGAGAAATTGAAGAGAAATTGGTTGTTCTCTATCTAATATCACTGAGCCTCGTGGCTATAAGCAGCTGTCAGATACAACTCTAAAACTGTTCTGTACATAAGAAGCCTTTAACTGCCCTATTCTACTCACACATCATGAGTCGATCGTCAGACGTTGAACTGTGTATTACTACAGTGAGTACAACCAGCAGTATATGTTGTGTACATAACAAACAATAACAATGGGATATACAGTGATTATATGTAGGTAAAACCAGTCATAACAATGACATAAATTTCAACAAATTAATAAAGGAGGAAGGAAGGAATTAAACAATTGAAAACGAAATGTGTCTGTTGTGGTGGGCACTTCCCTTCAGATGGGTGTCAACTACTATATTACTTGTCACCTAGCTGTCAAATATCGAAATCATCGAAATGAGAGGAATTAAATTACGTAAAGTGAGAACGCTTTTGTTTACAATATTTTCATTTTCCTGTTTTTTTGTGTTACTGTTAAATTTGATGGTAGTTCAACTTAATTCACCTGAAAATGCCAGAAAGTTAAATCTTAATCCTGGATCATTGCAAAGAAAGTTGTCACAGCATCAAAAATTTGTTGTCGAAGACTTAGATAACTCAGAAGAATTCAAAAAACATTTCCAAAATACCCAAATAATTGAAAGAAAACCACAAGGGATGAAAGAAGAAAATGTGCCACGCAAAAGTAACAAAGTTTTTTACAACTCTCTTCAGTACATCACAGAAAAACAGAAACATAATATTGAAATGGAATATAAAATAAGTCAGTTAAAGAAATTGGTTAAGAAGAAACGCCAAGATTTCATTTATGACTATGAACCAGATATAAACAAAGCTTACATAGAAGATGAAGATGAAGATGATGAAGAAGATGATTATGATTATCATAATTCCAAGGAGATGGACAATTATAATAAAGAACTAATACTGAATAATTTTAATGAGACCAAATTAAATTTTCTTAAGCCAAAATTAAAATTCCATGAGGTTCCATTAGTGAAACCTGTGGAATTAGTGACTAAATCAGTTTTACCAATAACAAACAAAACTCATGTGATACGTAATGTAGTTGAGGATGGAATTTATTGGTCTAATGAAGTTGAAGAACTTATTCCAAAAGGTAAAAAATGTTTTCTTAATTTTGTTTATCTGCAAAAATGTCCATGAAAGTATATTTTTTGTCATAACTGGCAGAATATTGAATATATTTCTGACGGTAAGAACAAAAAAGTTGCGTAGTTCCATTTAAAAAATTGATCAAAAGTGATCTAACTCAAACCAGACAGTACAACCAATTCATTCAAAATAATTATAAAATCATGACAGAAATATGTATAATTGTTGTGGACATCATTGCATAATAATGTCAACAGTGACATTTACATGTAACCACATAACCTGAACTTAAATTACTATCTAATGAATTCTGGCACTAATTAGATGAGAACTGTTTATTAATTATTTGAGTGATTAACATGTACCCTTCAGTCAATGTATGAATCATTATAAACCATGTGGCAAGTTAATATTTCACCAAATGACAATTTAAATCATAATACAACATGTATCAATGGGAATTTTATTTACTTTTTATTACAAGCAATGCAATGTGACATTTATTGCTGGGGTGAAATTTCTGGAAAGATTGGTTTACAATTATAAGTGGAGGGGTCTAATGATATGCTATAATGAAAGTCAATATTAGTGAGCTTCAAATCAAGCATGATACGCATTACAATACTTAAGATAATAGGATCAACTTATTATTATAATCTTTTTAAAAAAAATATGTTTAATTTGTAATAATTCATGATGTTAATTCACAAAGTAAATATTTTCATAAATCAATAATCTAATCATAAAACAGCCATGTTTTATAAATTTTAGGTTAATCAAAACTTTACATATAGATATGAATCATTCACATTTATTTCACCACATCAAACTGTAGGCACAGCAAATATCGCTAACCTCTCTTTTATAGCTATTGTTTAGGAAAGTGACTCTTGGTTTTAGGTTTCTGGCTATAGGGATTAGTTAAAGAACACTAAGACATAATGTCAGACAGTTCAAATACCATAACATATAAGAGGTTCAACAAGACATCAACATACTGTAAATATTAAATCAAATATATGCTGGAGTTCTACTTTTCCATAAAACATTTGCAGCTTAAACAATTTCTGTACGCTTACTGTCTTTCAAGATGTATTATCAATATGCAAGAGTTCTGCAGACTAATAATACACAACTGCACAATATACACTTTGAACTAACTAACAATATACACTACTGCATAATCCAGTATATCACATCATTATACACATAACATCATCATAAGCTGTGAAATATACATAAAATACACATTATATGCCTTTATTGATAACATTTAACACTGCTGCACAGTTATCAAATCTGTTTTTTCAATTATATAATTGAGGTGTTCATACATTATAGTATACATTATGAGATTAATTCCAATCAAATATATATTGGATTATGTCTATGGGTTTATCTGGAGCCTATGGTGTGAGATAAGAGAACTGTCAATTATCAGTAGTTTTGTAGTAGCTATATGAATGTGTTATTATTTTACTGATTCCACCAATGTTTAATAGTATTTATTTCTGCATAAATGGAAGAGCATTTGTATGGTTTGATTTCATTATGTGGTGTTTTATTTTCATGAAACTATACCTGTTATCACTTCTATATATGTATAAATATTTCGACATCCCCAGTTTCAATTGACATACAGTCAATATACTAAATTTATTCAAATACCCGCTCATCAATTAGGAATAAAGTAAAATAACTGGCACTTCTGTTGGTCATTATACTCTTTTACCATAATACATTTGATTAATGTCCAGCTTTTGGGTTAGAAGATCTACTGGCTAAACCCAGCACCTTAAGAGCATAAAAAGGTTTGTCAGATTCAAATGTCATGGTTTTGAGCCCAGGTTTGTAAGTGACAAGGGGTCTGATTGCCTGCCTTACCTTCTGGGATTTCCATTTATAAACGAAATGGCATAGTTAAACCAATTTCTCTTTCTCCAAAGTCAAGCTAAAGTTAAAATGTCACTTTGGGTTAATCTTATTTTTGCCATTGTAAATATTAGAAGCTCATCTTTATTAAAGCGTTATGCACACTATGCGCCTACTTAAGCGAGAGTTCGGCGACACATACTGCCGCAATTGAAGTAGAGTGAGCATATTACACAACCACTTTGGCGACCACAAAAAGTACAAACTGTCAAGTGCTTTTTGATTTGACACTTCTAAATGCATTTTTGTTGTCAGTGCGACAAATACTTCAATTAATATTGTTTTTGTACATGATGATGAGGTGGGGGCCTAGTCTTCTTAGTACAATGCCAATCTAGCACTGACGATTGAGTGTAGTGCATTTATAGTATTCCGAGTAACAAGTTTAAAAAGGAGACTCGTGTATGTCCATGTGAGGATTAGCCCAGAAATATTCCAGAATATAATTAGCCCTTTTATTAACAAACAAACAACCAACCAAAATAAGACAACAAAGAAGGACAGGAGAGTTACTGACTGTCACTCTTCGGTGACCATTGCCGCAAGCAATTGAGTGCACATACTAAGCCAGATTTTGATTTTGCATCGTCATCACCGAAATCGCCTATGTCGTCACAAAGTGTGCGCCAAGTTTAAGTATTTCATTATTTCAGACTATTCTGTTTGAGTGGTCTTATATTTTCTTAAAATGAATACAGCTCTAATCTAACTCAATATTTTCGGGAGTCTTTGACATTACAAACACAAATTATTGGCCCATTCCAATCAACATGGGCTCCTGATATCAAATATTTTTAAGACACAGTGAACAATTTTCAAACCAGTACATACTGGTATGTACTCAATGCCCTTGAGCAAGATTTGTTATGCGCTACCTTAATGAACAAGGCTAAACATCAGTGCATTAACCAAAATGTCAAACCATAGACTGGACTAACCGGGCGCAAGCGACCATTATTCTATACATGCCTTTTGACGTATTTTCATTGATTTTAAGTTCCTTTAATAAGAAAACTGTACAGTAGTAAAATTGAAACCATCTCTATAAATCTCTGGTGGAATATAATTCAGTAACATAATGTTCTATTGATGAAGCAGTTTTTACCATAAAATACTGTGAAAATTGCCACATTATACATCGTACAGCTGTAAATTATTAACAGCGAAAAGCATGTGCTAGTCATATCTAATTCACCTATCCTGAACTAGGCTTGGTACAAATTTTTACAGTGAACTATGCACATGAGCTGTATTGGTTACAAGTACTCTCTACCGTATAGACAGAAGGAAAATATTTTCTTTTAGAAAAAAGCAGGAACTCTAATTTCCTTCTAAGCTAAACACTGAAAATTTGACAAATACCAAAAGCCAAAAATCAAATATGGATTCAATTTACATTAAAGGATGCAAAGATGTTTAAATAATAACAAAAAGTTGACTGTGTTAGCTTATACACAGGTACTATCTAATTTTACCAAATATGAAAGCAAAAATGTTTATTATGTGCATCTGGGATGCAACTGATATTGAGCACTACTCTGGCTTCCAGGCAAAAATGCTAAGGTAGCAGCTACAATAATATCTACATTCAATAAACACCGAAAGGTTATGCAATAAAAGAAAATAAATGCTCCACGATCATATCGCTAAGACAAACAGCTCTAAACAGTCAAAATAAAACAGGGGTATTTATCAAATAAACGGAGCAGGATATCTTTACTGATCATCTTATATCAAAAGCCCACACCATGTTTGACCACCTGCTATTTCTTACTTGACACCAGACTTGGAACACAGTGTACAAGATAATATCTAGATTAACTAATATATGTAAATTAGGCAAAAGTCCAGAAGTGGTGGAGAAATGACTGTTTGATCTAATCAGTAAAGCTACCCTGCACTCACCTTCAGGCAGCAATGATGCCAAAAGTAGAAATGTATTTTGCACGTCTTGGGTGTCTAGGGGGGATTTAAACTTCTAGTCTATTGTGATAACAAGTGAAGTAAAATGGTCATAAATGGATGCAGTATTTAATTTTATTTAACAACATAAACATCCAGTATTTGCTATTTGTTTGCAATTAAAATTAAATAGGGATCAGATATTTGTGTATTAAACTACAATAATTGTGTAATTCTTGCACTAATTTCTAATTTTCAGGTATGATGAACTGATTGTCAGGTATGATGAATTGATGAATAAATGTTGTTAAAAATGAGAAAATATGGTATATTCCCCATGTCTTGTAATTTATTTGTATTCAAAGCTTTAAGACAAATAGGAACACAAAAAACTATTCATTAATATCCATAGTTGTGGAGTTTCACAAATGTAAAATAGGAAATAAAATCTTATAAATATCACAATAGTATTTGAACCAATAGATTTCAAAACCAAATTTCTTGAAAAGAAATTATCTTCACCATTGCTTTTGACCTCAGATATCAAAATACACAAAGAAAGGTTTTGAAATGAAGCAGCATCAAACAAATAATAATGACAGTAAACTAAGTTCAGTTTCTCTGATCTTTACAAAGTGTTGAAGAAATTCTAATATTGACATCCACATTAGGCTATATTACTCAATAACGATCTATAAAGAAGAATTAGGATGACAACATTACATCACTAATTGTTGTAATTACATTGATCCCCTTTCATTACCCAGATAGAGGCTGAAGTGTTGACTTTGAAACAACAGTAAATAATTTTGAATGTAACAGTAACAATTAAATTATCCTTTTGTAAAATTTGTCTTAAAAAAAAAATTCCAAAAAAAACCCTTACTAACTTTTGAGCTACCATAATTATCTATCACATTTTCATTTTGTTCTTATAAAACGAGAGTGATAAAATTTCATCTTTTCCATTTTGTTTTGGAAAATTGTTTGACAATCTTGATGAGGCATGCAGCTGTAGCTGTAGTGGACAAAGTTATGTTATTGGACATGGTCAACATGAAATGACTATACAGTATTTCTCTATCGTGTTTATGATCTGGTTTGATTTCTATAACAATGCTTATTAACGTTCTACATCTGACAACAGGAATGTCTTTGAAGACTTTAAACTTTCTCTGATGCAAAAAGGTGCATGAAATTTGATTTATTTCCCTTTAAAACCGGGTAATTCAATGGTGGGTGCTCAGAATTTTGTAATTAAATGTGTGAAATTTTAGCAGATATGATAAAAAAATTGATTAAATTAGCTTTGAATAAACTTCTAAGAATGTTCAGTTGAATTTAAAGATTGTAATGACCTTGTGCTACTGTGTGAAAAACATGGTAAATATAATGCAGCCTTAATTAAACTTAAAGCAAGGGGGAAAATCCATCTGAGTGTTACATAATTAGCACCTTCGTGTTAAAATTTGTTATTTCCACATTGTTCTGAAAAAAGGCAGCCCTGTGTCATAGCCCTGGCAAAATATTTGTTCACAATGAAAAAAAAACGTCTTATGTTGGGGAAAATTATTATAACACACTGTTCTAACAGGGCTAGGGTAAATGGGATGTAATTATTGCATACAAAAACAGTTTTATGGGACAACAATAATCACTGCTTTATTATACACAAGCATGCCATTAAGTTGTTGTTTTCAATTGGTAAATGTCGTTCAAGGATTAATTATTACACATTTTAAAGTAAAAGTCATGCAATAATGGAAGATTTCACAAGTAGTGGAAATGTAACACTGGATGACTTCTGCTGTCAATGTTGAAGAAAATATAAAGAAAATATTATATTATATAGGGGATTTAGATTCTTTCAATTTAATTCTTAGCTTTCAAATCCACCTACATGAGTAACAAGACTGTAAATATCCTAAAGCCAAATCTGACTTATTATTTCAAAATAGAATTGATTTGATACATGTACCATGGATGAAAATTGACATAGATAAAATATTTTACAATCCACAACTAAATGTAATTGTATCTGGAAGTATTTTGTACAAAGCTCATTATTCCTCATATCCTAAATAGTTTGAACATGTTTCCATTAAGAAGGAAACTCTACATTCTACATTACAAACAGTTTAATGGGTTTGGACTAAATATTACTGAAACAAGATACATGGTACTTGAAGTTGTTTTTACAAAATGTAATAATATTATGGACTTATCATTAGCTCAACATCATAGCATCTCTGTAATGGCAGTGCTGTATTGTCAAGATTTCTGCCATTTTTAAGATTTCGTCTTTCGGAAACAAAGAAAACTTGTCTACTAACAAACACGAAATATACTCAGTGAAATCTGTCTGTGGAATTTCCTGAGTAGAAACCTAAAACTGAAAAACATAAGATGATTCCCGTCAAGATTTATGCAGTTGTAAGATAAGGTTACACAGTTGAACATGTCTGCCAGTCAGTAAAATTTGACTACTATTTCATGCCTTTTATCTTGGGGATATATATTATACACAAGTTTGTGTATTATTGTTTATGTTCATCTCAAACCTGTGATAAGTCCTACTTTTTTAAAAGTGTTTTGGGGGTGTCAAATATCAAGTATGTGGGGATGATGTATTCTTTCACATACAGGCTATACCCAGCTTGTTTGTTTAAAATATTCTTATCAGGGATATCTAAGTTTTTTTCTCACTTTGAAACCTATAGTGTTTTGATCATGAATAGCGAACACCACCTTCCATCAAATCGCTAACTTAAGAAGGTATAAAAAAACATTCTAGAAAGCATTCAATGGCTTTTAACTAGCTTGTAGTCAAATCCACAGTTAGATTCAAGTAATAAGATAATATGTAGTTTAATATCAACTACTCTTCTCAACAAAGAAAATGAGGGTTCTTTATTGTCATTTTTACCAGTTCTGATTGGCTACGGGTTAAAATGCCACAAAATAAGAAGTATCAGTAAATGAAACGTATATGACCACCAAGATCATATTTATACGCCCACATTGAAATGTGGGCCTATATTGTTGTCGCCCCTTTTTGTTGGTTCGGCTTTTTGAATTGCTTGTGGACATTCTAGAGGCTATCTTGTGGACACCCTAGCGACTAAACTTAATACCCGATTGACTTTAAAGACATATACATGGTGTTTAAGCTCATGAGAGGAAGAATCCTAATAATTTTAAACGATTTCCGATAATTCCTGCATGTGTTATGGCCCTTGATCAAAGTTAAACAGTTGATTTAAATCCATTCATATGTAAAGCAGAATGTTGATATACATAAAAGAGTATTGGAGCAAAAGGTAATACCTTGCTAATCAGCCAGAGGTGGGAAACTCATTACTTAGTCTCATCGTAAATATTATGTTAGGTGCAGAAAAGACGATGTTCCAGGTGTGGCAAGCCTACTCTTCAATCAGACATAGATTAACAGTCTGATTATGGATAACAAATTGTTACTAGTTTATTGAATTACCATAGCGGGGTGCTCAGCGTCGGATTTAATATGATTTTCATACTCCAGGTTTATTTATATGATAAATAGTTTTTATCATAAAATAGCCTTCTTGATTACTGTACCATAAATCTGTCTTGTAATAATTTAAAAACTATGTTATCTGCGGAATTCGTCTGATACTTGAAATGTCACAGAGACCTTTCCTTATATGATTTGTTGAATATATTTTAGTTTAAGTTACTATTTATACCACAGGATTTCACTTGGCACAGAAATTGGTGATCAGCATTGAATTTTTATACGCCCACATTGAAATGTGGTCGTATATTGCCGTAGCCCCCGTCCGTCGATCGGTCCGGCAACCACAATTGCTTGTGGACGCTCTAGAGGCCAAAGTTAATATCCGATTGACTTTAAATTTATACACAGTGTCTACGAAGACGTCTATTGATTTTCAGCAATTTCCAATAATTACTGCCAAAGTTATGGCCCTTGATTGACTTTAAATTTATACACAGTGTAAACGGTCATGAGATGAAGAAGCCTATTGATTTTCAGCGATTTCAAATAATGACTGTCAGAGTTATCTCCCTTGATCACTTCAAAAAATCTTGTGACGCTATAGAGGCCAAACTTATCATCCGATTGACTTCAGATTGATACAAAAAGTTTAAGGTGTTGAAACGAACAAGTATTTTGATTTTCAATGAATTTTGATAACTGAACAGCTAAATCCATGATATTAAATGTTTCGTATACCAATTGTTAGCGTGGGGCAAAACTTTATAAGAAAGAAGCAAACAAATTCTAATCAGATTTTAGTGTTTTACAAATGTTTCATTACCGAAAAAAGTAAAAATATGCGACAACCCTTGTTGACTGCCCGGACGATTTAGCTGCTGTGGGCGTATGTTTCGTTGCCTGGCAACCTATCTTTTATTTTGTTAATATGTAAATCATGATCTGTTAGGCAGATAGTAAATTCATGCACATTTAAAATAGGTATCTCAAGATTTCAATGGGTACTATCCATAAAGTCTTTTCTTTTATACAAATTGAATGCCAAAATGTGAACTAATAGCCCAAATAGCTTGTCTGAAACTTTCTACTCAAAATAATAAGCTACTTGGATTTTGCTTAACAGGGTTGCATATTCCATTTAAGGAATTCCATTCTAGAAGTATATGAATGACTTGATAATTATAACCATCACTCACCACCATAAATTATGCCAGCACGTAAACATGGATGTTCAGGATATGTGGGATAACTTTGAATCTGGGAAGTGATATAAAAGTTGAAAGTAATACAAATACTCTTTAAAAACCAAATTCATTTGTCCATGTGGGCGTGATCTTAACTCAAATATCCTTTTAATTATCAATTAATAAATTATCAAACAGCCCAATTTTTGGCCCCAAGCTATGCACTCAATAGAACATGGACTTGATTCAAATTTACAATTTACAATGATTCCCTGGAAAATTTATGGCTCAATTATTTTATTACCACTGATCCTACACTGACTTCACAGCCCACCTATTTCTGATCCTAATATTTACATTTAGTTGACATACTTGTAATTTAGCATTCAAACAATCTTACTCTATCAAATTAATGATTATCGTCTTTTACATAAATACATATGTATATATATATAAATAATTCATTTATGATAATATATCTTTATAATATAATTAAGCCATATCAATGTTCAATTTATGGAAATATAGAATGACATTTCAACAAAAGAGTAATAACACAATAATGATTATGAATGTCTATACCTCAAAGAAATAAATTTTACTTTTATATGCAATAATTATATTATATGAATTTCTTTTTTTCATATTCAATTAATTGATCTGTCCTTGCATATTTTTGTCTTGCTTTTTTGACTTGCATTGTAATTAAGCACATACAGTGTTACATTTTGATATGTAATTGACAGAATCTCACAATAATTACATTCATGCAATACTGATTATTTTTGTATGGTTACACCTGCAAATATACATGTAGGCCTACATTAAAACGACTAGACATCTCTCACTTGGGTAAAAAATAAAAGGGTTCATTCAATAATTTTGCAGAAAATGAATTTCATCCTATATGAAATTCGTCATTGTTCAATGTTCAATCTGTGTCTACAGTATTATTTATCTTTTTGTGACATAAATTATCATATTTTGATTTTTTTGTTTAAGTCAGTATTTGATAAACCAAATAGATATTTAATTTCATCCAAATATTTTTTTGTTTAAGTCAGTATTTGATAAACCAAATAGATGTAAATAATTTAATCCAAATATTTTTGACTATTACTGATTATTAAGCATATATCAAGATATCAACAGATACCATAAATGCAAAAATTAAGACAAATATTCAATGTTTTACTTTCGAGATAAAACTTTGCCAAGAAACATTTTAACACCTTCATACTTGTCTAATTACCCATAGGGAATGTGAAGAAAGCTAAAAACGACAAGACAGCATGCAGATGCCATTGTAACATACGCAATATCTTACAAATTTCATTTCAATCTTCAATTTATTTTCATAATATAATTCACAGTGATAATTGGATCCTAACGAAAGATTGATATGCATTTTTTGCACCCCACTGGGTCATGACATTTTATATCTTAATTAAGTAGATAAGTACACAGATAAAACGCAGGTCTTGAGTGATCATTATTCCTCATAGTTATACCAGTAATAGATAAGAGGGAAATATGTACAAAATTCTCTTAACACTGCCTATCTTTCATAAACAAATGATACAATGGCAATAATGTTTTTTATGTACAAAACAATTTGCCAGCATTCATTATTTACAGAAATATGCCACATTTAACTATTATTACACACTAGAAAGTAATCAGATACACTTAGGCAAAAAAATATTACTTAAGTCATACCTTAAGTAATGTTGTTGGAAAGTATAAATTACTATAATACCAAGTTGTATATCATCTATACAAAATGAATTTTTGGTTTCAGCATAAATCATATGATATACATATATGTATATTTTGTGTAGTTATAATAAAATGTTTATTTCAATTATGCACTGCTGTTGAAATATCAGAATTGGGCACTCATGGTCCTAAGAGTTAGATGTTACTATTACTATTGGTTTATGCTCTTTGTGATTGCTGTATTTTATTGTACCGATATTATGTTCATTTGGCTTCATAATTACAGATACTTGCTGTAGCAAGTCTAAATAATGATGCAGTTTTATAGTTTTGGGTTACTGACAATTTACCCCAAAATCTGGGAAAACAACTGCACTTTTTCATAGACTGCAGTATTCCCTTAATCAGAACTTACATGTATATGAATTATAACATTTCCAAAAATACATGTCAAAATTCAGAATTCTTTAAAGATCAGGTTATTTTATATTTATAAATGTTAAAATGTCATGAAAGCCTACTCAGTAATTATTCATCATCGTCTATAGTTTTGTTTACCATCATCGTACAAACAAATGGCAACTCATCTTTAAAAAAAATCTCTAGAAACTGTAAGAAATTCACAAAGAAATATTTTTACCAAAACATTAAGCGGTAAGAAAGCGATATATATCGTTACTTACAGTGCTATAAATATATTGTTTTATCTCTACTATAACAGGTGACTTTAATGGTAAACTCTACACATATATAAGACTTATCAGTTAAATTGGAATTTGATGAGTTCTTGAATATGAAATGGTCTCACACTGGTGTAAGAAGTTGTCTTTTTTTTTATTGGATTGGACAAATCTGTCTCTGTCAGTTGGCGTTCTGTATCAGCATCCCCAAAATCAAGATTTATTCTGGGTGTAAACCTGACACATTGCTAAAATGCTTCTGCAAATCACTTAGACCACAAACAGCGCTGGATCTCAAATTTGAGTCTATTAAATTAGAGTGCCACATTTGAAAAATTATTTGGCTTTTTTCTAAGTTGTACCATGGCTGTCTAAATCACTGCATGATGTCTAACCCATGGCGTGTCATGGCAATGATGGAGCAAATAAGTTTCTTGAAGTATAGAAAGGGACATAAGTATATACCATAGTTTTAAATTCTCCAGATTTTTAGTTAGCAATTTAAGATAACAGTTGAGTAAATGTAAATAATTTTGGGTTTATTATAGGTTGATATTTATAACAATTTGTAATGTTTTCCTTTATTGTACCCAAAAAACTAAAATCCATCAATCAAAATAAAGTTAATAGAAAATGACGCTTGCCATTAATAGATGGTGCACTCCTGTTTTCTTTTCATTTACAGACCTTGGATTCTGTTTTATTTACAGGGTTTTAAATGACCATTAGCACATATTTCCTGACTCATTAATGAAGAGTTTTAACCTTTGATATACTGGTGCGGAAGGTGAATTCATCACTTCCTTTAATTACCCCAAACTTGAGTTTCAAAGAAAACTTTGTTCAATTTATAGTTGTGTGGATATAATTCACCAATTAAAATCTGACCTGATTCCAATTACATAATATCCTCAACCACTCAACCCATCTTTTTTACCCTTTCCTTAAAATAGCATTATGCAAGAGCAAAATCTGCTTATTACAGGTCTTTCTTTAGGCCTGAAATGTTATCTTAATAATCAATTAGACATTAATTAACATATCCAGACCATAATAAACTCTTGATGTCAAGACTAGCCTTCGATGTTGGCGGATTAAATTCCTATATGCCGCTTTATGGCCGTTGATAATTAAATCAATCAAGTGGATAATTGAGACTATGCTGTTTATATTAATGATTTGAGTAATGATGACCGAGGCTATGTGAATATTTCAAACGCTTTTTTCTCGGCTAATAGTGGAACGATTTGACTGAAATTTTCAGCAAATTACCTTTACACTATCTAGTTTTTAACTATTATAGTGAGAACTGCCATATCTTTATCTTATCTCCCATAATGTAACTTTAAATATGAATTGTATAACATGATTTTCAATAAACCCCTGTAAAATCTCCTATACAGATAAAATGTGCTGTTATAGTACTTAGTTCTCAAGCTGCATATTTAACTTTTATCCGGGCATATTGAGGATTTGAAAGATATAATTCTTTAAACTTGAAAGGCAAGTAGACCAATTTTCATTCTTAAATGCATTTCATTTCCTGCCATGCATGTGCGAAAGTAAATTACATTGATCATATCAATTTCAAAAATATTTCATATATATCTAGCAACTTCCGGTTTGAAACCATAAAAAAAAAACAGACTCTAGGTAACGAAAATAATGAAGAAATCTTTATCTCTCACAAATAGGCACAAATGTTTCCATCTGTTCTATTTCAGTTTGAGGTTTCTTCAAAGATGATCATCCAGATAACACAAAGGTCTCGGCAGAACAATTTTAATATCAGGGGTCTTATATTTGTTCTAAATAAAATTTCATTGCACTATTAATTTAATCTGATTAGCTATCCAATTGAAATCTAGGGAAGTTCAGGCAAAAAAATTAGATGAGGGTATGAACATGATATGTTTTGGGCTTAAAATAACAAGAATATTTGACATATTTATATCCCTCATTATCAGTCTTCATGGCTTGGCCATTGAAATTTTAACATGGATTAATAAATCAAGGCACAAGACTTTTAACATTTATTATTGGCAATTTAAAAAAAATATATGATTAATAAGAACGTGCCTTTAAGCAAGATTCAACTACTAAAATTTGAAAAATATCCAACGATTACAACGTTCGATATTAACTAATGAGAATTTTATTTTCCTTTTACAAAGCTGTAAAGCGTCCCCCCCCCCCAACATGTGTTAAAGTTACATACAATTTTAACATTTCTTTGCTGATAAATTATCCCAAGTAAACTGAAATGGATGGTTGGGCTGCATATAACTAAATACATATTACCTATTTTCATGAGCTGCAAAGATTCTTTCATACCAATGGCTATAATTTTTATTTCATACAAATTGTCTGACAGTTTGACCTTAGTTTGTTAACAAAATACCATGGCAATTATTTGTTGACAAGTTTAGCTTTTAAATTGTTCATTGCATACTCAAACTAGAGTGATATCTTTTTTTTTACATTACAATACATTTATATTTGATGGGCGTCTGTGGTGCATGTTATCTGTAGAATTTCATCATTATATCAGGAAAATATGGCTTTAAAAAGAAACGCTTCTTTAACCTTATCTAATTGGTGAGGTTGAGAAAAGCTTAAGTGCATTAGTTAATATACATAAATTTCATTTTCTTATCTTCCAACTTAAAGAAGCAGATGAAATAGTTTTCTGTCATCAGACAAAACTACATGTATCTCTGAATGATTGAACATATCCATAAAAAAATGACAGCTTCAGATATCCAGTTAATGATGGCATTTAACATAATTCTCAAAATATGTCTACTGTCTGAATTTACTTTTTCTTCAGAATACATGTTTCCCATCAAATAGTTTGGAATATAGCCAGTTTACAATTTTAAAAAAAATATAATTTCCCTTATGTTTTCATAGTTTCAACCTTTAAAAGAATGTCTAAAACTTTCATAGAAATTTTGAATTCTTCAATGAACTTTTTTCAGTCAACATAATAGCTGTTGTGCACCTAGTACATCTCATGGTAGCTCTCTGACCTCATGGCTACAATGTCTGAGACATTAAC
Organism: Patella ulyssiponensis; assembly: GCA_963678685.1. Classification (NCBI taxonomy): domain Eukaryota; kingdom Metazoa; phylum Mollusca; class Gastropoda; family Patellidae; genus Patella; species Patella ulyssiponensis. The sequence goes on from OY783231.1 coordinate 49,354,656, forward strand.
AAGGTTACATATTTGAAAAGGGGTCTAAAATTACAATTACAGGTTCTAGTGCCTCATATGGTTGCCCTGATCACCCAACTCCCATCTCCACAACAATGGGGATATATATCTTTTCAAAATGCTTTTAAATTTATTCCTATCACAACAAGGGAGGGGAACACTATTTTCACAAACATGTCTCCTTCATTTTCAGTAGAGACTGATGATGTAATAGCATCAGATAACATGTAAAACTGGTTTAGTTGTTAACATATTTCTTTCTTATTTCTCAAACCATTTCTCTGATATATTATTGGGATCAAAGTTCCCAAAACTGTAATCTGCAAATTAATTCAACAGTAAGAACACAACAACCAAATAACAAGGACTCATACACTAGAATTAAGAAAAATATCGTGCTTTATGTGAACAGATAACTTCAAAAACTTGTAAGGATATAATCTTAAATGCATGAGTGTAGATAGTTTGGGGTGTGCGGTGTGTTGTGCAGGTTTCTTAAACTGTCAGAAGCCCTGTAAAAATTGTAGTCAAGTACCCTCCACCCCATAACTTATGTTTTATGATTAACTTAAAATTAACGCCCATTCACTTACCTCCAATTTCTTTACCTCTAAGCTGTGTATACTCAAACATTATAATTATTTATCTGAAATACAGAATAAATAAATTGTCTTGGGTATTGCTTTATTTGTCTTCCCAGTGTCTGTCCAACCATTCTTGCTTCCTTTACAAGAATCAAACGTTATCACCTGTTTAACTCAAGAATGTATACACAAGATATCATCATATTGTCTTGAAATTTATAGTGTTAAAACTTATGGGACAAAAAATTCTATTGATTACTGTTGCAGTTATTGCCTAGATGAATCGAAAAACTGTGAAGGGCTTATGTTGACTTGGCAACTGCTTTCAACCAGTTGCATGTTTGTTTATGATGATCATATCAGCAACACAGAGAAACCGAATTCTGAATGCTCATGCTGACTCGGAACTGATCGCGACCACACTTAACATGTTCCTGAAGTGAGATGCAGAATGTTAAACATGGGCAACTGGCTTCAACTGAGTTATACGAGGCGATTAGGTCAACCTTTTACAGTTGCATTCAGTTGAAGCCAGTTCCTCCCATTTACGGAACCGCCAATTGCTCACAGTTGCTAAAACACTGGTCCACATAACCCTCGCTTAAGAGCCTATAATCATCTGATTGTAATTTAAACCGAGAAGTATATTTAATTTCACAGATTTTCAATAATAACTGCCAGAGCTATGGCCCTTGGTCACTAGAGGCCAGAGTTATCATTTGATTCATACAGTGTGTATGTTCTTGAGACGAATAAGTCTATTGGTTTTAAATACTTTTCAATAACTCGAGCAGATACATGAACCAAATTTAAATTATTTCTAATGATAACTTCAAGGTATGTTAACTCTTACCGTTGTCCACGTCCCTCCATCGCCCCCCTCCACAATTTGTTGTAAAACACTAGAGGCTAAAGTTAATATCCGATTGACATTAAATTTATGCACAGTGTTTAAGGTCATGAGACAAAGAATCCTATTGATTTTCAGCGATATCCAATAATTACCGCCAGAGTTATGGCCCTTGATCACTTCAAAAAATCTTGTGGATACTTTAGAGGCCAAAGTTAATATCCGATTGACTTCGAATTTATACACAGTGTTTAACGTCATGAGACGAAGAAGACTATTGATTTTCAGCGATTTCCAATAATAACTGCCAGAGTTATGGCCCTTGATCACTTCAAAAAATCTTGCGGACGCTCCCTAGTCCAAAGCTAATATCCGATTGACTTCGAATTTATACACTGTGTTTAAGGTAGTGAGACAAAGAAACCTATTGATTTTCAGCAATTTCCAATAATTACTGCCAGAGTTATTGCCCTTGATCACTTCAAAAAAATTTGATGACGCTCTCGACGGCCAAAGTTAATATCCAATTGATTTTGAATTCATACACACTGTTCAAGGTAGTGAGACGAACAAGTACATGTATAGTGATTTTTGATGAATTTTGATAATTGAACAGCTAAATCCATGATATTAAATGTTTCGTATACTAAACTTTGGCATTGGGGCAGAACTTTATAAAAACCAAACAAATTCTAATGATTTTCTGATTATTACTTAATGAGTTGTTACTCTTAATCACATTTTAATGTATTATAAATGTTTCATTCCTGAAAAAAGTAAAAATATATGACAACTCTTGTTGACTGCCTGGACGATTTAGCTACTGTGGGCGTATGTTTCATTGCCTGGCAACCTATCTTTATTAGTGTCATATGAATCCTCATATTGGCATTGCCTACAAAAGAATAAATATGTGACAAGTTGTCATGGAATGCTGGGAGAGTGACTATGTTTCATTGCCTGCCAACCTTTCAAAGTGAATATCGATCTCACTGATTTACCAGCAAAATGCAGCTGTTTTTATTTAATAAAAACCATTACCGATTTTGGTTGTTACAATAAAATCATAACACAATAATCATGATTTTGTACATATATTTCCAGGTTTTGATGATGATCAACTAGCCAATTGGATCAAAAACATACGGCAACAGCCAATAAAATCCCTGAAACTACCCACATGGAATAAATGTGGTCGTGCTAAAAATAGATATGTAATATTAGGAGATGGGACATCACTTTGTGGACGCTACAGGCACCCTCACAACAAATTAGTGCTTGGTAAGTTTGATTTGACAAAATTCTTATAGAAAGTTAACATTGAATGTAAAATATGTCATATTTTGATTCATTTATGTAATGTTTAGCTTTGGCACCCAGAAACTGATACGTAAATAATAATGTAATATGAAATGCATATAAACTCATTTACATTTAATAGTTTCTGTTTTCACTGTAATTTCTTATCCCTTATGTTCGGCAAAATATGTGAAGTGTCTGAATTAAATGGCAGTCTGCGTGTGTCGTGCAGTACACCTGTGGTTGAGAATCACTAAGTTAGTAACTTGCCTCCTTTAATGTGACATACCACTTGAATGAAAATGTATATTTCATAGAATTGCACTGCTGCTCGGACATTCTGGTTATTTGATTGATGATTTAAAGATAACCTACTTTGATTTTTGAGATCTTGCTTCCAAAACAATCAATTAGAGGCTGCCATTAAAAGTACCCTGTCACTCAGCAAGGGGGGGAAACAATCTAGTAGCCAGGGTTCTTAATTCATTTTGAAACAAACCAGCCATAATTTATTCAAATGAGGTACCGATAGTCTACATCTTGCTAAAAACTTGCTGTGACACTGTCAGTTTTCGCCCAAACTTGCAGTTAAAAGGGTTTTCTTCCAAACTTTTTAAATTTTAGATTTTTACACTACATTTGGGGAAACTGAATAATCCATCTTAATCATTGTAATACATTAAGGGAATAAACAATGTTCAATTAAAACAATGTTCAATGTCTGTCAATTTTGGTCTGATTTTCCCGAAATTCGAACTCACACCATCCTTAAGGTGTAACGGTGATATAATCAAACGTTTTTTTTTTAAATCGGAAAATAATTGTGACCTCCAGAGGGACCACAAGCTAAAACAGGCAATTTTGCGTACAAACAGGGGCCATAATTCAGGAAATTACGATCCGATATGCGCAAATATCGAAAAGAACCAAGACCTTTGGGTTATAACCATGCATTTCAAGTTTCATCAAAATCGAATTAAAATTGTGACCTCTACAGAGTCCACAACCATGATATACCATTTTTTTTAACAGTATTCGTGTACAAACGGCGGCCATTTTGTCTGTCAATGTTGGTCCGATTTTCCCGAAATTCGCACGCACCCTTCCTTAGGGTGTAACGGTGATATAATCAAACGTTTTTCTAAATCGGATAACAATTGTGACCTCCAAAGGCACCACAAGCTAAAAAAAAAGGCGATTTTGTGTATAATCAGGGGCCATAATTTAGGAAGTTACGATCCGATATGCGCAAATATCAAAAGGAACCAAGACCTTTGGGTTATAACCATGCATTTCAAGTTTCATCAAAATCGAATTAAAATTGTGACCTCTACAGGGTCCACAACCATGATATACCATTTTTTAACAGTATTCGCGTACAAACGGCGGCCATTTTGTATGGCAATTTTGGTCCGATTTTCCCAAAATTCGAACTCAACCTTCCTTACGGTGTAACGGTAATATAATCAAACGTTTTTTTATCGAAAGGAACCAAGATCTTTGGGTTATAACCACGAATTTCAAGTTTCATCAAAATCGAATTAAAATTGTGACCTCTACAGGGTCCACAACCTTGATATACCATTTTTTAACAGTATTCGCGTACAAACGGCGGCCATTTTGTATGGCAATTTTGGTCCGATTTTCCCAAAATTCGAACTCAACCTTCCTTACGGTGTAACGGTAATATAATCAAACGTTTTTTTATCGAAAGGAACCAAGATCTTTGGGTTATAACCATGAATTTCAAGTTTCATCAAAATCGAATTAAAATTGTGACCTCTACAGGGTCCACAACCTTGATATACCATTTTTTAACAGTATTCGCGTACAAACGGCGGCCATTTTGTATGGCAATTTTGGTCCGAATTTCCCGAAATTCGAATTCAACCTTCCTTAGGGTGTAACGGTGATATAATCAAACGTTTTTTTAGATCGGATAATAATTGTGCCCACCAGAGGGACCACAAGCTAAAAAAGGTGATTTTGATTTTTCGGACAATCAGTGGACATAATTCAGGAAGTTACGATCCGATATGCGCAAATAACGAATGGAACCAAGATCTTTGGGTTATAAACATGCATGTCAAGTTTCATCAAAATCGGTTCAAAATTGTGACCTCTATAGGGTCCACAAGTTAAAAACGTGATTTTTCGTACAATCAGGGGCCATAAGTTTTGATCCGATACATGCCAATATCGAAAGCAGCCGAGATCTTTTGGGGATAAACCTATATTTTAAGTTTCGTCGAAATCAGATAAGAATTGTGACCTGTAGAGAGTCCACAAACAAATTGTGGACGGACGGACAGGGGCGACGACATAGTACGTCCACATGAAAATGTGGGTGTATAAAAACAAAATTACTATCGGTTAGACTGAACTATTGAGTTAAAATCCATGTCATTTTTCAAAATCAAGACTGTTTGAGGATTTACTTTTCCAATGATAATTTTATCCTTCCAGGTGAAGTCCTATCATTTTATTTATCAAAATTATTAAAAATGGACAATGTACCTGGTGTGGTGTTGTCTAAGTTAGATTCTTCAACTCCTCAATGGTCTAGTCAGAATCTAAATGAAGTTGGCTGGGAAGAAGGAAAATTTGTAGCTTTCATACAATGGATACCAGATATGGAAACTAGAAAGTAAGGACAAAACATTAGATATAAAGAAACATCAGATCACATCATTAAATTTATGGCGAAGATTCCCAACTAGGAGATAAACATGGTTCCCAATGATAAATAGGATTAATCACCAGTGGGCAATTTGGTAATTAATGGTGCCAAAAGTAGTGGCCTGTTTAATTGGTTGTTATTAGGTTAAAACATAAAGACTTTGAGAGCTATCAACAGTATTCCAGGCTAATTTTTTTTTTTTTTTAAGTAGTAGATATTGAAGAAATGTGGCAAGCTGGAATGTTCATTATTAAAGACACAATTTCTATCACAATACATTCATGAAATCATTTCAAGACAACGTCCAAAATGCATTACCTCACAAATTTATTCACGCGTACCCCTGGTACAGCCTTAAATTTCACATCTTTAATTGTCTTTTCAGATCCTATGTGCATATGCCTAAGCAGATATTAGAAGCTTTAGAAAGTAATTCATTAGTTAGTGCTGTTTCTTTAGCTGATGATCACCTTAGTCCACCAGTTTTATCTGATCTTGTTCAGTGGGGTACCATGATAATATTTGATTATTTAACTGCCAATTATGATAGGTGAGTCAAATACCAATCAATTATTCTAGTTCACTCACAATTCTCTAGTATGAGAATCAGGTAAAATTTGTCTCCCAAATTTATAATGTCTGTTAAAACTTTTCAGTGAAATATCATCCTCCCTTTCAAAGGATATGGTATTCATATACTGGTCTGCACAAAAATATTAAAGTTCTATTTGAAATTAGTGTCTAGTTGGATGTTCTCTTACAAGTTATATAATAATCAAAATGACAAATTTATTTCAATTAAATGACAAATTGTGGTTGTATATTGTCATCACTCCAATTTGTCAGTCTTGCTTGTAGATGCTCTCGAGGCTAATCAACCGATTGCCTTGAACTCAAACCATGTTTAACTTCATGGGCCAAAGACGTCTACCGGTAATTATTGTTGTAGTTCTGACCTGTGATCACTTGAAAAATCTTGGGGACTCTCTTGAGGTTTCAGTTATAATATGATTGACTGGAAATTTATATTCAGCTTATGTGTGTGATGAAATGAAGCTGATTGATTTTCATCCATTTCAAATAATTACTGTCTGATTTATAGTCCTTGATGTGCAGGCTATAATTTTTATTATCAACATCATTATTTCAGAGTTGGTAGTATGCAGGATGGTGCTTACAGGGAGAAAAATCCAGGCATATTGAAGGAAAATATACGAAATTTAAGAGTATCTCTTCAAAAACAGAAATTATGGTTAATTGACAATGAAAGTGGTTTGTTAGATGCTTATGACTTATTGTACAAGGGTGGTGAAAATGGGAAACAATTCATAACTTTTCATCAACAAATGCTACGAACTATGTGTATTTTTCAACGATCAGTGGTTCAAGCTTTACAAAGTTTACACAAAACAAGTGAACCTCACAAAACATTAGAAGACTTTGCTCGACAACAAGAACCATTTGTGGACCAAATACCAAAAGACGATTCCTTCGATATATTCAAAATGATGTTTTCCAAGAGACTCAATGATGTGTTTGAGTGGATACAGTATTGCCAAAATAGATAATTGTGATAAACTAATCATATAAATGTTGATATAGTCCTAAGATGTGGCTATATTTAATTCTACTTCTATATATTTATCTACATGCATCTGTCTGTCTACCTATTGTTTGTCTATATATTGAATATGTATTCAAATATTCAAACAGTACTGAAATAATACGATTTGTTTCTATATATCTCAGAGAAAACAACAAAACAAATTAAAACTAGTTATGAGAAGAGACCTTCTGATCAAAGCAAAGTATAATTCTATTAGCATTCAGTTGTTCATCAGTATTTCTCTGTAATTATTCATTTCCATATCTCTTTTATTAAATTACTTTTCTTAGATTAATGAAATCCAGATGCCAAATTATGTTCTGTTGTGTCTAATTGAAATTTACTCAGACAGTACTATCTAGGTAGTACCTTATCCAACCATCCATCCCATATTAATTGACAAACCTACACCACAACTAGTGGGTAATGATTATGCAATGTTTATAAATCAATTATTCCATAAAGTGTTATTGTCTCTGTCTAAGCATGCATGTCTGTCATAATATTGGATGAATGGCTCATCAAATGATCATAGTACTACTATATCTTTTATGCCTGCACATTATCAGTCGTGATTAGAATACCCAAATTTTCCAAAATTGCTGACGAAATGTACAAATTAAGATATGTCCTGGATAAGGAACACAAATAAGAAATAATTAAAATTGACACTATTTTGTGTGTTACTATTGTGGATATTCACTGACACTTCACTTAATCAGCCGACAGGTTCTTAACATATATCAGAAGAAAAATTTGCTCTTGAAGCTTGGATATGGCTAGCTTCAAATCAAATGAAAACTACATGCATTAATTTATTCATTTTTTTTTAATCCACCAGCCCTCTATGATCTGGTGTTACCACTACTGATGTTTACCAGTTGAAATTTATTGCATCATCTGACAAAGTTTATCAGTGCCGAAATTTGGGAAAGCAACAAAGGTTTAAACAGACCTGTTACAAATTCTGGAGGAGTAATTTAGATAATTTTCTGAAATTTATGGCAGTCGATTAGCTGATCTACAGGAGATTATAATTAGACAGCACTGGATTAGTGGATCAAGCCAGAATTCAAGGCATTTAAAACGTTAGCTGAATGTATACAAATCTATTCTAATTAACCAAGATATGTCATAATACAGCCATCCTACATATTGTGAATTCCATTATACAAATGTTGTACAAATATATCTATGTTTGAATGTTAGAATCAGATTACTTTATTATATAATTATATGATGTTATATTTATTTGTCTTTATAATATTTGTGTTGTAAAATATTTTTTATTTAATACAACTATATATTTTGTATATACTATTTGTTAATATTACAAAAAAAAAGGATAACAAAATTTGTGTTGATCTATTACCTTACTTTGATTCAAGAACAACTTGATTTGGAAATATGGCAGAAAATTATTCACATATACCATAGTGAAAGCAAGGGTGACCAGAGGGAGGGGGTGGTATAACTTATCAGAAAAAGAGTTTCTTGACAATGCATACTGACAATTTAAATGAGTGAGCATAGGTCACAAAAAAAATATCTGTGAATATGGGAGATGCTGTGAGTGCTCCAGCACATCCATGGCTTTTTGGACAATTTAAGTACTGGCTAGTGATGCTTCAAATTATTTGGGTTGGGCATAAAAAGAACCAGATTATTATTTTCAAACATACTGGATATATTAAAATATTATGGAACTAGAAATGAACATATTGCCATGGATAACGTAAATTGGATAATCAAGATCCCAGACTGACAATGGCATCGTGAGTTGACTGTGGTCTGGATCAGGTAGGCCTAATAAATGTCTAATTAATAAGTTTGATAGCATTTCAGACAAAAAGCTCTTGCATAATGCGTGTTTCTGTAAGTTAATTAGTCGATAGTTATATTCTAGTTCACTGTATCGTATCATTTTGTGCCTTATACTTATAGGCTATCTGACGGGTTAATTCTTGAAGTACCGGTATATTTGGTGCAAATGCAGAGACCATCGCTTCGGATCTGATTTGAACAGACTAACGCACGCAGGGTTTTACCAGCCGTACCCAGGTTTACTTTATATAGGTGAACTAAATAATCAGCATCGCACTTGAACGACATCTTACGCAAAGAAAAAGGCGGGAATTTCTTCTAGAAGTACAACACACTTCCATGTCAAAGAAAATATTTGATCGAGTATTTCGAAATGAAAGATGTACAAATAACAGTTTTTATAGAAAGAACACGACCATATTTAAATCAGAGTTAGGTACCTTTTAATTTTACTGTGACCTCCTGATGGCAGCAGATCAACGGAACCACTCAATCTGAAAAATCTCACATTTCCACAAGTCTCCCTTCATTCTTTTACTTCCGTTGCAGGGGAGAATACTCCATTGAATGTCCTGATTTTGCAGATCAGAAAGAGCCTTCTTAATTATGTCCACCCATGAACAAAATTTAAATTATGCTTCTTATAAATATTTATTATATACAATTTCAACAATTTTTTACTTTCTTTTGCATAAAATTTAACAAAAATAGGTGCCGAAATTATGTCCCAAAGAATGTATTTGCCACAGGGTTGCTACAGGATGAGGATAAAAACGAGATATCGTCAAATTCTGCAGTCACGTGTATTGCAGAGGAATGATATGTTTTTGATATGCATATTCTGAACACAAATATCTGCAATTTAAACGATTTTATTGTTACATACAACAATTTTTGATAAGCAGCTTAATAGAGAAATTTAACGTTTTTGATTTTTAAAAAGACTTTGTAGGCACATATTATGAGTGGACAAAGTTTTACAACCCTTTTTTCATCAATTTAATTCATTGAAATGGGTAGGCCTATACTGTTACATTGCAGAATATTTGAATATTAATATTACTGATAGGCCTACTCAGGCGCGGATCCAGTGGGGGGCGCACCCGGCGCACGCCCCCTCTATTTTTTGAGGTGTCGAACAATTTTTAGCTCCATATATTCTCGCGAGAAAGGAGAACGAAAATAGTTTAGGTTGGAAATCGTAATTTACAGTACTAGTACGAAATTAGTCCTTGTGGGCATTTTTTACACTAAAAAATCACGGTTCCGGGCTTCGCACTCCCAAGCTGGTTCAGCACGCCCCCTCTTTCTGAAAATCCTGGATCCGCCCCTGCTACTATCGGAGCGCGGGTAACAAAGGAAAGCTTAGATGACACTTTATTAACCTGTTTTCATTTTCGGAAATAGTATAATAATTATTATCAAATACATTCAAAATGTAACACATACGAGGGTTGGCTGAAAAGGTCTAGGCCCGAAGAGAACTTAACGGGGCTAAATCGCTAACATTTGGGACCAGGAAATTGACACATATGGGTAGCAACGTATATTATAATGTAATATACATGTAAATGTATATAAACTGATTTAAATTCAATCGTTTCTGTTTTTACTGTAATTTCTAATCAGCTATGTTCGCGAAATACGCCAGAAGGCTTAATCGAAAGGAAATCTCTAGCATCTGGTTATTCCAGTCTATACTGAGAGTACTTATTGCGCATGCTCTCCAGATAAGAATGTTATAAATGGCACTGAAACTCATTATGGTACAAGATTTGTGTACCAATGGTAAAGTTGATATTGTCTTAAATATTGGACATCAGAAGCCCATCTTTTCCCGGTTCATTTAATTTGACAAATAATTCACGTTTTCAATTTCGAAGGCTTTGGATGATAATGAGCTAGAGTACCGGTACTGTAAAATATGGCCATTTTGTCGGTCAGATTTTCACCATTAGGGGTAATAGTGATATATTTAAACGTTTTTTTAAAATAGAATACAAATTTTGATTTTTAAAGGGATCACAAGCTAAAAACGCGACTTTTCGAACAATCACGATTTTGACTGATACTTTTACACCATGAGTACAAGGAATGGCCATTTTGTCCCGCCTTTCTCGAAATACAAACACAACCGCAATCATGGTGTAAAGGTGATATGTTCGAACGGATGAAAATTGCGATATAAACCTAAGGTATATAAACCTATATTTCAAGTTTCGTTAAAATCGGAAAAAAAAATTGTGACCTGTTGAGTGTCCACGAAAGTAGACAGACGGACGGTCAGGGGCAACGACAAAATACGTCGACATAAAAATGTAGGCATATATATATATAAACCAAAATGAACACAATCACTATGTTAATCAAAGCGACGTTTCGACGAAGGTTCTCTTGACGTTATCAAGCAACTGATGAAAATAATAATATACACAGGCGCGGATCCAGGATTTTTTGCAGGGGGGGGGGTCTAGGTTTGATAATTGCTTAACTAATTGCGCTCAATCGATTAACGGGGGGTTTGGGGGCCCTCCCCCAGAAAAATTTGGTAAATTAGATTCAATTTGGTGCATTCTGACGTATTTCCGGAAGGTAAATTCCAAAATTACAGGTCTAAAAATCGCCAATAAAATCGCATCTTTGTTATAATTTCATGAAACATGCTCCAGGTCTACATATGTTGCCTATATATACAAATTAAAAACTTATATTCCAGATCGTGTTATATTGTAATCTGGCGTTGTTGTTGAATTTGGTATCCAGAATTTAAATAAAGGTAAATACAACTGTAGTCGCAAACATGTGAATAAGAAGTGCAATTATTAAATGGCCCAAGCACAGGCGCCTAGCATGGAAATACTTCAAAACTGACATCAAATTATGACTAAAGGCCAGCGCACACGAGCCGAAAACTGCGTACGCAAATGGCGCAGCGTCATTTTCGGCTCGTGTGGGGGGGTATTTTCGAGCGCATTTAAATAACGTTCGCCAAATATCTGTCATGTTTGATATTTTTTGACGCAGCGCCAACTGCGCTCTCGTGTGCGGGCAACTCAGCGCTATTTGCGTTTCATTCGTCGTCAATGCGCATGCGTCATCACTACTGCAAAATGGCGGCACCCACTGAGTTCGTCAGTGACGCAGTTTTAGAGGATAAAATCGTCGATTTATGGCAGAAGTAACACTGCAAGGGCTGTTTCTTCATCTTCCGATGACGACGACTCACTCACGGCTGCCATTTTCGGATGAGTGGTGGTCATGTGAACGACACACTTGCCGCAGTAGCTTTCGCGCAGCGTCGTTTTCGGCTCGTGTGCGGGCGCCGTATTTCTGCGCCAAATGCGTACGCATTTAGCGCGGCGCTAAATGCGTACGCAAAATGCGCTCGTGTGCGGGGGCCTTTAGAAGATGATTATGTCTAAACTCTAAAGGCTTAGTCCACTTAGTGTTACGTCCATGTTCCAGCTTCCCCCGCCCCTCTCACGGCCCTGCTATTACCTCTACGTCTAGCCTAAATTTCTCTTGGTGGGGGGGGGGGGGGGCTGGGAAAGCCTATTATATATTATGTTTATAATCAACAAAAGAGTATGTTTATTAGTAGGCTATATCTATTGCAAACACTACATTATGCACCTCTGTTGACTTCTAATTTGTGTTGGATTCGGAGCGCCTGATATTATACAGTCGGAAGATCTTCAATTTAATTGTGTAGGCCTAACTATAGCGCCCCCCCCCCCAATCGAATTAGCCCCCCCCCCCAATATTTCGCCCAAAATAATGATTTCAGTAGCCCCCCCCCCCAAATTTTATGTGCTGGCTACGGGCCCGGCTAGGCCTATAATAATTTAAGGTGCATTTCTTAAATAATGGCATAGTCTGCATATATTTGCTAAAATAACAATTATAACATTAAATGGTTTGCCTCTTAAATAATAGGCCTAATGTGGAAGAGACTTTTTCTCTTTGTCCAACCTTGGGGGTCCGGGTTAGGGGTGTTGGTGGTATGGTTAGCGCATGCGCGTTGTATCATAAGGTCTGTCATTGAGGTAACTGACGTGGTTTCGATTCCCCGGTTGTAGTAGGAGTAGCTAGGGTCGCCTGTCCAACCTCGTGGGTTTTATCCGAGTCCTCTAGCCCCCATATATTATTCCCATTTCTCCCCCTCCCTGTCATCCAAAACTTAGGCTGCCTGTCTACAGCTAGCTCCGTCGAAGTATGACGTAGATGGATCGCTGGGTGCAGTAGGCCTTTTCACAGAGTAAAAATACTCTGTGGCCAATGTCCCCTCTGTCCGTCCAACTGGGCACCTGTTGAAACGTCATAGTGTACTGACGTAACACTAAGGCTTGACAAACCAGTCTAGACCGGATATCGTCTGTCCATTTTAGCATCTCAGGGTAACGTCCCCTTTAAAATCACAACAAAACCCCAAACGACTTGCGGTGTATTTGTTTTCAGTCTGCACGAAACCAGCTCATAGACTCTATTATAGTCAGAATAAAATGGATGGTAACATTGAAGTCATAGGCCTTGTCGATTTTTCGTCAGAATCGGTAGTTTGCGGATAGTAAAACGTGTTAGGCCTATGTTATTTTTACTCTGTCTGCGCCTAGTAGGCCTACGTACTTAACTGTTGTTGGGTAACCTACTCGAAGTCGAAGCCCTTGGTATAGTCCACTACGGTATTATCTATGACTAGGCCTAATATTAATGCGCCATAATAATAATGACTATCTGCCCTGGTCAACAAACCAAAAGCAATACGACATAGTTTCCATCGTTAGGATCAAGACGAAGAAATGAAATGCAAATGAAATGAAATGGGGTTTAACGTCCTACTCCTGTGCATCTGACCTGGGCTAATGCCAATGGAAGACGGGCATACACCATACAGTGTGCTATGAGGGAAATTTTGCCCGGGCAGCGGCGCTACGGCCTACTCTTATATCGAATTCCAACTGCCAAGGGATCTTTTACGTGCACGTCCAATGTGTAGGCCTACACGGGACCTCGGTTGTTCGTCCCACCCGAACGACTAGGCAGCTGTCCTTGTCATGCCCTCCTTCTGCATCACTGACAAGCGGAAACCACCCCGGAAAATCAAGACGAAGAATCAATTAGGCTAATATCATGTCATGCATGATTGGTCAATGGCTCTCCTTAACCATCATATAGCCCCGTTTATCCTAGCAACGTTTCGGAAAATATTTACACCCACTCCTGTTTTGTTCAGTAATTTGAGTTTACACTACAGCACTACTTAGCACTACCATGAAATTTTACTGCTTTTAAAAATCAAATTATATAGCTTACAATACAATCAAATGGCAATAATAAAAATATAACTATGCTTAAAATATTATTTATTGAAAAGAAAATATGCAGGCCTACAGATCCAGACTCCTTAAATTTATCTCTTCAAGGAGGGGACTCTTGTTCAAGAAGTAAATGTCGCAACCCCCATCTTCCTTTTGCATTTACACGCGTAATTGCTACCGGTAGTGGAATAAAATTCCAATGTTATTGAAACTTACAGTAGATCTACCGAAAGGGCAAAAAAGGCAATAAAGACGCACCGTGGCTGAGGCAATATACCAAATAGTCGGCCTTGTCGTGGCCATGTAGTATCGGGTGTTTCGGAAAGAGTCAGCGAAGTCTAGTTCCTTTAGGAACTGTCTTTGAGCGGACAATGTCCACTGACAGTTCCTATCCGGCTTTATATAGATGCAGTATGAAAATGCCGTTCTTCCCCACCTCTGTTCTAAGGCTATTTTGGTATCCTTACCTACTATTTTTCACCCTGATTATACTTAATTCGCCAAAGGAATCATTTCTTGACACAGGTGACACACATTTATAAAGATTCAACACTATTTTCAAGTAGAATTCTGCGATTAAAAACCTACACAAAATACGTTTAAACTGTAGAACCATTACGAGACCCGGACATACGCAAGCCGTATGTTTATTTCATCGCTAAATTCTACTTCTACTTGAAAATTGAGTTGAATTATTATAAAATTGTGTCAAATATAGTGAGAAATGATTCCTTTTGGTGGAAAATAAAGAATTGTGGTGACAAATAGACGTTAATGGTTCAAAAACAGCCCGAGAACAGGGGTGGGGAATAGCGGTATTTTACCGTATTTTCATATTGCAGTATAAGGCCGGATAGGAACTGTCAGCGAATATCGTTCGCTCAAAGACAGTTCCAAAAGGAACTTAGTGTAGTCCTGCCTAGCAAGGACACATAATCCATCAAATTAAGCAAGAAATGATGAATCGATAGACCTATGATCAATCTGATTAAAACACAGATCCAATTTCGTTTCGTTTTTTATAGTTCAAAATTTCGTTTTTACTTGTCTTTACTACTCTTGGATCTGGAGGACTTGTTATTTAACCCGTGTTCTGGCTGAAATGAGGGGTCAGCCAATCAAATGGTCTGTCGAATCGACCGTTTGACTTTTTCATGAGTGGAACTGTGGGAAGATATTACCAGCCAATGACGTCTATACTAACACCAGCGGATAGAAATCAAAACAAAACAAAAGTAGATTTTAAAAAGCATGGCGGTTGCTAATTGGTTAATCGAATGACTGACGTTATCGGGTCAAATGTCCCGTGCGTGATACCTGACGTCATAGAACGTGAGCTCCCACTATAACTTGTTAGATCTACATGAGTGTAGGCCATCGAAAGTATAAAAAAAACGCAACGAAATATAGATTGACCTATGATCTAATTACCTTTGGCTATAATTCATGTTCTGTTCTCTTTTATTATTTCAGAAATAGAAACTGATATAAGGACATTGCTTGAATGTCTTCGATGCCACCAAAACAATCCAAAAGCGCTATCAAGAACACTGATGACATTATCCTCATTTCTAACAACAAATGGTACGAACGGAAAATTACAATTAAAAAAAATACTTTCTAACGGAATTCCTTAATTGGTAAATGTCATGTTTGGTCAACTTTGTCGCCACAGTGACCATAAAATTTGTCGTAATTTTTAGATGTCGTCTTTGGGTTTTGTCGGGTTGTCTCCTCGGGTTCAGGCAACAAGTCCCATTCTCTTCATTGATCCATCTAGAATCGGACCAATTAACAATACTCAAATGTCATATTTCAGAAGTTGCAATTTTATTTTGAGAATAATATAGCCTATATTTTCAGATGAGGCTAAAGAATATTTTCAAGAAGAAAAAGGTTTGCAGTATGTGTACAAAATATTATTGAATGCTAATTGCACAGAGCTCAAACATGCGTGTATGTTTTGCCTTGCTTGTGCTGTAGATAAAAATGGTAAGTCGTTTAGTAAATTGCATTGTGGGGTATGGTAAATGAAATTGGGTTTAACATCCTACTTTTTTGCACCTCTGCACCGACTAATTGATAATGAAGATGGGCGTACGCCATAAATGTGTTATTAGGGAAATTTTGTCAGGACAGCGGCACCAAAGCCTATACCCTCATTTCGAATTCTGTCAAGGATTCTTTTAGACAAATGTATTCACGGAGTCGGAATCTCAATCTTTCGTCCCACCTGAATGACAAGGCACTGTTACCAGCCAGAGCCTCCACCCTGCCCTACAGACAGTAAGTTCGCCGGGCTAAAAAATCTCAATTTTCGGCAATGTTGCTGAGATGTAAGTACGGTTAGGTAACGTTATTATTGGTTAGGAAAAGCGTGAGGGTTAGATTAAGTGTTAGGATTAGGGATGGGATTACCGCTAGCCCTATATGCATTTCGTGGTCTTTACCACCAAATAGATCACCAGTTCGTCAATATCTGTACTTTTATTGTACGGTGAAATAAAGACACATGTTGGCTATTAAAATTGGTACTTAAATGATCTATCTACGGGGTTTTTTTCAGTCCTGTCTCAAACTATTCTTACTAAGAGTGAAATATTCGACTACCTGCATACAATCTTGGATGACGATGACAGACAAAGTGTGAAAATTAAACAGACTGCTATATTTCTTTTACTGTGTATAGTTGCAAGCAACAGTAAGATTAATCTCTCTCTCTCTGTTGATAATAACTACATGAAGGTTAATAAATTATAATTTAGATCAGTGTTCAATTGTAACATTGATCACCCTCCAGAAGCAATATTACTTTCTAAATTGTCTATATTTGAATAATAAGTCATTTCTCTTTTTACGTTTTTCAAGCGACTTTCGTACAGACCAAAGTTATAGTTAGAGATATAAGCTTGTCTAATTTTAAAATTGATTTTCTTTACTGACGTGCCTCATGAGATTGATCATAAATGTCAGTTAAATGTAAACAATGACGGAATTAAATAAATAAAATAAATGTATTAACTCCATTATTCAGGCGTTGGACAGAAACTGGCCAGAGAAAGTCATTGTTTGAATGACTTGATGATAATATTCAGGTAAGAGCAATCCGAATTGTGGATCGTCTCTTTAAAACATGGATTGTACCATTTTAGACTAACAAGGTAGTTTCAAATTAATGAGTATCAACAATTCCGGAAAAGGGAATG
The DNA here is from genome assembly GCA_963678685.1 of Patella ulyssiponensis. Classification (NCBI taxonomy): domain Eukaryota; kingdom Metazoa; phylum Mollusca; class Gastropoda; family Patellidae; genus Patella; species Patella ulyssiponensis. The sequence goes on from OY783231.1 coordinate 49,372,023, forward strand.
ATTAAATGAATGAAATGGGTTTAACGTCCTACCTTTCTACACCAACGGAAATAATCGTGAATTAAAAAGTAGATATGTTGGTTTAAAGGTAGATACCATATTAAAATTATTCTTTTCAGCAGTAAAATAATACCTTCTATTATTTAAGTTTTAAACGTAAGCACGAGTAGCGTACCACCTCAATTATATAACAAAAAAGTTCACATAGCTAACCACTGACAATATAATACATAATATTATTTTACTAGAAATGTTACTATTTTATTATTTTTAAAAGAAACATGTTGGAGAGTATGACTGAAAGAGAACAACGATTTAGTAATGAAACATCTAAAGACTTGTGGTGCAGTGTTACCAGTACTCTTAGTATGTGTGTCAACAATCCACAAAATGGTAACTTCATTCAACTTTCTAAATACGTATCAATGTATTCACTGTTTTGTTTAAAAATAATATACCAATGGAAAAATGGAAGGTAATAAATAGTTTCTAATTCTTTTCTGAATCAAATAAAATAATTGACGATAAGAATGGTGTTTTTGGTCAATATGACCTAAAGTATTGCAAAGCGGGACGGACAAGAAAATATATGTTATCCCAAATGTAAATGATTTTATAAGAAATTGACAAAATTATGGATATACTGGATTAACTATTTATCGGTGATTGGTAAAACCGGACATTATAAATGCTGGAAAAAATAGTATCTAAGCAGATTAGGTGATATTTTGTTTGTTTTTCTTCCGTTTTTTTTTACACTGTATATCCATTTAACCAAAGTAATATCACGACGATGGTTTAACAAGAGGCGTAATATAGCATTTCAGATGAAAATAACCCCAGCCCTTAACTAAAAAAATATGAATCAAAAAACATTAATATTGTCTGAACGATGGTTTAAATTCATTTATTAGAGAATGTACAAGTGAAGTACGCTGTACTTTTTTCTATTTTCATTAACCACTGACGATTTTATTATTTGTTAATAACGTCCCCTATTATAAATATCTAAAGTATTATTTCAGTATACCCAATCTATTTCTTTCAGTTGAAAATCAACGCGAGTGTTGTATATTATTGCCACTAGCTTTACAATTTATACAGACCAATAACAATCCAACATTTATCCGATCTCTGTTGGCTTTTGTTGGATTAACAGTAGCAACAAACGGTAAGCATGGTAACCCTGTTGCGTGTCTCTTAATCTGAATCAATATTACGTGTCACGAAAAGATTTTATTGCAATCCACATTTCAGACAATACACGAAAAATAAAAAGGGGCAATTTTTAGCATTGAGGGTTTAAACTCTACCTCCAGTGCAAAGTTCAACCAAATTGAATGCGTCTCGGTATCTACCGATTCGTTGATTTTTACAAATTTGTGGGGCTTAGTTGGAACAAAGTTACTGCATATGTTACATGGGTGGAGGGGACCACCTGTGGATAATATTAAAAACGCCTTCTTGCGGAAGCTTCCTTAGGTGATAGATATACAATATATTTGTTTTCCAAATGTAATTACTAGACAACAAAGATAGAACACTATGTGGTGAGAAAAGGCACCTTGAAAAGACAATTATTGCACATTTATTCATTGTCGTTCATGTATATAATGTCAAACCATCCATTTAGCATAGCTAAATACAATCAATGTTTTATGCAAAGGAAGGCCTAATTCCACTTGAGCTCTTGTTCTTTAATTTTAATGCAGAAAAAAGTAATAGAGATTCTGGCGTAGTCCATTTATTATAACTATTCACGTTTCTACATTTAATTATTACCCTTTATCATCATGTTTCGCAGTAAATAACCAAGGTCGAATAAGAAAATGTGGGGGTATAGCTGTAATTATGTCTAGGATAATAGATTGGATGAATCTAATAGATGAAGATTGTGATTATGCATCATTAGCTGTGAATGCTGTTTGCACCATTGACTCTTGTATATCAGATAATGGTAAGTGAAACAATATTACACCATTCTCTACCCACTCACTGTTTTATTAATGAATGGTTAAATTTAATGGATTGGTTCCCCATGTATGACGGATCAGTGGTGCTCGAGGTAATTGGCAACGTTACAGCTCAAACAGTACCGTTAAATACCCCGCATATTGTAACTAATGAATCTTGGGACTATCTTTCTAAACCTGATGACAATTATAGGCAAACTGCCATTAACAAATGAACTATATTAGGTTTGGCAATAATGTAGTTAATTGGGTTTTTTTTAATAACGAACTCTTAATAGACTAACAAGCACGGAATTTGTTTCAGAATTAAATGGAAGAGAGTTTGTAGATGTTAATGGAGTGTCTGTATTATTTACACTTCTAGACCAACCATACTTAGATGTCACAGAACAGCTACAAATAATTCTTACCTTAGGACATGCTCTTCATTTAAATCAAGGTATTTTTTAAAGAAAAATATCCTTCATGAAATCATAATGAATTACATTGTATTATTCTTTTTATCACGCAAGACAAATCCATTGTCAAATCTAGAGTATTGTAATTCTGTTAAAAATCTTAAAACCCCTGAAAGCCATTTGCTTTTTTTCGGATTTTAAACGGTTTAATTCGCCCTAAATTAGATTATGTAACATTTATTTAAGAAAAACAAAAGCAAAATATGAACGGTAGATAATCTCCCGACTTGGATTCAGTCGGGTTCAAAAGATCGCACTGGCTTGCTTTGACGATTACCCCTTTTATAATATGGTCTACCGAGGTTTCCAATCACATATTTGTACAGACGGAACGGTTTTCGACTGACATTTGATTCAGAAATTTTTGTAATTTTGTAACTTTAATTTTTGCACAAGTATTAGTTGTTTTTATTTATATGTAATATAATATAATAGTGCTCTTTGGTAATTAGGCTTTCACCATTGAAAATGGTGAAAGACTATTGTTATTACTAAGATTAATATTATTAAGCTTTCATATTACATATGAAAGCTTATTGTTTCTGTTAAGATTATTAAGCTTTCATATGTATTACATATGAAAGCTTATTGTTTCTGTTAAAGTTATTATTAAGCTTTCATATGTATTACATATGAAAGCTTATTGTTTCTGTTAAAGTTATTATTATTATTTTTTTTTTTTGTGTGTTTTCTGCAAATCGGATTTCTCAGAATCTATCCATAGGATCTTTCTGAAATTTTGACCTACCCCCCCAAAAATGGGGTGCGAACCTTGATTAAAAGTATTTTCAAAACGTTTTACGAATCCGAAATCACCGAATTTTACGAACGAATGCATTTGACATACAATGCTGTAACTTTGTGACTATTTGATCTATTTTACTAATTCTTTTTTCTTTGAGTATCCTAAGACATTTACTTCAAATCTGCAATTTCGGATTTTCGAATTTCGAAAATTCGTCGCTGTGATTTCGAACCGGAAGTTTACACCAACTCGACAACTTCTTTAGTAGTTGTACGATTTTCATGAAATTTAATATGTAGGTAGACCTTAATGATGCGACTTGAAAAATGACTTTAGAAATTTTCTAACTTATCTCCCCTTGGTGAAATTAAGGATCAAACTTTTCAAAAAAATCGTCGAAATATAGGTCAGAATGACCTAATTTTTTTTTTCGGTACTGGACAAGGAATTACTGATTCGTACACAAAATATGGAGTTTGTCGATCGAACCGGAAGTGCCGCCATCTTTAAACGTGAAAAATCAATAAGGCTTTTTTACTATTTTACTTACAGACTCGGGAGTTATATTTTCTGAATCCTTGTAGGAAGGCCTAAAAAATGTCGCGAATAGAATTCTGATTTAGGTCAACCGGGAGTCACCATTTTAAATTGAAAATGAAAAATAGAAGCAATTTGAAGGGCCGAGACTTTGGAGCACAATAACTCTCATTCTAATTAAGCTAGAATGTTCAAACTTGTTGTAGACGTTCACTAGGTCAATGTTATGATTGAGTTCAAAGATGAGCATTTTCTGCTTAGGGTAAGCAGAGATAAGCATGCTGATTTGTTGATTCTTTAGGGCACGATAACTTCGGTTATAATGAAGGGAGGGTGGTGAAACTTTTGTCAATAGAGAGTCTAATAGCTAGCCTGTTGTATGAAATCATTGTATCATTTTTTTTAAATATCAGGGATAGCCGAAAAAAAGAGATTGAAAATCCAAAAAGTCGTATTTTTACAATTTGGAGCATGTTTAGAGGTCTTTCTCTTAAAGTCAACATACTATTTTTTGGGAACTTCTTCTACAAAGAGTCTTATTGGTAGTCTTTTATATGAAACCATCGATCAACAGTCCAACATATCAGGAGTAGAAGAACAAAAGGATCGAACATTGAAAACGGCACCCTTTCATTGTTAAGCGAAACATGCACTGTGGGTGACTACAATCTACGCATTTAGTCATCGTATAGAGTTTATTCAACAGTATCGAATTCCAACTGGTTAGGGATATTTTACGTGCACTCCAATGTGTACACGGGACCTTGGTTTTTCGTCCCATCCGAAGGACTAGACAGCTGTGCTTGTCAGGCCCTCCGTTCTGCCTCACTGACAAGGGGAACCACGCCGGGAAATCGAGATGAACTTTTTCCGTGCAGAACTTTCAATTCAGGCAAAACGTTTATTGCATACGATTAAGCTGGTCAGTTGGACATTTTTTTCAAAAGTTTTGTAATAATCGGTTGGTAATTAAAGTACCGTGCACATTAAAGTGTTAAAACAGAAAATTTCGCCCGGTTGAAATGTTTCTTGCTATAAGTCAGCAATTTTCCGAATTCAGGGAGGCTGAATGGCTGAATGGTTAGCATGTGCTCGCTGTATCGTAACGTTTGTCATTGAGTCAACGGGCGTCGTTTCGATCTCCAGGTTGCACGTGACATGGTGTATGATGTCCAACCTCGTGGGTTTTCTCCGTGTTCTTCGGTTTCCTCCCAACGGCTAAAGACCAGTACGTGCAAGGGGAGTTTTTAAATAAAATTAAAAAACATATGTTAGTCCCGAAATGACCTAGTTTGTGTCGAATGGACGTTAGGCCGCATTTCTCTCTTTCTCTTTTTAAAGTTTTGTAATAATCGGTTGGTAATCAAAGGTACTGTTAAAGTGATAAAACAGAAAATTTGGCCCGGTTGTAATGTTTCTCACTTTAAAGTCAGCAATTTGTCGATTTTAAGGGGCAAACGTTTATTGCGAACGATTAAGCTGGTCAGGGGGAGCTTATTTTTAAAAGTTTTGTAATATTCGGTTGATAATTAAAGGTACCGTGCAAATTAAACTGTTAAAATAGAAAATTTTGCCCGGTTGAAATGTTTCTCGCTGTAGGTCAGCAATTTGCCGATTTTAGGGAGGTTGCGTGGCTGAATGGTTAGCACGTGCGCTCTGTATCATAACGTCTGTCATTGAGTCAACTGGCCTTGTTTCGATTTCTTGGTTGTACGTGACAAGGAGTATGGTCGCCTTACCAACCTCGTAGGCCGTAACGCCGCTGCCCGGGTAAAATTTCCCTCATTGCACACTTTATGGCGTATGCCCGTCTTCATTAGCCCATTGTAGGAGCAGAACAGTAGGACGTTAATCAACATTCAATTTCATTTCATTTTCTCTATGTTGCTTATTTATTATAGTGGATAAATATTTTTCTGGTTCTAGCATTTATTTAATTTCTGCATAGAAATCTCTGGCCAGTTTTTTTTTTATTGCAGAGTGCCATTCTTGTATATTGCAGTCTATGACCCTTTGTTTAAAACATGCTTAAGAAGTCGTCACGATTTCCTACTTATAACCAAACATATTGGAAACCATAATTATATAACATATCTTGGAAGCCCGATTACAGCTATACAAGTTTCAGTTATTTCCCTTTAGTTTAAAGATTATTTTTTTGCCCGGGTGCAATGTTTCTCACTACATTTAAATTTGTAACTTTGTGAGTTTTGGACCGATTTTGATATTATGTCTTTATAATTTTCCAAATCTACATATTTAACGTACATATTCAAACAGTTGAGTTCAACCTGATTCAAAAAGTTTTAGTTTTGTTCAAAGTTATCTCATTTAATTTTTCGATGTTTTCTTACCATTTTCATTTCATTTTTCTGAAAGTTTTGAAATCGGAAGTCATCCCGATTACAGCAACACAAGTATCAGTTATTTCCCTTTAGTTTTCAGATTACTCAATGTTTCATACTATATTTAGACTTGTAACTTCGCGAGTTTTTGACCAATTTTGATAGTTTGTTATTTTTATCCTTTTATTTGAGATACTTGAAATAATCGATGACACGTGACGATGAATATGAAAGCTTTCATATCTGCATGGGACAGTAGCAGATCTAGTTATTTTTTTTTTTGTGTATTTTCTGCAAATCGGATTTCTCAGAATCTAACCATGGGATCTTTCTGAAACTTTGACCTACCCCCCCAAAAATGGGGTGCGAACGTTGTTTAAATATATTTTCAAAACGTTTTACGAATCCGAAATCACCGAATTTTACTAACGAAAAAACTGACAATGCATAGTCGTAACTTTGTTATTTTTTGACCGATTTTACTAATTCTTTTTTCTTTGAATACCTTGAAAAAAATCGTTTTCATCTGCAGTTTCACATTTTCGAATTTCGAAAATTCGTCGCTGTGATTTCGAACCGGAAGTTTAGACCAATTTGACAACTTCTTTAATAGTTGTACGATTTTCATGAAATTTAGTATACAAGTAGATCTTACCGATGTGACTTCAAAAATATAATTAGAAATTTTCTAAATTATCTCCCCTTGGTGAAATTAAGGATCAAAGTTTTCAAAAAAATCGTCGAAATATAGGTCAGAATGACCTAAAAAAAAATTTCGATACTCGACAAGTAATTACTGATTCCTACACAAAATATGGAGTTTGTCGATCGAACCGGAAGTGCCACCATCTTGAAACATGAAAAATCCCTAAGGCTTTTTTGCTATTTTACTTACAGACACGGGAGTTATATTTTCTGAATCCTTGAAGGATGGCCCAAAAATCGTAGGGAGCAGAATTTTGATTTCGGTCACGTGATGGTCACCATTTTGAATTGAAATTGAAAAGTAGTAGCAATTTGAAGGGCCGAGACTTTGAAACACAATAACTCTCCTTCTAATTGAGCTAGAATGTTCAAACTTGGTGTAGACGTTCACTAGGTCAATGTCATGATTGAGTTCAAAGATGAGCATTTTCTGCCTAGGGTAAGCAGAGATAGGCATGCTGATTTGTTGATTCTTTAGGGCACGATAACTTCGGTTATAATGAAGAGAGGGCTGTGAAACTTTTGTCAATAGAGAGTCCAATAGCTAGCCTGTTGTGTGAAATCATTGTATCATTTATTTTAAATATCAGGGATAGGCGAAAAAAAGAGATTGAAAATCCAAAAAGTCGTATTTTTACAATTTGGAGCATGTTTAGAGGTCTTTCTCGTAAAGTCAACTTAATATTTTTTGGGAACTTCTTCTACAAAGAGTCTTATTGGTAGTCTTTTATATAAAACCATCGATCAACAATCCAACATATCAGGAGTAGAACAACAAAAGGATCGAACATTGAAAACGGCATCCTTTCATTGTTAAGCGAAACATGCAGTGTGGGTGACTACAATCTACACATTTAGTCATCGTATACAGCTTATTCAACAGTATCGAATTCCAACTGCTTAGGGATATTTTTTTTCGTCCCATCCGAACGACTAGACAGCTGTGCTTGTCAGGCCCTCCATTCTGCCTCACTGACAACGGGGAACCACGCCGGGAAATCAAGATGAACTTTTTCCGTGCAGAACTTTCAATTCAGGCCAAACGTTTATTGCATACGGTTAAGCTGGTCAGTTGGAGCATATTTTCAAAAGTTTAGTAATAATCGGTTGGTAATTAAAGTACCGTGCACATTAAACTGTTAAAACAGAAAATTTCGCCCGGTTGAAATGTTTCTCGCTGCAGGTCAGCAATTTGCCGATTTTAGGGAGGTTGCGTGGCTGAATAACGTCTGTCTTTGAGTCAACTGGCGTTGTTTCGATTTCTTGGATGTACGTGACAAGGAGTATGTTCGCCTGTCCAACTTCGTAGGCCGTAACGCCGCTGCCCGGGTAAAATTTCCCTCATTGCACACTTTATGGCATATGCCCGTCTTCATTAGCCCATTTTTGGAGCAGAACGGTAGGACGTTAAACCCCATTCAATTTCATTTCATTTTCTCTATGTTGCTTATTTATTATAGTGGATAAATATTTTTCTGGTTCTAGCAATTATTTAATTTCTGCATAGAAATCTTGCTTTGGCCAGTTTTTTTATTGCAGAGTGCCATTCTTGTATAATTCAGTCTATGATCCTTTGTTTAAAACATGCTTAAGAAGTCGTCACGATTTCCTACTTATAACCAAACATATTGGAAATATTAGTCTGGCATTATTAAATCCTAATTTTATTGGTCTTATTTAAAATTAAACTTTCATTTAACTATGAACAACCCTTAACGTGTCTCTTTAAAACTATTAAATACTCTAAAACAGTAGCTCAACCTTTTGACCTAAACTCATTAATTTACCATTTTCTTGTGAGCGACTTCTTATTCTTCCTATATGACATATTGCACGTGTCTGATTTCAAAGGGGGGTTGGGTGGCTGAATGGTTAGCACGCGCGCCTGTCATTGAGTTAACTAGCGTGTTTTCAAATGACCGGTTGTACGTGAGAAGGAGTAAGGTCGCCTGTCCAACCTGCCATTTTTAATTTGTTTTTCCCGCCATTTTCATTTCATTTTCTCATCCGTCTCATTACAGTAATACAAGTTTCAGTTATTTCCCTTTAGTTTTCAGATTATTGTTATGCCTGGGTGCAATGTTTCATACTATATTTAGACTTGTAACTTCGAGAGTTTTTGACCAATTTTGATAATTTTTTCTTCTTATCCTTTTATTTAGGATACTTGATACAATCAATGACACATGACGATGAATATGAAAGCTTTCATATCTGCATGGGACAGTAGCAGATCTAGTTATTATTTTTTTTTTTTGTGTGTTTTCTGCAAATCGGATTTCTCAGAATCTATCCATAGGATCTTTCTGAAATTTTGACCTACCCCCCCAAAAATGGGGTGCGAACCTTGATTAAATGTATTTTCAAAACGTTTTACGAATCCGAAATCACCGAATTTTACGAACGAATGCATTTGACCTACAATGCTGTAACTTTGTGACTATTTGATCTATTTTACTAATTCTTTTTTCTTTGAGTATCCTAAGACATTTACTTCAAATCTGCAATTTCGGATTTTCGAATTTCGAAAATTCGTCGCTGTGATTTCGAACCGGAAGTTTACACCAACTCGACAACTTCTTTAGTAGTTGTACGATTTTCATGAAATTTAATATGTAAGTAGACCTTAATGATGCGACTTGAAAAATAACTTTAGAAATTTTCTAACTTATCTCCCCTTGGTGAAATTAAGGATCAAAGTTTTCAAAAAAATCGTCGAAATATAGGTCAGAATGACCTAGTTTTTTTTTTCGATACTAGACAAGGAATTACTGATTCGTACACAAAATATGGAGTTTGTCGTTCGAACCGGAAGTGCCACCATCTTTAAACGTGAAAAATCAATAAGGCTTTTTTGCTATTTTACTTACAGACTCGGGAGTTATATTTTCTGAATCCTTGATGGAAGGCCTAAAAAATGTCGCGAATACAATTCTGATTTAGGTCAACCGGTAGTCACCATTTTGAATTGAAAATGAAAAATAGAAGCAATTTGAAGGGCCGAGACTTTGGAGCACAATAACTCTCATTCTAATTAAGCTAGAATGTTCAAACTTGTTGTAGACGTTCACTAGGTCAATGTTATGACTGAGTTCAAAGATGAGCATTTTCTGCTTAGGGTAAGCAGAGATAAGCATGCTGATTTGTTGATTCTTTAGGGCACGATAACTTCGGTTATAATGAAGGGAGGGCGGTGAAACTTTTGTCAATAGAGAGTCTAATAGCTAGCCTGTTGTGTGAAATCATTGTATCATTTTTTTTAAATATCGGGGATAGCCGAAAAAAAGAGATTGAAAATCCAAAAAGTCGTATTTTTACAATTTGGAGCATGTTTAGAGGTTTTTCTCGTAAAGTCAACATACTATTTTTTGGGAACTTCTTGTACAAAGAGTCTTATTGGTAGTCTTTTATATGAAACCATCGATCAACAGTCCAACATATCAGGAGTAGAAGAACAAAAGGATCTAACATTGAAAACGGCACCCTTTCATTGTTAAGCGAAACATGCAGTGTGGGTGACTACAATCTACGCATTTAGTCATCGTATAGAGTTTATTCAACAGTATCGAATTCCAACTGCTTAGGGATATTTTACGTGCACTCCAATGTGTACACGGGACCTTGGTTTTTCGTCCCATCCGAAGGACTAGACAGCTGTGCTTGTCAGGCCCTCCGTTCTGCCTCACTGACAAGGGGAACCACGCCTTGAAATCGAGATGAACTTTTTCCGTGCAGAACTTTCAATTCAGGCAAAACGTTTATTGCATACGATTAAGCTGGTCAGTTGGAGCTTATTTTCAAAAGTTTTGTAATAATCGGTTGGTAATTAAAGTACCGTGCACATTAAACTTTTAAAACAGAAAATTTCGCACGGTTGAAATGTTTCTTGCTATAAGTCAGCAATTTTCCGAATTCAGGGAGGCTGGATGGCTGAATGGTTAGCATGTGCTCGCTGTATCGTAACGTTTGTCATTGAGTCAACGGGCGTCGTTTCGATCTCCAGGTTGCACGTGACATGGTGTATGATGTCCAACCTCGTGGGTTTTCTCCGTGTTCTTCGGTTTTCTCCCAACGGCTAAAGACCCGTACGTGCAAGGGGAGTTTTTAAATAAAATTAAAAAACATATGTTAGTCCCGAAATGACCTAGTTTGTGTCGAATGGACGTTAGGCCGCATTTCTCGCTTTCTCTTTTTAAAGTTTTGTAATAATCGGTTGGTAATCAAAGGTAATGTTAAAGTGATAAAACAGAAAATTTGGCCCGGTTGTAATGTTTCTCACTTTAAAGTCAGCAATTTGTCGATTTTAAGGGGCAAACGTTTATTGCGAACGATTAAGCTGGTCAGGGGGAGCTTATTTTTAAAAGTTTTGTAATATTCGGTTGATAACTAAAGGTACCGTGCAAATTAAACTGTTAAAATAGAAAATTTGGCCCGGTTGAAATGTTTCTCGCTGTAGGTCAGCAATTTGCCGATTTTAGGGAGGTTGCGTGGCTGAATGGTTAGTACGTGCGCTCTGTATCATAACGTCTGTCATTGAGTCAACTGGCCTTGTTTCGATTTCTTGGTTGTACGTGACAAGGAGTATGGTCGCCTTACCAACCTCGTAGGCCGTAACGCCGCTGCCCGGGTAAAATTTCCCTCATTGCACACTTTATGGCGTATGCCCGCCTTCATTAGCCCATTGTTAAACCCCATTCAATTTCATTTCATTTTCTCTATGTTGCTTATTTATTATAGTGGATAAATATTTTTCTGGTTCTAGCAATTATTTAATTTCTGCATAGAAATCTCTGGCCAGTTTTTTTTATTGCAGAGTGCCATTCTTGTATATTGCAGTCTATGACCCTTTGTTTAAAACATGCTTAAGAAGTCGTCACGATTTCCTACTTATAACCAAACATATTGGAAACCATAATTATATAACATATCTTGGAAGCCCAATTACAGCTATACAAGTTTCGGTTATTTCCCTTTAGTTTAAAGATTATTTTTTTGCCCGGGTGAAATGTTTCTAACTACATTTAAATTTGTAACTTTGTGAGTTTTTGACCGATTTTGATATTATGTTTTTATAATTTTCCAAATCTACATATTTAACGTACATATTCAAACAGTTGAGTTCAACCTGATTCAAAAAGTTTAAGTTTTGTTCAAAGTTATCTCATTTAATTTTTCGATGTTTTCTTACCATTTTCATTTCATTTTTCTGAAAGTTTTGAAATCGGAAGTCATCCCGATTACAGCAACACAAGTATCAGTTATTTCCCTTTAGTTTTCAGATTACTCAATGTTTCATACTATATTTAGACTTGTAACTTCGCGAGTTTTTGACCAATTTTGATAGTTTGTTATTCTTATCCTTTTATTTGAGATACTTGATATAATCGATGACACGTGACGATGAATATGAAAGCTTTCATATCTGCATGGGACAGTAGCAGATCTAGTTATTATTTTTTTTTTTTGTGTATTTTCTGCAAATCGGATTTCTCAGAATCTAACCATGGGATCTTTCTGAAACTTTGACCTACCCCCCCAGAAATGGGGTGCGAACGTTGTTTAAATATATTTTCAAAACGTTTTACGAATCCGAAATCACCGAATTTTACGAACGAAAAAACTGACAATGCATAGTCGTAACTTTGTTATTTTTTGACCGATTTTACTAATTCTTTTTTCTTTGAATACCTTGAAAAAAATCGTTTTCATCTGCAGTTTCACATTTTCGAATTTCGAAAATTCGTCGCTGTGATTTCGAACCGGAAGTTTAGACCAATTTGACAACTTCTTTAATAGTTGTACGATTTTCATGAAATTTAGTATACAAGTAGATCTTACCGATGTGACTTCAAAAATATAATTAGAAATTTTCTAAATTATCTCCCCTTGGTGAAATTAAGGATCAAAGTTTTCAAAAAAATCGTCGAAATATAGGTCAGAATGACCTAAAAAAAAATTTCGATACTCGACAAGTAATTACTGATTCCTACACAAAATATGGAGTTTGTCGATCGAACCGGAAGTGCCACCATCTTGAAACATGAAAAATCCCTAAGGCTTTTTTGCTATTTTACTTACAGACACGGGAGTTATATTTTCTGAATCCTTGAAGGATGGCCCAAAAATCGTAGGGAGCAGAATTTCGATTTCGGTCACGTGATGGTCACCATTTTGAATTGAAAATGAAAAGTAGTAGCAATTTGAAGGGCCGAGACTTTGAAACACAATAACTCTCCTTCTAATTGAGCTAGAATGTTCAAACTTGGTGTATACGTTCACTAGGTCAATGTCATGATTGAGTTCAAAGATGAGCATTTTCTGCCTAGGGTAAGCAGAGATAGGCATGCTGATTTGTTGATTCTTTAGGGCACGATAACTTCGGTTATAATGAAGGGAGGGCTGTGAAACTTTTGCCAATAGAGAGTCCAATAGCTAGCCTGTTGTGTGAAATCATTGTATCATTTATTTTAAATATCAGGGATAGGCGAAAAAAAGAGATTGAAAATCCAAAAAGTCGTATTTTTACAATTTGGAGCATGTTTAGAGGTCTTTCTCGTAAAGTCAACTTAATATTTTTTGGGAACTTCTTCTACAAAGAGTCTTATTGGTAGTCTTTTATATAAAACCATCGATCAACAATCCAACATATCAGGAGTAGAAGAACAAAAGGATCGAACATTGAAAACGGCATCCTTTCATTGTTAAGCGAAACATGCAGTGTGGGTGACTACAATCTACACATTTAGTCATCGTATACAGCTTATTCAACAGTATCGAATTCCAACTGCTTAGGGATATTTTTTTTCGTCCCATCCGAACGACTAGACAGCTGTGCTTGTCAGGCCCTCCATTCTGCCTCACTGACAACGGGGAACCACGCCGGGAAATCAAGATGAACTTTTTCCGTGCAGAACTTTCAATTCAGGCCAAACGTTTATTGCATACGGTTAAGCTGGTCAGTTGGAGCATATTTTCAAAAGTTTAGTAATAATTGGTTGGTAATTAAAGTACCGTGCACATTAAACTGTTAAAACAGAAAATTTCGCCCGGTTGAAATGTTTCTTGCTATAAGTCAGGAATTTTCCGAATTCAGGGAGGCTGAATGGCTGAATGGTTAGCATGTGCGCGCTGTATCGTAACGTCTGTCATTGAGTCAACGGGCGTCATTTCGATCTCCAGGTTGCACGTGACATGGAGTATGATGTCCAACCTCGTGGGTTTTCTCCGTGTCCTTCGGTTTCCTCCCAACGGCTAAAGACCAGTAAGCGCAAGAGGAGTTTTTAAATAAAATTAAAAAACATATGTTAGTCACGAAATGACCTAGTTTGTGTCTAATGGACATCAGGCCGCATTTCTCTCTTTCTCTTTTATTTTTAAAGTTTTGTAATAAACGGTTGGTAATCAAAAGGTACTGTAAAAGTGATAAAACAGAAAATTTCGCCCGGTTGTAATGTTTCTCACTTTAAAGTCAGCAATTTGCCGATTTTAAGGGGCAAACGTTTATTGCGAACGATTAAGCTGGTCAAGGGGAGCTTATTTTTAAAAGTTTTGTAATATTCGGTTGATAACTAAAGGTACCGTGCAAATTAAACTGTTAAAATAGAAAATTTGGCCCGGTTGAACTGTTTCTCGCTGCAGGTCAGCAATTTGCCGATTTTAGGGAGGTTGCGTGGCTGAATAACGTCTGTCTTTGAGTCAACTGGCGTTGTTTCGATTTCTTGGTTGTACGTGACAAGGAGTATGTTCGCCTGTCCAACTTCGTAGGCCGTAACGCCGCTGCCCGGGTAAAATTTCCCTCATTGCACACTTTATGGCATATGCCCGTCTTCATTAGCCCATTTTTGGAGCAGAACAGTAGGACGTTAAACCCCATTCAATTTCATTTCATTTTCTCTATGTTGCTTATTTATTATAGTGGATAAATATTTTTCTGGTTCTAGCAATTATTTAATTTAATTTATTTAATTGCTTTGGCCAGTTTTTTTATTGCAGAGTGCCATTCTTGTATAATTCAGTCTATGATCCTTTGTTTAAAACATGCTTAAGAAGTCGTCACGATTTCCTACTTATAACCAAACATATTGGAAATATTAGTCTGGCATTATTAAATCCTAATTTTATTGGTCTTATTTAAAATTAAACTTTCATTTAACTATGAACAACCCTTAACGTGTCTCTTTAAAACTATTAAATACTCTAAAACAGTAGCTCAACCTTTTGACCTAAACTCATTAATTTACCATTTTCTTGTGAGCGACTTCTTATTCTTCCTATATGACATATTGCACGTGTCTGATTTCAAAGGGGGGTTGGGTGGCTGAATGGTTAGCACGCGCGCCTGTCATTGAGTTAACTAGCGTGTTTTCAAATGCCCGGTTGTACGTGAGAAGGAGTAAGGTCGCCTGTCCAACCTGCCATTTTTAATTTGTTTTTCCCGCCATTTTCATTTCATTTTCTCATCCGTCTCATTACAGTAATACAAGTTTCAGTTATTTCACTTTAGTTTTCAGATTATTGTTATGCCTGGGTGCAATGTTTCATACTATATTTAGACTTGTAACTTCGCGAGTTTTTGACCAATTTTGATAGTTTGTTATTCTTATCCTTTTATTTGAGATACTTGATATAATCGATGACACGTGACGATGAATATGAAAGCTTTCATATCTGCATGGGACAGTAGCAGATCTAGTTATTATTTTTTTTTTTGTGTATTTTCTGCAAATCGGATTTCTCAGAATCTAACCATGGGATCTTTCTGAAACTTTGACCTACCCCCCCAAAAATGGGGTGCGAACGTTGTTTAAATATATTTTCAAAACGTTTTACGAATCCGAAATCACCGAATTTTACGAACGAAAAAACTGACAATGCATAGTCGTAACTTTGTTATTTTTTGACCGATTTTACTAATTCTTTTTTCTTTGAATACCTTGAAAAAAATCGTTTTCATCTGCAGTTTCACATTTTCGAATTTCGAAAATTCGTCGCTGTGATTTCGAACCGGAAGTTTAGACCAATTTGACAACTTCTTTAATAGTTGTACGATTTTCATGAAATTTAGTATACAAGTAGATCTTACCGATGTGACTTCAAAAATATAATTAGAAATTTTCTAAATTATCTCCCCTTGGTGAAATTAAGGATCAAAGTTTTCAAAAAAATCGTCGAAATATAGGTCAGAATGACCTAAAAAAAAATTTCTATACTCGACAAGTAATTACTGATTCCTACACAAAATATGGAGTTTGTCGATCGAACCGGAAGTGCCACCATCTTGAAACATGAAAAATCCCTAAGGCTTTTTTGCTATTTTACTTACAGACACGGGAGTTATATTTTCTGAATCCTTGAAGGATGGCCCAAAAATCGTAGGGAGCAGAATTTTGATTTCGGTCACGTGATGGTCACCATTTTGAATTGAAAATGAAAAGTAGTAGCAATTTGAAGGGCCGAGACTTTGAAACACAATAACTCTCCTTCTAATTGAGCTAGAATGTTCAAACTTGGTGTAGACGTTCACTACGTCAATGTCATGATTGAGTTCAAAGATGAGCATTTTCTGCCTAGGGTAAGCAGAGATAGGCATGCTGATTTGTTGATTCTTTAGGGCACGATAACTTCGGTTATAATGAAGGGAGGGCTGTGAAACTTTTGTCAATAGAGAGTCTAATAGCTAGCCTGTTGTGTGAAATCATTGTATCATTTTTTTTAAATATCAGGGATAGCCGAAAAAAAGAGATTGAAAATCCAAAAAGTCGTATTTTTACAATTTGGAGCATGTTTAGAGGTCTTTCTCGTAAAGTCAACTTAATATTTTTTGGGAACTTCTTCTACAAAGAGTCTTATTGGTAGTCTTTTATATAAAACCATCGATCAACAATCCAACATATCAGGAGTAGAAGAACAAAAGGATCGAACATTGAAAACGGCATCCTTTCATTGTTAAGCGAAACATGCAGTGTGGGTGACTACAATCTACACATTTAGTCATCGTATACAGCTTATTCAACAGTATCGAATTCCAACTGCTTAGGGATATTTTTTTTTCGTCCCATCCGAACGACTAGACAGCTGTGCTTGTCAGGCCCTCCGTTCTGCCTCACTGACAACGGGGAACCACGCCGGGAAATCAAGATGAACTTTTTCCGTGCAGAACTTTCAATTCAGGCCAAACGTTTATTGCATACGATTAAGCTGGTCAGTTGGAGCATATTTTCAAAAGTTTAGTAATAATCGGTTGGTAATTAAAGTACCGTGCACATTAAACTGTTAAAACAGAAAATTTCGCCCGGTTGAAATGTTTCTTGCTATAAGTCAGCAATTTTCCGAATTCAGGGAGGCTGAATGGCTGAATGGTTAGCATGTGCGCGCTGTATCGTAACGTCTGCCATTGAGTCAACGGGCGTCGTTTCGATCTCCAAGTTGCACGTGACATGGAGTATGATGTCCAACCTCGTGGGTTTTCTCCGTGTCCCTCGGTTTCCTCCCAACGGCTAAAGACCAGTAAGCGCAAGGGGAGTTTTTAAATAAAATTAAAAAACATATGTTAGTCACGAAATGACCTAGTTTGTGTCTAATGGACAATAGGCCGCATTTCTCTCTTTCTCTTTTATTTTTAAAGTTTTGTAATAAACGGTTGATAATCAAAGGTACTGTAAAAGTGATAAAACAGAAAATTTCGCCCGGTTATAATGTTTCTCACTTTAAAGTCAGCAATTTGCCGATTTTAAGGGGCAAACGTTTATTGCGAACGATTAAGCTGGTCAAGGGGAGCTTATTTTTAAAAGTTTTGTAATATTCGGTTGATAACTAAAGGTACCGTGCAAATTAAACTGTTAAAATAGAAAATTTGGCCCGGTTGAACTGTTTCTCGCTGCAGGTCAGCAATTTGCCGATTTTAGGGAGGTTGCGTGGCTGAATAACGTCTGTCTTTGAGTCAACTGGCGTTGTTTCGATTTCTTGGTTGTACGTGACAAGGAGTATGTTCGCCTGTCCAACTTCGTAGGCCGTAACGCCGCTGCCCGGGTAAAATTTCCCTCATTGCATACTTTATGGCATATGCCCGTCTTCATTAGCCCATTTTAGGAGCAGAACAGTAGGACGTTAAACCCCATTCAATTTCATTTCATTTTCTCTATGTTGCTTATTTATTATAGTGGATAAATATTTTTCTGGTTCTAGCAATTATTTAATTTCTGCATAGAAATCTTGCTTTGGCCAGTTTTTTTATTGCATAGTGCCATTCTTGTATAATTCAGTCTATGATCCTTTGTTTAAAACATGCTTAAGAAGTAGTCACGATTTCCTACTTATAACCAAACATATTGGAAATATTAGTCTGGCATTATTAAATCCTAATTTTATTGGTCTTATTTAAAATTAAACTTTCATTTAACTATGAACAACCCTTAACGTGTCTTTTTAAAACTATTAAATACTCTAAAACAGTAGCTCAACCTTTTGACCTAAACTCATTAATTTACCATTTTCTTGTGAGCGACTTCTTATTCTTCCTATATGACATATTGCACGTGTCTGATTTCAAAGGGGGGTTGGGTGGCTGAATGGTTAGCACGCGCGCCAGTCATTGAGTTAACTAGCGTGTTTTCAAATGCCCGGTTGTACGTGACAAGGAGTAAGGTCGCCTGTCCAACCTGCCATTTTTAATTTGTTTTTCCCGCCATTTTCATTTCATTTTCTCATCCGTCTCATTACAGTAATACAAGTTTCAGTTATTTCCCTTTAGTTTTCAGATTATTGTTATGCCTGGGTGCAATGTTTCATACTATATTTAGACTTGTAACTTCGAGAGTTTTTGACCAATTTTGATAATTTTTTCTTCTTATCCTTTTATTTAGGATACTTGATACAATCAATGACACGTGACGATGAATATGAAAGCTTTCATATCTGCATGGGACAGTAGCAGATCTAGTTAGGCTTTCACCATTTTCAATGGTGAAAGACTATTGTTATTACTAAGATTATTATTATTAGGCTTTCACCTTCGGTGAAAGACTATTGTTATTACTAAGATTATTATTAGGCTTTCACCTTCGGTGAAAGACTATTGTTATTACTAAGATTATTATTATTTTTTTTTTATTGGGGGAAGCTAGATCTCAGCAACTATAAGAGATAGAGGTTTGCAATTTGATCTTCTGTTGGAAAAGTGGTGTGCAGCTACTGCTTAAAGCTATTTTGAAATCTGTGCGCACACCGGAAGTGACGTTTAATACGAAAAACTAAAATCGGCCGTTATTCTGTTAATTCTCAACCAATTTTTCTGATATTTACATTTTTGGATAGCTGGAGACATTTCTGAGCCGATAGCAGTTCAAAAATGTCGAATTTAGAAACTTTGTCGCTTTCATTTTTTTGGTGAAAATTGGAAAATTTTCAAAATTTTCCAAAATTTTTGATTTTTGGAATTTTGAATTTCTGCTTATATTTTTGGATTGCTGAAATCCATCCGATTCCAACAATATAAGTTTTGTTCCGAAATGTTAACTTTGATTTTTCACTTTTTTTCGCATTTTGGTCAAATCGTAGAGTTCTTATTTTTTTAAAACGGCGCCTACGATTTTTCTGAAACTTCAGGAATATGAAGTCGAAGGACCAAACCAGTCCATGAACTATAAATGAAAATCCTCTAATCACCGGAAGTGGTCAAGAAAGGTATCCAAAGTTTGACAAAATTCAGAAAAATTGGTGCCTGTGCGCCAAATAAGATGTATCGATTGGTTGTTTACCGAGTAGTTAAAGTATTATATCGTTTGATAGCCACGTGAATTATCTACAAGATGGTACTATAGCGACAAGTTTCTATCAAAAAATAAAAAAGTTATCTGAGTTTGAAAAGTAAGGTATTTTGCTATTTCGATCAACTTTAGACGCGTATTTCTCGAAAACGCCGCCTACGATTTTTTTAAAACTTTCTCATTCGAGAGTCTTATAGGTGGTGTATTGTGTGAAACCATTGTACAATTTCTCTATATGTCATGAGTAGTCGAAAAACGAGATTGAAAATCCAAAACGTCGTATTTTTACCATTTGGAGCATTTTTAGACGTCTTTTTCTCGAAAAGTCAACGTAATTTTTTTTTTTGAACTTCTTCTACAGAGAGTTTTATCGGTAGTCTTAGGAATGAAACCATTGCGCAACAGTTAGAAATATCAGGAGTATGAGAACAAAGGGATCGAAAATTGAAAACGTCACCTTTCATTGTTCAGCGAAACATGCAGTAAGAGTTGATACAATCTGTACGTATTACATACGTTTAGAGCATATTCAAAAGCCCCCTTTTCTCTCACAGTGACGATATTTGAGCTAAAAGCATTTCAACTTTGAGTGTTTACTTCTATTCAAAATATGGGTTTAATGGCCCTGTAACAGAAATAGTTGATTGCTGCGTGTAATAATTATTCTTTGAATTAATATTGTTTCTTCTTTGTCAAAATTACCTCATAACCGTAATCATCTCGACATAAATCGACGACTCGCGCTGTTTATAAGCAAATCCAATTTTTAAGAGATTGCAGTTGTATCTTGCAGTAGTATCGTGCAGAAGTACGAATATTGCACCGGTCATAGAAAGTGTAATGTAGTTTGAGCATGGACTCTCTTTGTAATAAATATCGAAATTTTGTATGTTGGTGACGTCAAATCTTTAACGTGCACGAAATCAGAAAATTGACGATATTTCATTGAATATTCAATCAATTTTTGAACCAGTTACATTACATATTTGAGTCCATTTTGCCTATTTCTCAGCAACTATAAGAGATAGAGGTCTGAAGTTTGATTTTCTCTCGGGAAACTGGGTGGTAGTTAGTGCTTAAATGTAAAACGAAATTCGTGCGCATAAATCTTTAACGTGCACGAAAATTGAAAATCGGCCGTAATTTTGGTAATTGTCAACCGATTTCTCTGATATTTACATTTTTGGATAGCTGGAGACATTTCTGTACGTTTTACCAACGTTTAGAGCATATTCCAAAGTCCCCTTTTCTCTCACAGTGACGATATTTGAGCTAAAAGTATTTCAACTTTGAGTGTTTACTTCTATTCAAAATATGGATTTAATGACCCGGTAACAGAAATAGTTGATTGCTGCGTGTAGTGATTATTCTTTGAATTAATATTGTTTCTTCTTTGTCAAAATTACCTCATAACCGTAATCATCTCGACATAAATCGACGACTCGCGCTGTTTATAAGCAAATCCAATTTCTAATAGGTTGCTGTTGTATCTTGCAGTAGTATCGTGCAGAAGTACGAATATTGCACCTGTCATAGAAAGTGTGATGTAGTTTGAGCATGGACTCTGTTTGTAATAAATATCGAGATTTTGTAAGTTGGTGCACGAAATCCGAAAATTGACGATATTTCATTGAAGTCTACGTCTTGCATTCAGCGACTGTGTAGCGCGTAGCTATCGTGAAAGCCTTTCAGCCTTGCGAGCAAGTCTAGTAGGTAATTGGTTTTCCCCCCAAACCAATTACAAAACGCGTTATACGTTTAACTCAAATGGAGAAGCCTAAATCTCAGAAACTATTTGAACGAATATTATGAAACTCTGGAATTAAATTAACTGTTTCATGTATTAGTGCTTAAATGTAAAACGAAATTACCAAAATATCCCGCTTTTGTAGAATCTGTAACGTGCACGAAATTTAAAAATCGGCCATAAGTCTTTTAGTTCTTAATCGATTTTTCAAAAAGTTATATTTTTGGATACACGGAGACATTGGTGAGAAGACAACAGTTCAAAATCGTTGAATTTTGAAATATTGCTGTTTTCATTTTTTTAGTGAAAATTGGAAAATTTCATAAAATTGTTATTTTTTGGAATTTTGAAATTTGATTTATATTTTTGGATAGCTGACATCATTTCGATTCCAACGATATAAGTTTTGTTCTGAAATGTTAACTTTGATTTTTCACTTTTTTTCGCATTTTGGTCAAATCGTAGAGTTCTTATTTTTTTAAAACGGCTCCAACGATTTTTCTGAAACTTCAGAAATATGAAGTCGAAGGCCCAAACCAGTCCATGAACTATAAATGAAAATCCTCTAATCACCGGAAGTGGTCAAGAAAGGTATCCAAAGTTTGACAAAATTCAGAAAAATGGGTGCCTGTGCCCCAAATAAGATGTATCGATTGGTTGTTTACCGAGTAGTTAAAGTATTATATCGTTTGATAGCCACGTGCATTATCTACAAGATGGTACTATAGCGACAAGTTTCTATCAAAAAATAAAAGAGTTATCTGAGTTTAAAAAGTATGCTATTTTGCTATTTCGATCAACTTTAGACGCGTATTTCTCGGAAACACCGCCTACGATTTTCTTTAAACTTTCTCATTCGAGAGTCTTATAGGTGGTGTATTGTGTGAAACCATTATACAATTTTTCTAATTGTCATGAGTAGCCGAAAAAAGAGATCGAAAATTGAAAACGGCGTATTTTTACGTTTTGGAGCATGTTTAGGGTTCTTTTTCTCGAAAAGTCAATGTAATATCTTTTTGGAATTTCTTCTACAGAGAGTTTTATCAGTAGTCATATGTATGAAACCATTGCGCAATAGTTAGAAATATCAGGAGTATGAGAACAAAGGGATCGAAAATTGAAAACGTCACCTTTCATTGTTAAGTGAAACATGCAGTTAGAGTTGATATAATCGTACGTATTACCTACGTTTAGAGCCGATTCAAAAGTCCGTTTTTCTCTCACGGTGACGATATTTGAGCGAAAACTATTTCAACTCTGAGAGTTAACTTATATTCAGAATATGGGGTTAGTGACCCTGTAACAGATATAGTTGATTACTGTGTGTAATAATTAGTCTTTGAATTAATATTGTTTCTTCTTTGTCAAAATTACCGCATAACCGTAATCATCTCGACATAAATCGACGACTCGCGCTGTTTATAAGCAAGTCCAGTCTTTAGAGGATGCAGTTGTATCTTGCAGTAGTATCGTGCAGAAGTACGAATATTGCACCTGTGATAGAAGGCATGATGTAGTTTGAGCATATACTCTATCAGTAATAAATAATAAATTTTTATATGGTAGTGGTGCCAAATCTTTAACGTGCAAGAAATCAGAAAATTGTCGATATTTCATTGCATATTAAATACATTTTTGAACCAGTTACATATTTGAGTAGCTGACATGAACGCGATTCCAAAGTTCCGTGTAACACATTGGTGTGACATCGACAAAAGTCCGAATTGGTTATAAATGGAACGTTTTGCATACGTATAAAGCATATATAGAGAGTTTTTTTTAAAACTGGCAATATTTGAACTAAGGGTGTTTGAATGGTAACCAATATCTGGTACCAGTGCTTCTAGAATGAAAATAATTCATTTTAGTAATCAACAGTTACTCCTGAAATTAATATCCCAGGTTTTTGGTCTACATGACGTCATCATTTGATACCAGTGAAAATGAAGCTCTCTAATGAAGCTATTTATAAATAAGGTACCCCTCATTTACAATGTTGAAAAATTAATGTTGAAATTGCGATTTGGGGTTTTGGTTATTACCTGATACTTAAGGTATTTTTTTGTCTCATTCGGAAAACTGTTTTTTTCTATAGTCGTTTAGATCTCTGAAACTAAAACTGATAGAGTTCTGAATATTGTTTTTTTTTCTATGTTTTAAACATTTAGTACTTAGATCTATTGCGAAAGTTGTGAACAGACCGGAAGTGATGTAAATCTTTAATGTGCGCGAATGAAAATCGGTCCTAATTATGACAATTCCCAACCGATTTTCGAAAAAGTTGTATTTTTGTACAGCGGGGGATATTGCGGATGCGATAACGATCGAATTGAGATACCACGTCGTTCTCTTTTTTCTTGAATATTTTGAAAATGTACTAAAATTAAAATTTCTTGGAATTTTTGAGTTTTTGATTGCGTGCTTAGATTTCCGACGTCTGTGCGATTCTACCGATCCAAGTTCATTATGTTGTAAATTATTCAACTATATTTTTCACTTTCTTTCTATCGTGATGCGCATGCACAGAAAGTGTCAATATCTGAGTTGTTTAAGTGTGTGTGGGTATTTTTTAAGGGGTGAGTGGTGGGCATTTTGTGCTGCCTTGGGTAAGGTGAAAGCCTTCAGTCCTGCAAGCAGGTCTAGTTATTATTTATTTTTTTATTGGGGGAAGCTAGATCTCAGCAACTATAAGAGATAGAGGTTTGCAATTTGATCTTCTGTCGGAAAAGTGGTGTGCAGCTACTGCTTAAAGCTATTTTGAAATTTGTGCGCACACCGGAAGTGACGTTTAATACGAAAACCAAAAATCGGCCGTAATTCTGTTAATTCTCAACCAATTTTTCTGATATTTACATTTTTGGATAGCTGGAGACATTTCTGGGCCGATAGCAGTTCAAAAATGTCCAATTTAGAAACTTTGTCGCTTTCATTTTTTTGGTGAAAATTGGAAAATTTTCAAAATTTTCCAAAATTTTTATTTTTTGGAATTTTGAATTTCTGCTTATATTTTTGGATTCCTGACATCGATCTGATTCCAACAATATAAGTTTTGTTCCGAAATGTTAACTTTGATTTTTCACTTTTTTTCGCATTTTGGTCAAATCGTAGAGTTCTTATTTTTTTAAAACGGCTCCAACGATTTTTCTGAAACTTACTGAATATATAGTCGAAGGTCCAAACCAGTCCATGAGCTATAAATGAAAATCCTCTAATCACCGGAAGTGGTCAAGAAAGGTATCCAAAGTTTGACAAAATTCAGAAAAATGGGTGCCTGTGCGCCAAATAAGATGTATCGATTGGTTGTTTACCGAGTAGTTAAAGTATTATATCGTTTGATAGCCACGTGAATTATCTACAAGATGGTACTATAGCGACAAGTTTCTATCAAAAAATAAAAAAGTTATCTGAGTTTGAAAAGTAAGGTATTTTGCTATTTCGATCAACTTTAGACGCGTATTTCTCGAAAACGCCGCCTACGATTTTTTTAAAACTTTCTCATTCGAGAGTCTTATAGGTGGTGTATTGTGTGAAACCATTGTACAATTTCTCTATATGTCATGAGTAGTCGAAAAACGAGATTGAAAATCCAAAACGTCGTATTTTTACCATTTGGAGCATTTTTAGACGTCTTTTTCTCGAAAAGTCAACGTAATTTTTTTTTTGAACTTCTTCTACAGAGAGTTTTATCGGTAGTCTTAGGAATGAAACCATTGCGCAACAGTTAGAAATATCAGGAGTATGAGAACAAAGGGATCGAAAATTGAAAACGTCACCTTTCGTTGTTAAGCGAAACATGCAGTAAGAGTTGATACAATCTGTACGTATTACATACGTTTAGAGCATATTCAAAAGCCCCCCTTTTCTCTCACAGTGACGATATTTGAGCTAAAAGCATTTCAACTTTGAGTGTTTACTTCTATTCAAAATATGGGTTTAATGGCCCTGTAACAGAAATAGTTGATTGCTGCGTGTAATAATTATTCTTTGAATTAATATTGTTTCTTCTTTGTCAAAATTACCTCATAACCGTAATCATCTCGACATAAATCGACGACTCGCGCTGTTTATAAGCAAATCCAATTTTTAATAGATTGCAGTTGTATCTTGCAGTAGTATTGTGCAGAAGTACGAATATTGCACCGGTCATAGAAAGTGTAATGTAGTTTGAGCATGGACTCTCTTTGTAATAGATATCGAAATTTTGTATGTTGGTGACGTCAAATCTTTAACGTGCACGAAATCAGAAAATTGACGATATTTCATTGAATATTCAATCAATTTTTGAACCAGTTACATTACATATTTGAGTCCATTTTGCCTATTTCTCAGCAACTATAAGAGATAGAGGTCTGAAGTTTGATTTTCTCTCGGGAAACTGGGTGGTAGTTAGTGCTTAAATGTAAAACGAAATTCGTGCGCATAGCGGAAATGCGTTAAATCTTTAACGTGCACGAAAATTGAAAATCGGCCGTAATTTTGGTAATTGTCAACCGATTTCTCTGATATTTACATTTTTGGATAGCTTGAGACATTTCTAAGAAGATAGCAGTTCACAATCGTCAAATTTGGAAACTTTATCGCTTTCATTTTTTTGGTGAAAATTGGAAAATTTTCAAAAATTTCCAAAATTTTTATTTTGGGGAATTTTGAATTATTACTTATATTTTTGGCTAGCTGACATCAATCCGATTCCAAAAATATATGTTTTATTCTGAAATGTTAACTTTGATTTTTCACTTTTTTTCGCATTTTGGTCAAATCGTAGAGTTCTTATTTTTTTAAAACGCCGCCTACGATTTTTCTGAAACTTACTGAATATATAGTCGAAGGTCCAAAGCAGTCCATGAGCTATAAATGAAAATCCTCTAATCACCGGAAGTGGTCAAGAAAGGTATCCAAAGTTTGACAAAATTCAGAAAAATGGGTGCCTGTGCGCCAAATAAGATGTATCGATTGGTTGTTTACCGAGTAGTTAAAGTATTATATAGTTTGATAGCCACGTGACTTATCTACAAGATGGTACTATAGCGACAAGTTTCTATCAAAAAATAAAAAAGTTATCTGAGTTTAAAAACTAAGCTATTTTGCTAATTCGTTCAACTTTAGACGCGTATTTCTCGGAAACGCCGCCTACGATTTTTTTTAAACTTTCTCAATCGAGAGTCTTATAGGTGGTGTATTGTGTGAAACCATCGTACAATTTTTCTAATTGTCATGGGTAGCCGAAAAAAGAGATTGAAAATTGAAAACGGCGTATTTTTACGATTTGGGACATATTTAGGGGTCTTTTTCTCGAAAAGTCAACTTAATATTTTTTTTTGAATTTCTTCTACAGAAAGTTTTATCGGTAGCCTAATGTATGAAACCATTGCGCAACAGTTAGAAATATCAGGAGTATGAGAACAAAGGGATCGAAAATTGAAAACGTCACCTTTTATTGTTAAGCGAGATATGCAGTAAGAGGTGATACAATCTGTACGTTTTACCAACGTTTAGAGCATATTCCAAAGTCCCCTTTTCTCTCACAGTGACGATATTTGAGCTAAAAGTATTTCAACTTTGAGTGTTTACTTCTATTCAAAATATGGATTTAATGACCCGGTAACAGAAATAGTTGATTGCTGTGTGTAATAATTAGGCTATGAATTAATATTGTTTCTTCTTTGTCAAAATTACCTCATAACCGTAATCATCTCGACAGAAATCTAGGACTCGCACTGTTTATAAGCAAGTCCAATTTTTAAGAGGCTGCTGTTGTTTCTTGCAGTAGTATCGTGCAGAAGTACGAATATTGCACCTGTGGTAGAAGACATGATGTAGTTTGTAGTTAATAAACATCAACGGGCACGGAATCAGAAAATTGTCGATATTACATTGAATATTCGATCAATTTTTGAACCAGTTACATATTTGAGTAGCTGACATGAACGCGATTCCGATGTCTCATGTACATATTGGTGTGACATCGACAGTCTGAATTGGTCATAATCGGAACGTTTTGCATACGTATAAAGCATTTTTAGAAAGCTTTTTTTTGAAAGTGGCAATATTTGAACTACGTGTGTTTTAATGGTAACCAATATCTGGTACTGGTGCTTCTAGAGTGAAAATAATTCATTTTAGTAAATAACAGTTACTCCTGAAATTATTATCCCAGGTTTTTTGTCTACATGACGTCAGCATTTGATACCAGCGAAAATGACGCTATTTACTGAGGCTATTAATAAGGAAGGCACCCCTCTTTATTAATGTTGAAAAGTTGATGTTGAAAAATATGATACTTGGTTTTGGCTATTATCTGACACGATTTTTTTTGGTCCCATTCGGAGAACTGTTTTTTTATTTCTAGTGTAGATCTCTGAAAGTAAAACAGATAGAGTTCTGAATAATGATTTTCCTATGTTGTAAGCAGTTAGTGCTTAGAACTATTGCGAAAGTTCTGAACAGACCGGAAGTGAAGTAAATCTTTAACGTGCATAAATGAAAATAGGTCCTAATAATGTCAATTTCCAACCGATTTTCAAAAAAGTTATATTTTTGTAGAGCCGGGGATATTGCGGATGCTATAAAGGTCGAATTGCGATACCACGCCGTTCTCTTTTTTTACTGAAAATTTGAAAATGTACTTAAATTGTATTTTTTTTGGAATTTTTGAGTTTTTGATTGCGTATTTAGATTTCCGGCGTCTGTAGGATTCTACCGATCCAAGTTCATAGTGTTGTAAATTGTAAAGTGTCAATATCTGAGTTGTTTAAGAGTGTGTGGGTATTTTTTAAGGGGTGAGTGGTGGGCATTTTGTGCTGCCTTGGGTAAGGTGAAAGCCTTCAGTCCTGCAAGCAGGTCTAGTTATTCTTTTTTTTCCATTTTGCCTATTTCTCAGCAACTATAAGAGATAGAGGTCTGAAGTTTGATTTTCTCTCGGGAAACTGGGTGGTAGTTAGTGCTTAAATGTAAAACGAAATTCGTGCGCATAGCGGAAATGCGTTAAATCTTTAACGTGCACGAAAATTGAAAATCGGCCGTAATTTTGGTAATTGTCAACCGATTTCTCTGATATTTACATTTTTGGATAGCTTGAGACATTTCTAAGAAGATAGCAGTTCACAAACGTCAAATTTGGAAACTATATCGCTTTCATTTTTTTGGTGAAAATCAGAAAATTTTCAAAAATTTCCAAAATTTTTATTTTGGGGAATTTTGAATAATGACTTATATTTTTGGATAGCTGACATCAATCCGATTCCAAAAATATAAGTTTTATTCTGAAATGTTAACTTTGATTTTTCACTTTTTTTCGCATTTTGGTCAAATCGTAGAGTTCTTATTTTTTTAAAACGGCGCCTACGATTTTTCTGAAACTTAGTGAATATATAGTCGAAGGTCCAAACCAGTCCATGAGCTATAAATGAAAATCCTCTAATCACCGGAAGTGGTCAAGAAAGGTATCCAAAGTTTGACAAAATTCAGAAAAATGGGTGCCTGTGCGCCAAACAAGATGTATCGATTGGTTGTTTACCGAGTAGTTAAAGTATTATATCGTTTGATAGCCACGTGAATTATCTACAAGATGGTAATATAGCGACAAGTTTCTATCAAAAAATAAAAAAGTTATCTGAGTTTAAAAAGTAAGCTATTTTGCTAATTCGATCAACTTTAGACGCGTATTTCTCGCAAACGCCGCCTACGATTTTTTTTAAACTTTGTCATTCGAGAGTCTTATAGGTGGTGTATTGTGTGAAACCATTGTACAATTTTTCTAATTGTCATGGGTAGCCGAAAAAAGAGATCAAAAATTGAAAACGGCGTATTTTTACGTTTTGGAGCATGTTTAGGGTTCTTTTTCTCGAAAAGTCAATATAATATTTTTTTGGAATTTCTTCTACAGAGAGTTTTATCAGTAGTCTTATGTATGAAACCATTGCGCAATAGTTAGAAATATCAGGAGTATGAGAACAAAGGGATCGAAAATTGAAAACGTCACCTTTCATTGTTAAGTGAAACATGCAGTTAGAGTTGATATAATCTGTTCGTATTACCTACGTTTAGAGCCTATTCAAAAGTACGTTTTTCTGTCACGTTGACGATATTTGAGCGAAAACTATTTCAACTTTGAGCGTTAACTTATATTCAGAATATGGGGTTAGTGACCCTGTAACAGATATAGTTGATTACTGTGTGTAATAATTAGTCTTTGAATTAATATTGTGTCTTCTTTGTCAAAATTACCTCATAACCGTAATCATCTCGACATAAATCGACGACTCGCGCTGTTTATAAGCAAGTCCAGTCTTAAGAGGATGCAGTTGTATCTAGCAGTAGTATCGTGCAGAAGTACGAATATTGCACCTGTGACAGAAGGCATGATGTAGTTTGAGCATATACTATATCTATAATAAATAATAAATTTTTATATGTTAGTGGTGCCAAATCTTTAACGTGCACGAACTCAGAAAATTGTCGATATTTCATTGCATATTAAATCAATTTTTGAACCAGTTACATATTTGAGTAGCTGACATGAACGCGATTCCAAAGTCCCGTGTTACACATTGGTGTGACATCGACAAAAGTCCGAATTGGTTATAAATGGAACGTTTTACATACGTATAAAGCATATATAGAGAGCTTTTTTTTTTAAACTGGCAATATTTGAACTAAGGGTGTTTGAATGGTAACCAATATCTGGTACCGGTGCTTCTAGAATGAAAATAATTCATTTTAGTAATTAACAGTTCCTCCTGAAATTAATATCCCAGGTTTTTTGTCTACATGACGTCATCATTTGACACCAGTGAAAATGAAGCTACCTAATAAAGCATGTATAAATACGGTACCCCTCAATTACGATGTTGAAAAATTAATGTTGAAAGTTGCGATTTTGGGTTTTGGTTATTACCTGATACTTAAGGTATTTTTTTGTCTCTTTCGGAAAACTGTTTTTTTCTATAGTCGTTTAGATTTCTGAAACTAAAACTGATAGAGTTCTGAATATTGTTTTTTTTTCTATGTTTTAAACATTTAGTACTTAGATCTATTGCGAAAGTTGTGAACAGACCGGAAGTGATGTAAATCTTTAACGTGCGCGAATGAAAATCGGTCCTAATTATGTCAATTGCCAACCGATTTTCGAAAAAGTTGTATTTTTGTACAGCGGGGGATATTGCGGATGGGATAACGATCGAATTGAGATACCACGTCGTTCTCTTTTTTCTTGAATATTTTGAAAATGTACTAAAATTTCCGACGCCTGTGCGATTCTACCGATCCAAGTTCATTATGTTGGAAATTATTCAACTATATTTTTCACTTTCTTTCTATCGTGATGCGCATGCACAGAAAGTGTCAATATCTGAGTTGTTTAATTGTGCGTGTGTGTGTGTTTTAAGGGGTCAGTGGTGGGCATTTTGTGCTGCCTT
This sequence comes from Patella ulyssiponensis, assembly GCA_963678685.1. Lineage (NCBI taxonomy): Eukaryota > Metazoa > Mollusca > Gastropoda > Patellidae > Patella > Patella ulyssiponensis. Next base: position 49,402,713 of record OY783231.1, read on the forward strand.
GGGTAAGGTGAAAGCCTTCAGTCCTGCAAGCAGGTCTAGTTATTAAGCTTTCATATGTATTACATATGAAAGCTTATTGTTTCTGTTAAAGTTATTAAGCTTTCATATGTATTACATATGAAAGCTTATTGTTTCTGTTAAAGTTATTATTATTATTTTTTTTTTTTGTGTGTTTTCTGCAAATCGGATTTCTCAGAATCTATCCATAGGATCTTTCTAAAATTTTGACCTACCCCCCCAAAAATGGGGTGCGAACCTTGATTAAATGTATTTTCAAAACGTTTTACGAATCCGAAATCACCGAATTTTACGAACGAATGCATTTGACCTACAATGCTGTAACTTTGTGACTATTTGATCTATTTTACTAATTCTTTTTTCTTTGAGTATCCTAAGACATTTACTTCAAATCTGCAATTTCGGATTTTCGAAATTCGAAAATTCGTCGCTGTGATTTCGAACCGGAAGTTTACACCAACTCGACAACTTCTTTAGTCGTTGTACGATTTTCATGAAATTTAATATGTAAGTAGACCTTAATGATGCGACTTGAAAAATGACTTTAGAAATTTTCTAACTTATCTCCCCTTGGTGAAATTAAGAATCAAAATTTTCAAAAAAATCGTCGAAATATAGGTCAGAATGACCTAGTTTTTTTTTTCGATACTAGACAAGGAATTACTGATTCGTACACAAAATATGGAGTTTGTCGATCGAACCGGAAGTGCCACCATCTTTAAACGTGAAAAATCAATAAGGCTTTTTTGCTATTTTACTTACAGACTCGGGAGTTATATTTTCTGAATCCTTGTAGGAAGGCCTAAAAAATGTCGCGAATGGAATTTTGATTTAGGTCATCCCGGAGTCACCATTTTGAATTGAAAATGAAAAATAGAAGCAATTTGAAGGGCCGAGACTTTGGAGCACAATAACTCTCATTCTAATTAAGCTAGAATGTTCAAACTTGTTGTAGACGTTCACTAGGTCAATGTTATGATTGAGTTCAAAGATGAGCATTTTCTGCTTAGGGTAAGCAGAGATAAGCATGCTGATTTGTTGATTCTTTAGGGCACGATAACTTTGGTTATAATGAAGGGAGGGCGGTGAAACTTTTGTCAATAGAGAGTCTAATAGCTAGCCTGTTGTGTGAAATCATTGTATCATTTTTTTTAAATATCAGGGATAGCCGAAAAAAAGAGATTGAAAATCCAAAAAGTCGTATTTTTACAATTTGGAGCATGTTTAGAGGTCTTTCTCGTAAAGTCAACATACTATTTTTTGGGAACTTCTTCTACAAAGAGTCTTATTGGTAGTCTTTTATATGAAACCATCGATCAACAGTCCAACATATCAGGAGTAGAAGAACAAAAGGATCGAACATTGACAACGGCACCCTTTCATTGTTAAGCGAAACATGCAGTGTGGGTGACTACAATCTACGCATTTAGTCATCGTATAGAGTTTATTCAACAGTATCGAATTCCAGCTGCTTAGGGATATTTTACGTGCACTCCAATATGTACACGGGACCTTGGTTTTTCGTCCCATCCGAAGGACTAGACAGCTGTGCTTGTCAGGCCCTCCGTTCTGCCTCACTGACAAGGGGAACCACGCCGGGAAATCGAGATGAACTTTTTTCGTGCAGAACTTTCAATTCAGGCAAAACGTTTATTGCATACGATTAAGCTGGTCAGTTGGAGCTTATTTTCAAAAGTTTTGTAATAATCGGTTGGTAATTAAAGTACCGTGCGCATTAAACTGTTAAAACAGAAAATTTCGCCCGGTTGAAATGTTTCTTGCTATAAGTCAGCAATTTTCCGAATTCAGGGAGGCTGGATGGCTGAATGGTTAGCATGTGCTCGCTGTATCGTAACGTTTGTCATTGAGTCAACGGGCGTCGTTTCGATCTCCAGGTTGCACGTGACATGGTGTATGATGTCCAACCTCGTGGGTTTTCTCCGTGTTCTTTGGTTTCCTCCCAACGGCTTAAGACCAGTACGTGCAAGGGGAGTTTTTAAATAAAATTAAAAAACATATGTTAGTCCCAAAATGACCTAGTTTGTGTCGAATGGACGTTAGGCCGCATTTCTCTCTTTCTCTTTTTAAAGTTTTGTAATAATCGGTTGGTAATCAAAGGTACTGTTAAAGTGATAAAACAGAAAATTTGGCCCGGTTGTAATGTTTCTCACTATAAAGTCAGCAATTTGTCGATTTTAAAGGGCAAACGTTGATTGCGAACGATTAAGCTGGTCAGGGGGAGCTTATTTTTAAAAGTTTTGTAATATTCGGTTGATAAATAAAGGTACCGTGCAAATTAAACTGTTAAAATAGAAAATTTGGCCCGGTTGAAATGTTTCTAGCTGTAGGTCAGCAATTTGCCGATTTTAGGGAGGTTGCGTGGCTGAATGGTTAGCACGTGCGCTCTGTATCATAACGTCTGTCATTGAGTCAACTGGCCTTGTTTCGATTTCTTGGTTGTACGTGACAAGGAGTATGGTCGCCTTACCAACCTCGTAGGCCGTAACGCCGCTGCCCGGGTAAAATTTCCCTCATTGCACACTTTATGGCGTATGCCCGTCTTCATTAGCCCATTGTAGGAGCAGAACAGTAGGACGTTAAACCCCATTCAATTTCATTTCATTTTCTCTATGTTGCTTATTTATTATAGTGGATAAATATTTTTCTGGTTCTAGCAATTATTTAATTTCTGCATAGAAATCTCTGGCCAGTTTTTTTTTATTGCAGAGTGCCATTCTTGTATATTGCAGTCTATGACCCTTTGTTTAAAACATGCTTAAGAAGTCGTCACGATTTCCTACTTATAACCAAACATATTGGAAACCATAATTATATAACATATCTTGGAAGCCCGATTACAGCTATACAAGTTTCAGTTATTTCCCTTTAGTTTAAAGATTATTTTTTTGCCCGGGTGCAATGTTTCTCACTACATTTAAATTTGTAACTTTGTGAGTTTTTGACCGATTTTGATATTATGTCTTTATAATTTTCCAAATCTACATATTTAACGTACATATTCAAACAGTTGAGTTCAACCTGATTCAAAAAGTTTTAGTTTTGTTCAAAGTTATTTCATTTAATTTTTCAATGTTTTCTTACCATTTTCATTTCATTATTCTGAAATTTTTGAAATCGGAAGTCATCCCGATTACAGCAACACAAGTATCAGTTATTTCCCTTTAGTTTTCAGATTACTCAATGTTTCATACTATATTTAGACTTGTAACTTCGCGAGTTTTTGACCAATTTTGATAGTTTGTTATTCTTATCCTTTTATTTGAGATACTTGATATAATCGATGACACGTGACGATGAATATGAAAGCTTTCATATCTGCATGGGACAGTAGCAGATCTAGTTATTATTATTTTTTTTTTTTGTGTGTTTTCTGCAAATCGGATTTCTCAGAATCTATCCATAGGATCTTTCTGAAATTTTGACCTACCCCCCCAAAAATGGGGTGCGAACCTTGATTAAATGTATTTTCAAAACGTTTTACGAATCCGAAATCACCGAATTTTACGAACGAATGCATTTGACCTACAATGCTGTAACTTTGTGACTATTTGATCTATTTTACTAATTCTTTTTTCTTTGAGTATCCTAAGACATTTACTTCAAATCTGCAATTTCGGATTTTCGAATTTCGAAAATTCGTTGCTGTGATTTCGAACCGGAAGTTTACACCAACTCGACACCTTCTTTAGTAGTTGTACGATTTTCATGAAATTTAATATGTAAGTAGACCTTAATGATGCGACATAAAAAATGACTTTAGAAATTTTCTAACTTATCTCCCCTTGGTGAAATTAAGGATCAAAGTTTTCAAAAAAATCGTCGAAATATAGGTCAGAATGACCTAGTTTTTTTTTTCGATACTAGACAAGGAATTACTGATTCGTACACAAAATATGGAGTTTGTCGATCGAACCGGAAGTGCCACCATCTTTAAACGTGAAAAATCAATAAGGCTTTTTTGCTATTTTACTTACAGACTCGGGAGTTATATTTTCTGAATCCTTGATAGAAGGCCTAAAAAATGTCGCGAATAGAATTCTGATTTACGTCAACCGGGAGTCACCATTTTGAATTGAAAATGAAAAATAGAAGCAATTTGAAGGACCGAGACTTTGGAGCACAATAACTCTCATTCTAATTAAGCTAGAATGTTCAAACTTGTTGTAGACGTTCACTAGGTCAATGTTATGATTGAGTTCAAAGATGAGCATTTTCTGCTTAGGGTAAGCAGAGATAAGCATGCTGATTTGTTGATTCTTTAGGGCACGATAACTTCGGTTATAATGAAGGGAGGGCGGTGAAACTTTTGTCAATAGAGAGTCTAATAGCTAGCCTGTTGTGTGAAATCATTGTATCATTTTTTTTAAATATCAGGGATAGCCGAAAAAAAGAGATTGAAAATCCAAAAAGTCGTATTTTTACAATTTGGAGCATGTTTAGAGGTCTTTCTCGTAAAGTCAACATACTATTTTTTGGGAACTTCTTCTACAAAGAGTCTTATTGGTAGTCTTTTATATGAAATCATCGATAAACAGTCCAACATATCAGGAGTAGAAGAACAAAAGGATCGAACATTGAAAACGGCACCCTTTCATTGTTAAGCGAAACATGCAGTGTGGGTGACTACAATCTACGCATTTAGTCATCGTATAGAGTTTATTCAACAGTATCGAATTCCAACTGCTTAGGGATATTTTACGTGCACTCCAATGTGTACACGGGACCTTGGTTTTTCGTCCCATCCGAAGGACTAGACAGCTGTGTTTGTCAGGCCCTCCGTTCTGCCTCACTGACAAGGGGAACCACGCCGGGAAATCGAGATGAACTTTTTCCGTGCAGAACTTTCAATTCAGGCAAAACGTTTATTGCATACGATTAAGCTGGTCAGTTGGAACTTATTTTCAAAAGTTTTGTAATAATCGGTTGGTAATTAAAGTACCGTGCACATTAAACTTTTAAAACAGAAAATTTCGCACGGTTGAAATGTTTCTTGCTATAAGTCAGCAATTTTCCGAATGCAGGGAGGCTGGATGGCTGAATGGTTAGCATGTGCTCGCTGTATCGTAACGTTTGTCATTGAGTCAACGGGCGTCGTTTCGATCTCCAGGTTGCACGTGACATGGTGTATGATGTCCAACCTCGTGGGTTTTCTCCGTGTTCTTCGGTTTTCTCCCAACGGCTAAAGACCAGTACGTGCAAGGGGAGTTTTTAAATAAAATTAAAAAACATATGTTAGTCCCGAAATGACCTAGTTTGTGTCGAATGGACGTTAGGCCGCATTTCTCTCTTTCTCTTTTTAAAGTTTTGTAATAATCGGTTGGTAATCAAAGGTACTGTTAAAGTGATAAAACAGAAAATTTGGCCCGGTTGTAATGTTTCTCTCTTTAGAGTCAGCAATTTGTCGATTTTAAGGGGCAAACGTTTATTGCGAACGCTTAAGCTAGTCAGGGGGAGCTTATTTTTAAAAGTTTTGTAATATTCTGTTGATAACTAAAGGTACCGTGCAAATTAAACTGTTAAAATAGAAAATTTGGCCCGGTTGAAATGTTTCTCGCTGTAGGTCAGCAATTTGCCGATTGAGTCAACTGGCCTTGTTTCGATTTCTTGGTTGTACGTGACAAGGAGTATGGTCGCCTTACCAACCTCGTAGGCCGTAACGCCGCTGCCCGGGTAAAATTTCCCTCATTGCACACTTTATGGCGTATGCCCGTCTTCATTAGCCCATTGTAGGAGCAGAACAGTAGGACGTTAAACCCCATTCAATTTCATTTCATTTTCTCTATGTTGCTTATTTATTATAGTGGATAAATATTTTTCTGGTCCTAGCAATTATTTAATTTCTGCATAGAAATCTCTGGCCAGTTTTTTTTATTGCAGAGTGCCATTCTTGTATATTGCAGTCTATGACCCTTTGTTTAAAACATGCTTAAGAAGTCGTCACGATTTCCTACTTATAACCAAACATATTGGAAACCATAATTATATAACATATCTTGGAAGCCCGATTACAGCTATACAAGTTTCAGTTATTTCCCTTTAGTTTAAAGATTATTTTTTTGCCCGGGTGCAATGTTTCTCACTACATTTAAATTTGTAACTTTGTGAGTTTTTGACCGATTTTGATATTATGTCTTTATAATTTTCCAAATCTACATATTTAACGTACATATTCAAACAGTTGAGTTCAACCTGATTCAAAAAGTTTTAGTTTTGTTCAAAGTTATCTCATTTAATTTTTCGATGTTTTCTTACCATTTTCATTTCATTTTTCAGAAAGTTTTGAAATCGGAAGTCATCCCGATTACAGCAACACAAGTATCAGTTATTTCCCTTTAGTTTTCAGATTACTCAATGTTTCATACTATATTTAGACTTGTAACTTCGCGAGTTTTTGACCAATTTTGATAGTTTGTTATTCTTATCCTTTTATTTGAGATACTTGATATAATCGATGACACGTGACGATGAATATGAAAGCTTTCATATCTGCATGGGACAGTAGCAGATCTAGTTATTATTCTTTTTTTTTTCCATTTTGCCTATTTCTCAGCAACTATAAGAGATAGAGGTCTGAAGTTTGATTTTCTCTCGGGAAACTGGGTGGTAGTTAGTGCTTAAATGTAAAACGAAATTCGTGCGCATAGCGGAAATGCGTTAAATCTTTAACGTGCACGAAAATTAAAAATCGGCCGTAATTTTGGTAATTGTCAACCGATTTCTCTGATATTTACATTTTTGGATAGCTTGAGACATTTCTAAGAAGATAGCAGTTCACAAACGTCAAATTTGGAAACTTTATCGCTTTCATTTTTTTGGTGAAAATTGGAAAATTTTCAAAAATTTCCAAAATTTTTATTTTGGGGAATTTTGAATTATGACTTATATTTTTGGATAGCTGACATCAATCCGATTCCAAAAATATAAGTTTTATTCTGAAATGTTAACTTTGATTTTTCACTTTTTTTCGCATTTTGGTCAAATCGTAGAGTTCTTATTTTTTTAAAACGGCGCCAACGATTTTTCTGAAACTTACTGAATATATAGTCGAAGGTCCAAACCAGTCCATGAACTATAAATGAAAATCCTCTAATCACCGGAAGTGGTCAAGAAAGGTATCCAAAGTTTGACAAAATTCAGAAACATGGGTGCCTGTGCGCCAAATAAGATGTATCGATTGGTTGTTTACCGAGTAGTTAAAGTATTATATCGTTTGATAGCCACGTGAATTATCTACAAGATGGTACTATAGCGACAAGTTTCTATCAAACAATAAAAAAGTTATCTGAGTTTGAAAATTAAGGTATTTTGCTATTTCGATCAACTTTAGACGCGTATTTCTCGAAAACGACGCCTACGATTTTTTTTAAACTTTCTCATTCGAGAGTCTTATAGGTGGTGTATTGTGTGAAACCATTGTGCAATTTCTCTAAATGTCATGAGTAGTCGAAAAACGAGATTGAAAATCCAAAACGTCGTATTTTTACCATTTGGAGCATTTTTAGACGTCTTTGTCTCGAAAAGTCAACGTAATTTTTTTTTTTGAACTTCTTCTACAGAAAGTTTTATCGGTAGTCTTAGGTATGAAACCATTGCGCAACAGTTAAAAATATCAGGAGTATGAGAACAAAGGGATCGAAAATTGAAAACGTCACCTTTCATTGTTAAGCGAAACATGCAGTAAGAGTTGATACAATCTGTACGTATTACATACGTTTAGAGCATATTCAAAAGCCCCCTTTTCTCTCACAGTGACGATATTTGAGCTAAAAGCATTTCAACTTTGAGTGTTTACTTCTATTCAAAATATGGGTTTAATGGCCCTGTAACAGAAATAGTTGATTGCTGCGTGTAATAATTATTCTTTGAATTAATATTGTTTCTTCTTTGTCAAAATTACCTCATAACCGTAATCATCTCGACATAAATCGACGACTCGCGCTGTTTATAAGCAAATCCAATTTTCAAAAGATTGCAGTTGTATCTTGCAGTAGTATCGTGCAGAAGTACGAATATTGCACCGGTCATAGAAAGTGTAATGTAGTTAGAGCAAGGACTCTGTTTGTGATAAATATCGAAATTTTGTATGTTGGTGACGTCAAATCTATAACGTGCACGAAATCAGAAAATTGACGATATTTCATTGAATATTCAATCAATTTTTGAACCAGTTACATATTTGAGTCCATTTTGCCTATTTCTCAGCAACTATAAGAGATAGAGGTCTGAAGTTTGATTTTCTCTCGGGAAACTGGGTGGTAGTTAGTGCTTAAATGTAAAACGAAATTCGTGCGCATGGCGGAAATGCGTTAAATCTTTAACGTGCACGAAAATTGAAAATCGGCCGTAATTTTGGTAATTGTCAACCGATTTCTCTGATATTTACATTTTTGGATAGCTTGAGACATTTCTAAGAAGATAGCAGTTCACAAACATCAAATTTGGAAACTATATCGCTTTCATTTTTTTGGTGAAAATCGGATAATTTTCAAAAATTTCCAAAATTTTTATTTTGGGGAATTTTGAATTATGACTTATATTTTTGGATAGCTGACATCAATCCGATTCCAAAAATATAAGTTTTATTCTGAAATGTTAACTTTGATTTTTCACTTTTTTTCGCATTTTGGTCAAATCGTAGAGTTCTTATTTTTTTAAAACGGCGCCTACGATTTTTCTGAAACTTACTGAATATATAGTCGAAGGTCCAAACCAGTCCATGAACTATAAACGAAAATCCTCTAATCACCGGAAGTGGTCAAGAAAGGTATCCAAAGTTTGACAAAATTCAGAAAAATGGGTGCCTGTGCGCCAAATAAGATGTATCGATTGGTTGTTTACCGAGTAGTTAAAGTATTATATGGTTTGATAGCCACGTGAATTATCTACAAGATGGTCCTATAGCGACAAGTTTCTATCAAACAATAAAAAAGTTATCTGAGTTTGAAAATTAAGGTATTTTGCTATTTCGATCAACTTTAGACGCGTATTTCTCGAAAACGCCGCCTACGATTTTTTCTAAACTTTCTCATTTGAGAGTCTTATAGGTGGTGTATTGTGTGAAACCATTGTGCAATTTCTCTAAATGTCATGAGTAGTCGAAAAACGAGATTGAAAATCCAAAACGTCGTATTTTTACCATTTGGAGCATTTTTAGACGTCTTTGTCTCGAAAAGTCAATGTAATTTTTTTTTTGGAACTTCTTCTACAGAAAGTTTTATCGGTAGTCTTAGGTATGAAACCATTGCGCAACAGTTAAAAATATCAGGAGTATGAGAACAAAGGGATCGAAAATTGAAAACGTCACCTTTCATTGTTAAGCGAAACATGCAGTAAGAGTTGATACAATCTGTACGTATTACATACGTTTAGAGCATATTCAAAAGCCCCCTTTTCTCTCACAGTGACGATATTTGAGCTAAAAGCATTTCAACTTTGAGTGTTTACTTCTATTCAAAATATGGGTTTAATGGCCCTGTAGCAGAAATAGTTGATTGCTGCGTGTAATAATTATTCTTTGAATTAATATTGTTTCTTCTTTGTCAAAATTACCTCATAACCGTAATCATCTCGACATAAATCGACGACTCGCGCTGTTTATAAGCAAATCCAATATTTAAGAGGTTGCTGTTGTATCTTGCAGTAGTATCGTGCAGAAGTACGAATATTGCACCGGTCATAGAAAGTGTGATGTAGTTTGAGCATGGACTCTGTTTGTAATAAATATCGAAATTTTGTATGTTGGTGACAGTGACGTCAAATCTTTAACGTGCACGAAATCAGAAAATTGACGATATTTCATTGAATATTCAATCAATTTTTGAACCAGTTACATGGATGTTAGCTGTTTCGTAACCTGGCTGTTTCGTAGCTGATATGAAAACGCGATTCCATAGTCCCGTGTAACACATTGATGTGACATCGACAAAAGTCCGAATTGGTTATAAATGGAACGTTTTGCATACGTATAAAGCATATATAGAGAGCTTTTTTTAAAACTGGCAATATTTGAACTAAGGGTGTTTGAATGGTAACCAATATCTGGTACTGGTGCTTCTAGAATGAAAATAATTCATTTTAGTAATTAACAGTTACTCCTGAAATTAATATCCCAGGTTTTTTGTCTTCATGACGTCATCATTTGATACCAGTGAAAATGAAGCTCTCTAATGAAGCTATTTATAAATAAGGTACCCCTCAATTACAATGTTGAAAAATTAATGTTGAAATTGCGATTTGGGGTTTTGGTTATTACCTGATACTTAAGGTATTTTTTTGTATCATTCGGAAAACTGTTTTTTTCTATAGTCGTTTAGATCTCTGAAACTAAAACTGATAGAGTTCTGAATATTGTTTTTTTTCTATGTTTTAAACATTTAATGCTTAGATCTATTGCGAAAGTTGTGAACAGACCGGAAGTGATGTAAATCTTTAACGTGCGCGAATGAAAATCGGTCCTAATTATGACAATTCCCAACCGATTTTTCGAAAAAGTTGTATTTTTGTACAGTGGGGGATATTGCGGATGCGATAACGATCGAATTGAGATACCACGTCGTTCTCCTTTTTCTTGAATATTTTGAAAATGTACTAAAATTAAAATTTCTTGGAATTTTTGAGTTTTTCATTGCGTGCTTAGATTTCCGACGTCTGTGCGATTCTACCGATCCAAGTTCATTATGTTGTAAATTATTCAACTATATTTTTCACTTTCTTTCTATCGTGATGCGCATGCACAGAAAGTGTCAATATCTGAGTTGTTTAAGTGTCTGTGTGTGTGTGTTTTAAGGGGTGAGTGGCGGGCATTTTGTGCTGCCTTGGGTAAGGTGAAAGCCTTCAGTCCTGCAAGCAGGTCTAGTATATAATTGAAATTAAAGATGGCAAAATAAAACTACATATTTATGGTAACGTTTTCACCGCGATAGCGGTTCGTCAGGCGTTTTATTAAACAATAATTCAATTAACAATAGTCTATGACGTCACAGTGTCATAGTTACATGATAAAATTATTATACAGGCAAGGGTAGTTAGTTCTTAGTCTACAGACTACAAATATTCAATCCCACCACAATCTTTTTTTCATGTAACTTAAATTTTCTCTTATTTATAATTAAGTTTTTGGTGGTACTTCTCAATAAAATAGCTTTCTTTTGCCTCCATGAGGTCGTTGTTTTTGCTATTAAGTCTATATAAAGAAAAAACACTAAATTTGCCCCCACCACATACTTCAAGGTGCTCACTGAGCGGGATCGTCCTGTATTTTGGTTGAAGTATGTGCTGTCGATGGAGGTTCATTCTCAGCCTAAGCATCATTTGGGTCTTTCCTATATACCCTCCCTTGAATCCCGGACACGTTATAAGGTAAATTACATAGTTCGATTGGCAATACATTGCCTGTTTGATATAAAATGTATTATCATCATTAATTTTTATGGATGATCTCTCAATGATAATGTCACAGGTTTTACACTTTGATCTACCGCATTTCGAAACTAATGGCATTGAAGCGACCGAATCATATTTAGAAGATGTTATAATCCTAGCTAGATTGGAAGGTTGCTTAACACTGATGATTATATTTGTTTTTCTCAATATTTCATCCATCGTTTGGCCATTTTTAAGAATATGGATATAATTTTCAATGACAGATTTCCCATTTTCCTGGGATGGATTGAATGTAGTAACTAAAGCAACGTTCCTTTTATCAGAGTTTACAGGAACTTTAGGTTATCTTAACACGCTTTGATCCAGACTCAATGCTCTTTTGTTAGCATCGTCTATTAATTTACCTGGATAGTTTTGTTTTAATAATAGGGGTGGGCTATATGACATATGGGGGCAAAAAAAGTGAAGGTTTTCAAATACCATCTCTGCAGAGCTAAATTTGTGCAGAATTCATTTCTGATCATTTTGGTACCAATTATATTGAAATCGGATGAAAATTGAGAAGGTGCAGGCAAATTTAGTGACCTAGGGGCGGGGATCGCGGTTTTTCGGTATAATATAGCATATTATGTGGGGTTTTTTTCATATCTTGGGTCAATTTTCAACATATTTTGATAATTTTTGTGGCTATTTTAATGTATTTTATGTCAGAGAATACAATGAGAGTGTTAATTTTTACTTTTGGGTGCAATTTATCTCTGTAATTTGTCAAAATTGTAATTTTTAGGATCGAAATGAAAATTTTTCAAAGCTACACACCCCTCGATTGAATAATTAATTTAATGATATTATGAACAATTATTATCGAACATAGAAAACAGGTGAACATAAATATTTGGTTAAGGTAACATTCAAGCTGAAAAGGCACAATTAGTAAAATGAACGAAAAAGAACATCAATCATCTCCCAGTTCTCAAGGTCAAATGTCATTGCTCTTTTTCTCGAATCCCATGATCCAATAATATTACATGGCAGAATCTGAATTACGTCTACAGTCTGAATATCAATATGTAAAGGATGTCTCCATAGCTTGCTTTCATTGGAAATGCAACGTTCTAAATGTTCTACCGTGTATGTTCCATCAGTATCTTCAGATATACAAATCCCAACTTACCATTGCCTACTGGTACAGGTGTCCCAAAAAACTACACACGGCTCGTTCATGGTCACTTCTGGCTCAGATATTTTTTCTCTTTCAGGACTCTGCTTTTATAGCCCACCCCTATTAATAAGAAACCTTTTAGTTCCTGTAGTCTCTGAACTTTGACACCTTGATTGGTCACAATTGTACAAATTCGTCTAGCTAGGTTATAAGGGATGTGTCGTTTCGGATGAGATGGGCGACAAGAGTTAAAATTTAGATATTGGTTTGTATCGGTTTTTTTGTAATACACATCAGTTTCAATAGAGCCGTTCGCGTGAAGCTTAACTGTCACATCCAGAAAATTTAATGTGGTTTGACTCTGCTCAATTGTAAACTGTATACTATCATCTAAACTATTTAATATTTTATGAAGCTCTGAGATGATTTCTTGGGATACCCTGAGTATCACAGAACAATCATCTAAAAATCGTTTCCATGATGTCTTAATTAAATCACCGAATTCATTGCCAAACGTTGTTGTCACCCTCTCATACCATATTTCCTCAAGATAACCTAAAGTTAAAGTCGCATAGGTAGGGCCAACTTTCGTACCCATAGCGACTCCCTTGATTTGTGTATAGTATAGGCCATTGAAGAAAAATGTGTTATTTGATATCACAAGATCTAATGCACCGAGGATAAATGAATTTGAAAACCGGTCTGGTATGAGGTCCCAGATCTTTGCGTATATTGTTATATAAATTAACTACACCAAAGCTGATAATTGTACTACCAGGTTCTACCTGTGCAGGTAGTTGGTGTAGAAAATCTATATCATCGCGAAGAAAGCTTTTAACGCGAGAACATAATGGTTTCAAGAAGATGTCTATAAATTTGCTGAGTCGCTTGGGTACTGCTGTTGCCCCCCCCCCCCCCCCTATGATTGGTCGAAATTTTAAGTCTTCTGGACTAAGTACTTCAATAACTTCATCATTTGATTGTTTGACAGCTTCTTCTATCAGCTTACTCTTGTGTACTTTTGGTATAGACCATAGAAGTAAGCCGTGGTAGGTTCAAAATCCTCCAAATATTTCTCTTCTCCTTTATGTAGAGACTTGGAGTTTTTGGTGATGAATTTCACTACCCTTTTCTTTGCAGCATTGTTTTCTTCGATGCTCGATAGCTGGTAGTATTCAGTGTCATTCAGCATTTCTACAATGTTCTGTTCGTAGAATGAGCTGTCCATCATTACTATAGCCCCTCCTTTGTAAGCTTGTTTGACAATTATATTTGGATTGTTCTTCATCTCATTTAAAACCTTTAGCTCCCCCTTACTTAAATTGTGTTTGTAGGGTCTTGGTTGAATTTTGTGAGATGCAATAGAAGTAATGAAGTTATCTAGATGTGCATCTTTTCCGAATTTCGGTGTAAAGTTTGATTTATTTTTGACGAGACACTCCGATTTAATGGTGGCTAAAGTATGCATCATGCACCTTTATCGTTCATATTGTGTTATACATCCCACCATATATAAAACCCCAGATGGTATTATATTCAAATGTGCTTAATTTTTATGCGCCTCCATTTCAGTATCAGTCTGTCGAAAATTGGCTTGTGATCGCGACAGAAGCTACAATGTTTAACAGATTTGTTTCAAGTATGATGTAAATCAATAAGGTCATGGGAGCACGAACCCATTGAAGAGTGCCTTACTGTGTTTGCCTCAGAAGAGTGGTCTAACTCAGCGAAGTTAGAATTATAGGTTTCTGGAGGCACGTTACTTACTTTTTCACTATGCACATCCTTATCACTATTCATATCTAGCAAAGGAATTTCTATAATTTCCCAACCATCTCCATCTGACAACGAGAGAGAGAGAGAGAAATGGGGTTTAACGTCCACTCGACACAACTAGGTCATTTCGGGACTAACACATGGTTTTTAATTTTATTTCAATAATTCGCTTGCGCGTAGGGGTCTTTAGCAGTGGGAGGAAACCGGAGTGCCCGGAGGAAACCCACGAGGTTGAGAAGACCATCTGACAACGAGGAATCGTTTTGCATGAGTTGACTGGTATCAAACAACTCCGTACGAGTAACATTTCGGATTTTCCCACTATTATCCAAATAGTAAATAGTAGGGAGAGTAACCTGTATACGCATGGGAAGTGACATTATACATCTAAACAAGTTCTTGTAAGTAATCCCGCCAATGCGGTGACACAGGGTGACAGTGATTTCAACAGATTATGCAGTCCTGTTGAACCGTTCGCATTGTCGGTTGTTCTACTTTTCTTTGTATTATAAAGGCCATATAATTCCTGGATGACTTTACCATCGAAATTCCTACCGTTATCCCTGTTTAATCTGTTGTTTTTTTTATAAACAATATTTTTATTCATTAAATCTGAATTTGGATTGGGGAACAGGCTATGCCTATGTGTAACCCCTCTCTCTGATTTAGATACATGTACACAGTATAATTATTTACATACATATTATATACATACATAATTACATAAATATAGAACATATATGATACATCATGGATAATGTAGAGACTTAGATGATTGTACAGAGTGCAGGACTTGGAATTGTTTATGGAGATTTAAATCTTTTTGATAAGAGAATAAATTGTTGGACTTCGTGGAAAATAAGTGTGTTTATCTCAGGACTTAATCTGTTGGGCATACTAAATTTGTAAAACCACTCGTGAACAAGAATTTTGGCCACGGTCGTCGGTCTCTGGTCTTTGGTTGGAACGGCTTGCGTGAATTTGGTGAACATTTCAGTCATCACCAGAACATTTTCTTTTCCTGATGACGATTTTTCTAAAAGTGTGAAATCAATAGCAAGGATCTGAAGAGGATGGGGTGTTGATAGACTCCCTATTGATGGTTTAATCTTTGGCATGGGTGATTTGGACAGAATGCAACGCTCACATTTCTGAACATACTCTTTAATCACATCGAAACTCAGCGTTTTAGCGTTTACCCCATTCCCGAAAACCCTGCTATCGCGTTAATGGCTACAGTTTTGAACAGGTTTTTTGAAGGAAAAAATGGATCCTTATCAAATTTGGTCAATGTCCAAGTTTTTCTTGCGGATAAGCTGATGCGAAGACATAGTTATAGAGTGGGCCTGTTTCCAGCCTAGCGTGGCAATCTTTTACTTATGACATAAATGTGAACGACCTGCCTTGTGCCTTTAATCATTATTATGGCCGTCTACCTTGTACACTGTTAGAAAATATTTACATCAAAATTACTGGCAGCTACAGTTGCCAGTAAATTTACTGTACATAAACGGAGTTGCTGTACATAAACGGAGTTGCTGTAATTTGACTTTGTGTGTAACTTTACCTGAAAACAGTAAATGGAAAATAACTATGGGTTTGTTTTTAAACTTCGGACTGTAAATTTACCACAACACAGTAAATCAACGGTTTGTTTTTTAACTTCTCAATGTAAATTTACCAAAAAGCAGTTAATGAAAAATTACAGACAAATGTTAAAAAACCCACAATGCCTGTAACTTCCGACCCCTCCCTTTTTTTTTAGAGGTAAACGACAATTTCCCCGTAAGAGAAAAAAAATCTCAACTAAATAAGAGGTATTTAAAACTAATCCTGTTTGGTAGATTAATCATGTAAGCCAACCCAGGTTGAAACCGCCGCTCGTCAGTGATTGTGACGGTTACAGGCTGTCAGATGTAAGCTTGCGGTACTGTCTATTGCAGGCATTGAAACTGCATATTCCCTTTACATTATGTAGTTTATATAGTGAGAACTCCTGCAAGTTTTTTTTCATATTTCTAACCTAAAAGTAAATTTACAAAAAAAATGTGAATAAACTTTAAAATTACATGCTTGCTTATTTATTTCCAGTTCAGTTTGTAAATATTACATTTGTAAGAATGTATTTTTACTGATTTTGAATGTGTCTTTGTAGACATACCCGAAAGTTTGTTAACATAAACAAAAGTTGGTAAACATACACGAAAGTTAGTAAACATACACGAAACTCTGTAAAAATACGCCAGACGTGGTAAAACTACTGTATTATGGAGAACATACCGACAATTAAGGTACAAAAACTACTTGTACTAATGTAATTTTACAAAAATTCCTAACAGTGTATTATGAACTTCTAATCGTATGACTTGTTTAAAATGGTTTTATTGTATAACTCTTTTTGATTAATCTCCTTTATAGACAGGAACGATCTATTAGAAGTCCGGAATCAACGGTTGTTAGTAAAACTTCTTACAGAGACTCAAGACGAAGAATTAATGAAAGCTGTTAAATATGTCCTACAGGTTGTGTCATGTTAGTGTTACTATTAATATCATTATTCTCAGTCGGTATCAGGGCTCACAGTGGCTTTCAATTTCTTGCCGCCATAATGGATGATAAGTTTGATCTTAAAACAATGTTTATATTGCTTCCGACCAGCTGGAATACTTTATCTGTCAAAAATGTTTGATAAAAAAACAACAAGCCACAGTTTTATTTCTCAGGTGAACCTATTATAAAACAATTACCGATATAATTACAATATACAACAACTTAAAAAAATCCATTAGCCAGCCCAGATTTGAAATGGTTCACTAAGATCAAATTCTAATTTTGGTGACTCTAGTCTATTTGCACACGGTATTGCAGTATATATTTTCAGTATTTACATGTCCATTTTCACCCAAGGATTGTCAATTTTCTATAAATTTATGTTTTGCGTGTACAATAGGCCTACTGATATTTTCAGGCACCGTAAGGGTATCGGAATCTGAATCCCTGATAGAATTTGTCATTTAGAAGACTTCGCATTGGCCAAGGGGGTTCCAAGGGACCCTAATTGTACTTGTAGGATAAGTAGGTTAATCTCCAACCAGAGGGATTTATCAGGGGCGAATCAACAGGGGTGGGGGATATGGGGGTTGCCCCCCCCCCTCCAGCTCAGCTACATAAACAATACTTTGTATGAGAAAGTGTCACGATCGTGTGCTTTATCGTTTATCGTCAGATATTCAAAGCGCGAGGTAATGATATCACAATTAATGCTTTGCATTAATGAAATTGAGTGACAATGTCATCGTATTATTCATAATTAAATTTTGACGTCAAACGTGGTGTTGGATTTCTTTCTTTAAAGCCTAGCTTATGTCGCCCTACGACGCGACGAAACTGACGGCAACTAATTGCGACTGAGAGCTTATATGTCGCTACGACTGAATTTATCTACGACTGGATTCAACCACGAGCAACTAGTTGGTCTTATCGTAAGCCCGTTTATGTCGCCCGGCATCAGTTATAGAATCGGAGTCACAACTGATCACATGACTGCAAGTGGCACGTGATAAGCATCAAAATGGCGGGGGCAATTCTGAAATTTTATCGTTGTAATAAATAAAAGGGGGTAGGCTTGCCTTACTGTTCATTTATCCCAACAGTGTGCGGTATTAACATGTTTTTTTCTTGTTTTCAAACAAATCAGATTTAGTCACGTGTTGTCGAATAACGAGGGTCGTTGCTGCCATAATTCAATTAACTTAACTTCGTCGGCCTCGATCCACTTTTCCGCCACGATTGTTGTCGCCCTTGGTAACCAAATCTTATTGGCTACCTCAGGGAAGCGCTGAGTCGAGATTGTCGTAAGAGCGCTCATGTCGCTTGCGACTAGAGACAACTAGTTGTCCCGAGTCGTAAGAGTAGAACATGCGCGACTCGAAAAAACTGGAGACGACTGGACGGCGACTGATCGCCGTCCGACTTGCACCAGTCGTAAGAGCGCTCAGGTCGCCAAGGTAGCTGGCGTGAATCGGACTGCAGCCAGTCGCCGTCCAGTTGTCTCCAGTCGCAAGCGACACGAGCGCACTTACGACTGACTTAAGTCGGCGGATCGCTGACGTAGCCAATAGGATTTGGTTATTTAGTCGCGTGGTACCAGAGGGTGGTAAAAAGTGGAATGAGGCCATTTTGAAGGTTATCACGTGTCAGTCATGTGACTCCGATTTTTCAACTCACGCCGGGCGACATGAGCGCGCCTACGCCTATGATCAACTTGTCGCTCGTGATTGTGTCCAGTCGTGGATAAATTCAGTCATAGCGACATAAGCTGTCAGTTGCCGTTAGTCGCCGTCAGTTTTATCGCGTCGTAGGGCGACATAAGCTAGGCTTAAGACGCTGAGTGTGTAATACACACTGTGTATATCTATACGCCAAAATGGCGATGAGACCATGAAATTCTTAAAAATTTTCAAGGTTTCTTTTTTTTCAGCCGATGAAAGTGCCAGAAAAGAACAGAAAGAAAACGAAGAAAGCATTGATAAAGAAAGGTGATTGGTTACCTTATGGCATACGACTCATGTTTAGAAAGAAAATAAATATTGTTAAAGTGCCATAATGGCTGTTTATAACAAAACAATTTCCAATGGAGACAAAATTTGATATATGAGCTGTTAGTGTCCCAATAATAGCATTTATCCAGATATTGTTTCTGGATAACTTTCTCGTATGCTCGCTTTATATAAATGTAGCGAGTAAATATGGTCTCAATAATTCAAACAATGTATATTTTCGAACGCCGCTAATTAATTAATTTTGCTGATCATTTTTGAAATGTTTTTAACATTTTGAAAGCAAATTTAGAATATGAGTAACTATACCAATACAAGCACAAAATCAACTCTGTAGACCCACGGATGGCTTTGATTCCGTTTGGATTTAAACAGAATTTCATTGATTAATTTAATTTTTAAATGGCGTCGTGAGCGGAGATTAACCGTTACGTTGACGTCATACTCCCAGAAATTTTAGATCGAGACTAAATGATACAAAGCGAGGCCTTAACAAATAACATCTAATCTATTTAAAGTGCAATAAGCTAAACACCGATAATGACAAATTATACAATTCCTGGAGACCGTGTGATGACTAAGACGGACAGGTCTTAATACTATCAATAAAAATATTTTTATTTCCCCAATAGGCACGACGCCACTGGTGTACGCCTATAGATTTATCATAATTGTATTATAATATTATATCCTATATCCAATTGATTTAATGCATGTCAAAAATACAAGTAGGGATGAAAACTTTCCCTCTCACTCATTTTGTCAAATTGTTACAAAAATCCAAAAAGGTAAAACACAAATTCGGATATGATGATTTGTAGTAAAAAATTAATGTAATACGAATTGAATTGCAACCCCGTCTCAAACCCAATAGGCTAACGGTAACACAGCCATCGAAAATATTACTTGATAATCAAGATTATGTAAGTGGAGTTAACGCCTGTCAATCAAACGGTCGGCCATACTCAGAAAACGGTGAAGATGGAGTTAACTTCTATTTCTAGTCAAAAATTACAGTGGTGATAACTATATTCAGAATAAAGTAATTTGACTGAAATTTTCAATATATTCTTCTTTCATCATCTATTTTTGAACTGTTATAGTAAGAATGGCTAACTCCTTATAAAAATCTCCCATAATGTATCTTTAACACCTCACTAGCAGCCAAGTGGTTTTAATATAAAAGTACTAAAATAATTTGTTCGCTATGCGTGAACTTCTAAGGTTCATTTGAGACTGACGCAGATATTTACAAGCATCATTAATTAGCAGCCTTTTTTTGACAAATTAATCATTCAACATATTTTTTCCATTATGAAGCAACCATGTATAAATGGACTCGTGAGTGTTTTGTTTATATATTATCTTGATTAGGGAGACGAGTATGGTGATATTACAGAAAATAACGGAACTATCTAATAAACTTGATGCAATAGACAATGATATATTAAGTAGAAAGTCTGTTGATGTTCAAAACTGGTTAACAAGAAAAGGCGATGATAATGCTGAACAGTTTTCGGAAAAATATAAGGTAATGGTGCAAATTTTCAAAAATATTTTATTCATTATCCAGAACAAGAATTGGTTTTAACAATGCAAAAAACACTTTCCATGGTGTTAATGCATGGAGTAGGATGGACTTTACGCCTTGTCAGCAAAATGCTTTGGTCATTTTGAGATTAACGATATTTTTTTTAATTCTGTCTATGGTTACGAGTGTTATTTGAGCGACGGGATAGTGACATTTTCATTCTTCTTCTTCTTCGATATCCATCTGTCTTTTATATGCATGCCATGACTGGACCTTGGGCTCTTAACCCATCTAGGGAAGTGGGGCCGGGGGGTGTTGGGTAAAGATCTGCCATTGAGTCAAATGGCGTAGTTTTGATTCACGTCTTGCACGTGACAACCTCGTGGTTTTTCTCCCTTTCTCTGGTTTCCTGGCACTGCTACAGACACCAAGGCACGCATATTTTGTCCGCGTGTTACTGCAACCCAGTTGCTTAAAGGCTTAAATAAAAAAAAAGTATGGTTCACCTTCTGCCTTAATACTTTATTTATCTAAGACAGATAATGATGGGACTGATCAATTTCTTAATTATTTTTGTGTGATGCCCTGTGAAAGCTACATGTATACCAGTCATTTGTATACAAAGTATACGTGATGATTGATTGTTTTTGTTTTGTTGACAGGCCGAGATTCCACAAGCAGAGACAAATGGCCGGGCTGATATCAATCGGAAGAAAGAACTACTTTTATCAAAAGAACGGACCAATTTGGAGTCACCTGAAATTAATTTGGCAACAAAGACATTTTGTCCAGAGGAAAATTCGGACATAATTACAAAATTTACTAGTTTTTTACGTTCTAGTTTTCAACTTTCAAATTCGGTCCAGAACACAAATTGCAACAACAATTCCAGCCAGGAAATTTTGAACAACTTTGATAACACTCACAAACAATTAGTTAATACCCAAAATGATTCAACACTTCTTTCAAATACAGCCAATTGCACATCTTTCAGTTACCGAAATAATTCAACAGTTTTGGAAAATTATTGTCACGAACATTTAGTAAAACCAAATGTCAATAACAATAATGAGCAGTTCTACATAGCGAACAACCCGGTATACAAGTCTTGCGACTTGAATCACAGATGCCACCATTCCACACCGAATCATTGTAAGGATCAAAATTTATGCATTCATTCGGAACTTTGTAGACATCCAGAGCAGTCGCCAATATTTAGTCCATCTAAACAGAATAAATCTATTGGGGATCGTATTAGTACTGATCAACTGCTAGGGTCTAGCGATGTTTACAACAAACCAAAATCTACTTTTCCGGTAAGGTCTACAGCAGATAAAGCCATTATGACCGGACATGCAGTTGAATTAGATTCAGACATAAAACAAACGGAAGGTAGGGTTGTTCTACTTAATAAATGTCGACCAAAAGAACCACAAAACAGTGGGCATCAAATATTAGGAACAAAGATATTATCGACAAAAGATGCATTCACAAATGTTCATTTAGATCTCCCTGATGAACCAGTTCAAATCCATACTGTAGAAAGGCTGACATTGAACAACCACCAAAAGACCGCACAGCAGAATGGAACCAAAATGCTTAATGATAACCCAAGATTTCTAAACAAACAGCCGTCTGATATGACCCTAAATATACCAAATAAAACCACAGCCACGAGTAATGCGCCGAATTCATTACGCTTCGTACAAAATCCAAGTACCCTTATTAGATCAAAGCTCCATGACCAAGATCTGATTCAAGTTATTGAGTCTAGCTCTGAAGAAAGCGGGGTTACCAAGCAGTTTGCAAAACCAAAGAATCCTCCACTGAGAAGGCGTATCAGACATACCCCGTGTATGGGTTCTGCGCAAGTCACTGGCAAAAATATGCAACAGACAATCAAGAGTATGGAGAGGAGGATACTATCACAGAGAGAAGCGCACCAAAAACCTGTTCGTCAAAATTATTCATGTCCGTCCCCTGCCCTGTCTGAGTTTGATTTCAAGCTACTGCAAACGGCAAAACCAGATACCTTTGTGTCAAACAGATCTGTTATTAACCAGGACGTGAAAGTATACAGTGTCAGTGAAACTTCTGCACCCAGGAGAAAAGTTTTTTCTCCAATAACTACTTCCGCATCTTCTACCACAAACGGCTTATTCCTGACAGAATCCGATGGCTATCAGAATACTTTAGATGCTGACGAATCAATCGCAGGTAAAAATATAACATAAAATACACGAAAGAGTACAACAAATGCAAATGTTGTTACCTATGTGAATTTCAAAAAGTGTAAGTGTTCTAAGCCTGGTACAGGACACGGGTCATTTTTGTACTGCTGAAAGGAGCTATTTTTATACGCCCATATTTTCGAGACATCATGGATTATGGCCCCTGATTGTACGAAAAATCACGTTTTGAGCTTGTAGACACCATGGAGGTCACAATTTTCATCTGATTTTGATAAAAATTGAAATGCATGTTTATAACCCAAAGATCTTGGTTCTTTACGATATTTGCGCCTATCGAATCGTAACTTCCTGCACTATGGCCCTTGATTGTACGAAAAATCGCGTTTTTAGCTTGTGGTCCTTCTAGAGGTAACAATCATTATCCGATTTAACAACCCGCTCGAATATATCACCGTTACACCGTAGTGATGGTTGAGTTCGAATTTCGTGAAATTCAGAACCAAAACTGTCGGAAAAAATGGCCGTCCCGTTCGCAAATAGCGTAAATAAATGGTATATCAAGGTTGTGGATCCTCTAGAGGCCACAATTTTGACCCGATTTTATAAAACTTGAAAAACGTGTTCATAACACAAAGTCAAAAATCCATGATTTTTTCGATATTCGTGCATATTGGATCGTAACTTCCTGACTTATGACCCTTGATTGTACGAAAAATCGCGTTTTTAGCTTGTGGTTTCTCTTGGGGTCACAATTTTAAAAAAAAACGTTTGAATATATCACCGTTATACCCCCGCCAGACCGGGGTGACGTCCTTACTGGGCTTTTACGGCATCAGAAAATGGTCTCATAGCGCGTCAAGATCAAGTGTGGCAAAGGCGTGGTGGATACGCCAGATATCGTGCTGTGGTCGCCAATGATCGCCGAGCAACGGCGTTTTCTTTGAACATGTTAAAAAAAACCCACCAAGATTCTGCCATCTGACCTGGAAAACTGCGAGAACGTGGTGGGGTCGCGAAGGTCCTTACTGCGCTGCTACGGCGACAAAGAATTGTCTCGGAACGCGTCAAGATTACCAAAAGTGTGGAAAAACGTGGTGGAAACGCCAGATATCGTGCTGCGGTCTCCATGGTCGCTAATGATCGCTGACTCACGGCGTTTGCTGTAAGTATGTTCAAAGCAAACGCCAAGGCTCTGCCACATGAACTGGAAAGCTGAGAGAACGCGGTGGGGTCGTGGTAACATCTCTACGAACGTAGTACACGCACACAACACACGTGGCAAAGACGCTACGAAAATTGTAAAATTTGCAACGGTGTCTTCTTTGCGTCTTCACCACGACCCCTCCAAGCGTTCTGGGTCTTTATAGCGTTGTCATGGCGATGTTGAGATCATTCCACCACTGTTGCGCGATTGCACCACGACCTCATTGGGCTACAACTACGCCTATGGCGATGTTATGAGGTACCCACTGCGTTTATGGAGCTTTTAATACGACCAGGCTTGCACTGCTCGCGTATGGCGACCATTCTTTTCATGTACGACTGGCTTTGAAAACGGGCGATTCAAAGGTCATTGTGGTATATTTGGTCCTAAATAACCCCCATAATACAGACTAAGACCAACACATGTTGTTTCAATGATGGCGGCTTTATTCCGACTGCATGATCACAGCAGACGTGTAACTAATGACAATGCATGTACACATGCGCGTGATGCAACACTGTAAATCGGGACTATACGTGATGCACAATATACTACACTTCCTCCCCCTTTAAATAAGTGTCAATATACAATTTAACTAAATTGATACTTTAAAGTTTTTTTGTTAGTATCCTTTAGTGTTTCCTTTAGACCTGCAAAACAAAAGAACACATTGAAAACTTATTATCATTACATAGTCCTATAACACACATTCAAACATTAAGTTCATAGATTCAATTTCTGTGGACTACGTCTTGGTCTTGAAGATCGTCTTGGTTCGGCTATTGCTGCATTAGGTTGTCGATGTTCAACATTACCATTCGGTCGATTAAAATCTGGAACATGCCACATGTAATCATCAGTTCTGTTACGTTTCGGCGCATCAGTTTTAGTTGTAACCATTTCTGGAATTTTACAATCGATTGCATGTGACGGTAACAAATGATCAACATGAACATATCTGATTTTACCAAAAACTCTAACTAAAAAAGTTTGTAACCCTAGTTTTCTTGTAATCTTGGCAGGAATCCATTTTACTACTCCTTCGCGATTATTTTTAACGTAGACGAGTTGTCCTGCTTGAAACTCGCGATTTTTAACTTTAACATCGTGCGCTTTAATTTGACTTTCTTGTTTAGTCTCGACTGTTTTCTGCATGACTGGTTTTAACATACTAAATCTTGTTCTCAGTTGTCTCTTAAGAAACAGTTCGGCTGGGGGTACTCCTGTTACACTGTGTGGAGTAACTCTATACATCAATAAAAAGTTATCTAACTTTCGTTTTAACGATTCTTTTGTATTAGTATTACTCTGAAGTACTTGTTTTAATAAGGACTGTTTTATCGTTTGCACAGAACGTTCTGCGGCACCATTTGATGCGGGATGGTACGGTGGGGTACATATGTGACGAATACCATTATTCATCATAAACTGTTCGAATTCTGCATTTTTAAACTGTGGACCGTTGTCCGACACAACGTCTTCTGGAATACCGTAAGACGAAAACAGAGCACGTAATACTTCTATCGTTCTAGCAGATGTTGTTGAAGGCATATTAAAAACTTCTAACCATTTAGAATGACTATCAATTACTATTAAGTAATTCTGTTTCTGAAATTCTGCATAATCAATATGTAAACGTTGCCAAATACGGCTTGGCCATTTCCATGGTAACAATGGTGATGACGGAGGGCTTTTACGTACAGATAAACAAACTTGACAACCGCGAACCTTTTTCTCTATATCGTCGTCAAGATTAGGCCACCATAAATAACTGCGTGTGAGAGATTTCATACGGCACATCCCAGGATGTACTTCGTGCAAATCATCTAAAAGTCTCTGCTGAAACTTGCCAGGGATTATAACACGCATACCCCACAGAATACAGTTCTGATCGGTACTAAGTTCATTTCTGCGAATGAAATAGGGTTTCAACTCAGGGTCTTCTATAAAACATGGCCATCCAGTTTTAACATACTCTAAAACTTTACACATGAGTCTGTCCTTTCGTGTAGCCTCACTAATTTGATGACTGTTTATCGGTAATTCATTTACATACGAAAAATAAAATAAGTCTGACTCCGATAAATCGTCCTGAACAACCTCCAAGGGATTACGCGAAAGTGCGTCTGCATTACCGTGTTCAACGGATGATCTGTAAACGATTTGATATTGATATGCTGACAAAATTAATGCCCATCTTTGTAAGCGCGCAGCTGCAAGAGTAGGTACAGCTGTATAAGGACCTAAAATAGTCGTAAGTGGTTTATGATCAGTCTCCAATATGAACGTCCGGCCATAAAGATATTGATGAAACTTCTTTATGCCATAAATAATTGAAAGAGCTTCTTTTTCCAGTTGTGAATAATTTCTTTCACTCGGATTTAAAGTTCTTGATGCAAAAGCAATGGGTTGCTCGTTGCCTTCTTTATCAACATGCGAAATGACACTACCTAGCCCATACGATGACGCATCGCAAGCGATTTTAAGAGGTTTATTCACGTCATAATGCACTAACATTTTGCTATCTGTCAACTTTTGTTTACAAATCATAAAAGCTTTATCACATTCCTTTGACCACAACCAAGGAGTATCTTTTTGCAAAAGTTCATGCAAGGGGTTTAGCATGGTTGATAAGTTAGGAAGAAATTTCCCATAATAATTAATAAGTCCAAGAAATGACTTTAACTCTGAAACGTTTGTAGGCACTGGCGCGTTATTAATCGCCTCAACTTTTTCAGAAAGTGGATGAATACCATTACTATCCACTTTGTAACCTAAAAAGTTCACACTAGGTTGCATGAAAACACACTTCGAAAGTTTAAGTCTAACACCAAACTTTTCTAGCCTTTGAAGAACCATTTCAACACGATTTAAATGTTGTTCCGTCGTAGGAGCACTAATTAAGATGTCGTCTAATCTGCACATCACTCCTTCCATACCATGAAGTATTTGCTCTAACGTAGACTGGAATATCGCAGGAGCCGATGCTACCCCGAATGCAAGTCTATGAACACGATAGAGTCCACGGTGTGTGTTCCATGTCAACAATAACTCAGATTGTTTATCCAACATCAATTGTTGGTACGCACTCGATAGATCAAGTTTGCTAAAAACCGTTCCACCTGCTAGCGTCGCAAAAATGTCCTCTGCATTAGGTAAAGGGTATTGCTGTACCTCAATACATTTATTTACAGTTACTTTATAGTCTCCACAAATTCTTATAGAATGATCGGATTTGGGCACTACAACAATCGGTGTCGCCCACGGGCTATAATCAACTTTAGAAATTACACCACTACTTTCCAATCGGTCCAGTTCCCTTTCCACCGTCTCTTTAAGCGCGTATGGTATCGGTCGCGGTTTATAAAATATCGGTGTCGCCGTCTCTTTAAGACGTATATTAGCCTTGTGACCTTTAATGACTCCAAAACCTTCTGCAAAAACCGTAGGAAACTTCTTAATCCAAGGTTGAATATCAACATCAGCCTGTACTTTAAAAATATTCGACCAATCCAGCTTCAGTTTTTGTAACCAGTTTCTTCCTATAAGTGCTGGGTTAGCACCTTTAACAACGATGACTGGTAAAACAACTGTCTGATTATTATAAGTAACTGTTACTTCCAATTCACCCATCAAATTCAAAACTTCACCAGAGTAAGTCTTTAAAACCACGCTCGAGGGTTTTAACTCACAATTTGAAAAGTGTTCAAGATACAAGTTTGCTGGCATTACTGACAACGCTGCACCGGTGTCAACTTCCATCTCAACTTCTTTACTATTCAGCAAAACACGAACTTTGTAAGCGGCTCTCCTTCCCTCACCAAAGTACACAGACCATAACCCAAATTCTTCGGCTGGTACATTATTTGTAGAAAACGGACGTTTATTACACATTTTAGATATATGTCCTCTGTCCTGACACATGAAACATTTTTCATTTCTAAAAGGGC
The DNA here is from genome assembly GCA_963678685.1 of Patella ulyssiponensis. Classification (NCBI taxonomy): domain Eukaryota; kingdom Metazoa; phylum Mollusca; class Gastropoda; family Patellidae; genus Patella; species Patella ulyssiponensis. The sequence goes on from OY783231.1 coordinate 49,430,508, forward strand.
ACTTAAAATGTTTATGGTTAAAATTTCCGCAACGAAAACATTTCACATCCGCTGACGTAGAATTCTTGCTCTGAAAACTTTGACGATTACCGGTGTAATGTCTTTGACTTTTATTCTGATTACCGCTGTAACCACTTGTACTATAACCATAAGATTTTGATTTACTTGTATGTCCACCAAATTTTCCTCTATGTAACTTGTTTACACTGACGGCTGGTGACGTTGTCCCTTTAAGTTCCATTGAATCCTTCTCAGCTAATTCCATTGCCTGTGCAGTATCTGTTGCCATTCTTAACGTTAGACCTACTGTCGTCAACAATCTCTTCTGGATAACTTCGTTTTTCAAGCCACACACTAGCCTATCACGAAGTGCTTGATTTAAAAAATCTCCAAAATCACAATGTGTTGACAATTTTCTCAAAGCTACCATATAGTCAGCTACTGATTCGCCATCATTTTGGTCTCGACGATGAAATTTATATCGTTCTGCAATCACTAACGGTGTTGGTGTGAAGTGTCTCTTCAACGTATCAATCAAAACATCGTAAGTATGTGTACTCGGCAGAACCGGGGCTAATAAATTTTTCAACAAACCATATGTCTGTTGACCAACCACTGTCAAAAATATCGGCACCTTCTTTCCGTCTTCGACCTCGTTAGCAATAAAATACTGGCTCATACGTTCTTCATAACAAACGAATGACTCCTTCACTTCGTCGAACTCCGAAATTTTACCAATCTCTGCCATGGCTATGACAATCCAAAATATTCTTAGAATATTCATAGGCACCTAACTTGTAATGTCTTCGATTCATTTGATCCCACTTCGTCGCCAAATGTGGTATATTTGGTCCTAAATAACCCCCATAATACAGACTAAGACCAACACATGTTGTTTCAATGATGGCGGCTTTATTCCGACTGCATGATCACAGCAGACGTGTAACTAATGACAATGCATGTACACATGCGCGTGATGCAACACTGTAAATCGGGACTATACGTGATGCACAATATACTACAGTCATCTTGGAATTTCGAAAAAAAATCTTACCAGCTTATATAGTCGCCGTGTTCATGCGGTGGAAACGCACGTGCAGTCCAAATACACGTAGAAGACGTGTGGTTAGAGTGTCTCGGGTTCGCCGATGACCGCCGTTGCCAAGCTAATAGATCTCAATAGAAACGCCATAAGTGCGGAGAGATCGTGACGAGCCCGCTTCAAGAACGCGGTATAATCGCACAGGTCGCAGTAAGAACGCGACTTTTTTAAGTTTGTAATTTTGGGACATTTTTCCGTGATGCGACCTTGTGCATTCCCTGTCCGCCGTTCGGTCTCAGCAGCGCAGTAAAGTCACCACTCCGGTCTGACGGGGGCATTACACCCTAATGATGGTTGAGTTCGAATTTCGTGCAAATAGGATCAAACCTGCTGGACAAAATGGCCGTCCCCCGCACGCAAATAGTATAAATATATGGTATATCAAGGTTATTGACCCTCTAGAGGCCAAAGTTTTGATCCGATTTTGATGGAACCTGAAATACATATTAATAACCCAAAGATCTTTGTCTCTTTCGATATTCGCGCATATTGGATTGTAAATTCCTGAAGTATGACCCTTAATTGTACGATAAGTCGCGCTTTTAGCTTTTGATCCCTGTAGAGGTCACAATTTTTTATCTAATTTAAGATAAAACAAAAAACGTTTGAATATATCACTGTTATACCTTTATGATGGTTGAGTCCAAATATTATTTCGTACAAAGCGAGCCAAAATTACCGGACAAAATGGCTACCCCTCGTACGCAAATATTGTAAATTTTTGATGAAACTTGAATTGTTTATAACCGAAAGATCTTGGTTCCTTTCAATATTCGCGCACATCGAAACTTCCTCAATTATGGTTATTTTTTAACTTGTTCTCTGTCCATCTGTTGCAAATTGTGGTCGTATCTTCTATGACAACCGCTTGTTTGGAATTATTTGCAGCAAATCTACCTGGAAGAAGTAGTAACAGAAACAGACTCACGATTCATTCGTTGCGAAATCATGCCGGTTGCTAATGCTTGCCGTTGCTAACGAAAATATAATCTGTTTTAATATATCTTCAAACGGATTTAGATGACCCTCGAGTGATGTGTGCAGAGTGTCAATCATTATGGAAAATTCTCCATAAAATCTGATTATTGGACCATCAGTCCAGTCCTTAGAACAAAAACACAAATACATATCAAATTAGCAGATTGTCACGAGATGACTAGTATTATCCATTATATATAGATAGATTAGAGGTCAGGTTATCATTATTCTTATAATTATGCTTTGTTTGCAATCTCTGCCGATCATTGGATGGCAATATAACATTTTACTAATTTTAATTTATGGGATTTTTTTTTCTTTTTACAAATATTGTCTTATCAAGAATCGAGTGACGAAGTCGTCACTGATTATAGAAACCACAATGAAAAGAAAATATCTGGCTGCCCAGGTAATAATTATTTTATGTATTCAACTAGATTTGACTATCCCAGTTGATAATAAGTTGGAAAGGCACATTAATAATTTGTTCGATTCATTTCTTTGATAGCCCTGACAGAAACTTATTGATTCAATTAATGTCCTTGAGATTCAATTAATTTAGGTTTATACTCCTCATTTTGAAACTTGAAACATTTCTTTTGTTCTGCCCTGTTTATTAATATACAAACGGAAATTTTTTATTACTCGTTGATGTAGCTCTCTTTTGTACCATTTCAATATCAGATTGCAAGTTCTTTATTCTATTTCTGTACGTTTGAAGTTGCCGTTTCATCATTACAATTATAGACAACAAATTAATTTTTTTGTCCATTTTCTATATAATTCTAAACTTACTATACCAATAACAGGATGTTGTGTACCAGATCTTGCAACACTTATCAACAGCCGAACTTACAACATTGTTCTTGAATCCAGTTCACTGACTTGTTCTTTCCATCGACATATTAGGAAATTAGAGAGAGAGTTCATTAAAACAACAAAATCGCATACAGCAGGCAGTATACGTGTAATAAGAAAATCAAAAAGACAGAGTAAAAATGAAAAGAACTCAAGTAATATATATGAGTTTCAAAGTCCTTGCGACAGAAAGGTTTGTTAATTTAATAATATGGTAGCCGACATATTTTCTGCAGGTCTATTTTTTCCATTTTTAAATATTGTGTACATCTTCTATAGTTTTAAATATAAATGTCTGGATTTTGTTTTTCTTAGATTGCCTGGTGCATTTATGTGTATAATTTGAAATATTTCAAAAATAAATATATCCAAAAGGTATCCCCACCAGAAGTTAGTGAGTCTAGTAGTGACGAAATATTGGCATGGCGATTAAGGATGAGAAGGAACCAGGAAAGAAGGAACCGTGTAGAATACACAGAGCAAGAAATAGATAATCTTTTAGAGGGCATTGAAAAATTAGGAAGTAAATGGAACCAAATTCTTCTTACCTACAAATTCCACCCTTCCAGAACCTCCGTAGATCTCAGAGACAAATACAAGAGTTTGATAGTAAGTTTGAGCTATTGTTTTGTTGGGGTTTTTATACGCCCACATTTTCATGGACGTATATTGTCGTCGCCCCTGTTCGTCCGTCTGTCCGTCCGTCCGTCCGTCCACAATTGTTTGTGAACAGTCTACAGGTCACAATTTTTATCCGATTTCAATGAAACTTAAAATATAGGTTTATCACCCTAAGATCTAGGTTCCTTTCGATATTGGCATGTATGGGACTGTAACTTGATGGGTTATGGCCCCTGATTGTACGAAAAATCACGTTTTTAGCTTGTGAACAGTGTAGAGGTCACAATTTTGAACCGATTTGGATGAAACTTGAAATGCATGTTTGTGACCCAAAGACCTTTTTAGCTTGTGGTCCCTCTGGAGGTGGAAATTGTTATCCTATTTAAAAAAACCGTTTGATTATAACACCGTTACATGGTTATGGAAGTTGAGTTCAAATTTCGTGAAAATCGGACCAAAACTGACGGACAAAATGGCCGCCGTTTGTACGCGAATAGTGTGAAAATATGTTTTTTCAAGGTTGTGGACCCTATAGAGGTCACAATTTTGAACCGGTTTTGATGAAACTTGACATGTATGTTTATAACCCAAAGATCTTGGTTCCTTTCGATATTTACGCCCATCAGATCGTAACTTCCTGAATTATGTCCCCTGATTGTCCGAAAAATCGCCCTTTTTAGCTTGTGGTCCCTCTGGAGGTCAAAATTGTTATCCGATTTAAAAAAACGTTTGATTATATCGCCGCTAGATTATATCACCGTTACATGGTTATGGCGGTCGAGATCGAATTTCGTGAAAATCGGACCAAAATTGACAGACAAAATGGCTGCCGTTTGTGCGCGAATAGTGTAAAATATGATTGGATGAAATTTGAAATGTAAGTTTATAACCCAAAGATCGCTGTGTTCCTTTCGATTTTCGGGCACATTGGACCATAACTTCCTGAATTATGGCCCCTGGTTGTACGAAAAATCATGATTTTTTACATCCATAATATCAAATGTTTCGTATACTTAACGTTAGCATGGGGCAGAACTTTATAAAAACCAAACAAATTCTAATGATTTTCTGATAATTACTTAATATGCGTCTTGTTGACTGCCCGGACGATTTTGCTGCTGTGTGGGCGTATGTTTCGTTGTTTGGCAACCTATTTTTTTTTTTTAAAAAGTAGCTAAGTCTCTAACTCAGTATCATCCAGAAATCTTCATCATTGAAAACACGAATTATTTGTCAATTTAAATCTGCAACATTGATGCTGTGATCTTACCGGAAAAAGATGGGCTTTTGATATCCAATATTTAAGACAAAATAAACATTTTACCATTGGTACACGAATCGTGTACATAATGCGTTTCAGCCCCAGTTTTAGCAAGAGACTCGAGGAACGAGGCTAGAAACATTGCACCAAATCAAACGGCGTATGTAGACTGGAATAACCAGACGCTAGAAATTTGCATTCGATTGAGATTGCTGGCTTATTTCATCGAACATAACTGATTTGAAATTAGAGTAAAAACGGAAACCATTGAATGTAAATCAGTTTATATACATTCATATTACTGTATTATATGCGTTGCAATCCACTTCTAGGTCCCAAATGTTAGCGATTTAGCTCCTTTAAATATAAGCCAAGAGTTAGCATTAAAGCAAAACTTGATATTATTTTTATATCCAGATAATTTTGGATGTCCAAAATAGAGATCTTGATAATAATGTAAAATATGCGGTAGGTTTATCAAGCGGTAATGGATCAAACCTGACGACATATGTTCTAATTAGTTCTTACATGGAGTATGACATTAGTATCAAAATGGAATGAAATGGGTTTTAGGACCTACTTTTCTGCACCAACCGGAATCAGTAACTATGCAGATGGCGTATGTAACTAAAACTGTCAATAGCAATGCAAGTAAAACAAATTAAGGATGCAGTAGAATTTGTGTAAGGATCTTAATTTGTAGAATTGATGTCCTTGCAAAATACCTCCCCGAATTTAAAATTAAAATAGCTACATTTGAATCTTAGTGTCTGAAACCAACTATATATACAAAGGCGCATTTCAGTAATTTATAAGTTAATGATTATGGAGAATGTAACATTTTTATACAACTATATTTTCACGTGGACGTATATTGTCATCGCCCCTGTCACAATTTTTTTGTGGATACTGAACATGTCGATTTTGAGGAAACTTGAAATATAGAATAGGTTTATCACCAAAAGATCTCGGTTCCTTTCGATATTGATATGCATCAGATCAAAACTTCATGGATTATGTGGCCCCTTGTCGACACTATAGAGATCATAATTTTTATCCGATTTAGATGAAACTAAATTTTTATATATTACCCAAAGTGTTCGGTTCCAGGATTATGGCTCTGATTGTTTGAAATAACGCGTTTTTAGCTCGTGGTCCATCTTAAGGTCACACTTATATCCGATTTAAAAATCCGTTGGAATGTATCACTGCTAAAAGTATGTAATACCAAGGATGTGAACCCTCTAGAGGTCACAATTTTTATTCGATTTTGATGAAGCTTAAAATATATGTTTATGTCCCAAAGATCTCGATTCCTTTCGCTGTCCGAGCATATCAGACCGTAACTTCCTGGATTATGATCCTTGATTGTAAAATAAACCGTGTTTTTAGGTAAGATAAATCGATTTTAGATATATCATCGTTATGCCCTAATGATGGTTGAGTTCGAATTTCGTAAAAATTGGAACGGAGCTGCCCGACAAAATGGCGGCTCCTTGATGCCAATAGAAGTTACAATTTTTATCCAATTTTGATGAAACTTAAAATATATGTTTATATCCCTATGATCTTGAAAAGCAACCCCTTGTTGTTTGCATTTATCGATGAAAATTAACTGAACATATAATACCTTTGCCCGAGAATGTCTTTCATAACAAAATAAGACCAGAATGGTGTTTGATACACTTATAGAAAATGGGAAAAAGTGACAGAGCTGGTATGAAAAGAAGACACAAAATACCTTTCTCCATGTGTGAAGAAAGAAGATTGAAAAGAGGAATTAAGGTATTGGGATATAACTGGACAGGAATCCTTAAAAACTACAAGTTTTCAAATAGACGAACGGCAGAAGATCTTCGTAACAAATGGCGGAACATGAATAAGAAACAGACTAACAGTAACTAGTAGTTTATGAACTATAAATTATTATCTTAAGCCATTAGATACCTTTGTTCTGTGTACACAAAAGCATTTACCAATCTGTTCGAGTATTTTAATTGTTTACGGTTGCTGTCTTGTTGATCTATAGTTAAGAGTTTAATAAAGAGTTGGTCATTCTTGCCATAATAATTCAAAAATATATGATAAAAAAGAAAATATTGAAAATTTCAGCCAAATTACGTCATTGTGAGCCAAATTATCATTGTTTATTGTTTTGACAAGATATGTGCCTAGCGCACTAGTATATTTGCGACTTGGCCTCGCTTTCCCATTTTTAAATTGATCTTTTAAATGGCCAATCCGTTTTAATCTAGTTATAATCGCGAGTATCCGATGCCATCGACAGTTGATTATTGTCTTGTTTTGTTAATAAATGTGTAATTAATAACATTTCAGGCCTAAAGAAACACCTGCAATAGCAGATTTTCCTGTTGCATAATTCATCTTAAAGGAATATAAATTTATCGTGATTGATAAGAATATTCTCATTAACTTGTCTTGTTAATCTATTAAGAAATATAAATTTATCTTGATTGATAAGATTATTCTCAATAACTATCATTGTTTATTTAAAGTGCATTCGTTTTTATGCATCACCGAGCTGATGCTAAAATTATAATTCATCACAGATTAATTAGAAGTCTTTCTTGTAGGTGACATCAGGTAAAAAAAATAATTTTATATTCTTATAATGTAATTGCTATAGTGGTTACAATGGGCTATAACAGGTTCTGTGATAAGCCACGAAACCGGAATTAGCAGGGGTAATCCAAGAGTGTGATTAGGCTTTGATATGTCTGGTACTTGAACAGCGAGTAACAATAAATACATGCTTTAAATGACCACTCCCCCTATCAAGTCACGTGGCAAACAAGGCTGCTTTAAATCGAACCTCAAAGGTTGAAGTAGTATTATCGTAATTAAAATGTTTTGAGGATTTGAAGCAAGCTTTTGATTAATAAGTTTGAATATGTTTTAGTCTAAATATATTATCAAATCACACCTTTAATCTGTATGTTTCACGCTTGAATACTAGTAAATCTTCATGCATTCTAACACATTTTAAAAGATTTAGTTTGAGCTTGACAATGGACACTTGACAATGGACCCTTTACAATGAACTAATGCTTTTTTTAATCGGAATTATAATTTCAATATTCAATGGCATATGTATTCTATCCAAAACATTGAGCGCCATGGAAAACGCATCACTTAGTTTTTCGTATAACAAAATGATCCTGTAAACATATTTTATTTATTTTGCTTCCTAATGTGAACAATATTCAAATGGGAACACATCAATAACAACACATTTTTAGACTTATGGATGTTTAGTCTGTAATCAACGGTACAAAGTCAGAGGGGTCAAAACCAAAAGTACAACACAGATGTCAGTAGCACGTGTGTCCTCCACGTGCTCTTGCGCACGCTGTGCAGCGACGTCGCATGGATTTAACCAATGTTTGAAAGAAGGCCTGGGGCAAATTGTTCCATTCTTGGACAAGAGCAGCTTCTAAAACAGCAATGGTGTGCATCTGTGGTCTCCGATACAGACGACGTCCAATCTCATCCCAGACATGTTCTATCGGCTGGCCAGTCCAAGACATTGATGTTGTTAGCAGCCAGGTAGTCCATACTGACACGTGCATTATCCTGTTGGAAGTGCTGAAGTTGTGTAGGGGGGTCTGGTGATGAAATGTGAAGCCTCCCCACACCATTACACTTCCCCCACCCCATCGATGCGTTTTGAAGACGCAGCAGTCTGCAAGACGTTCCCCAAGACGTCTCCACACACGTTGACGGCCATCAGCGTGAAAAAGATGAAAGCGACTCTCATAACTGAAGAGCACACCTTGCCAGTCTACTCATCTCCATGTCTGGTGTCCTTGAGCCCATGATCCCTGAGGATAGCTCCAACATAAGGTCGTCGTGCACGGAGTCCTACTACTCTTAGACGACGTCTTACGGTGTTGGCACTTACTGGTCCATGTCTGCACCTGTTCGAGTCGCTGGGCGGAATCTGTCACGCAGATGAGTGACCCGGATGTAGCGGTCTTGAGTCTGGGTTGTAACGCGTTGTGGACCAGGACGTTGACGGTCACGTGTTGATCCAGTGCCTCGAACACGTTCCACCAACCTTACAATAGTGGACTGATGACAATTGAAGTGTCTGGCAATAGCACGTGTAGACATACCAGCCCTGGACATTCCCATGGCTTCATTCCGTTGATTTTCCACTCTCGGCATCTCTAGCTCGATTCCTTCACACGTTCAACAACAAATTACGACAGATTGACGTTTCACAGTTCATGTACTGCACATGAAGTTGAAAACATGCTTTTAAAGGGCTCACACTGAATGCTGCACGTGAATATTGGGTTTTTCATGTGCATGTGCAATTTTATCGGGGTACACGGGCCGATATTTTTTGCGTTTGGGAGCATTGTGTGAAACAATAGTTCATAGTATTGCATATTATCATACATACAAAACCACCCAGTAATAAAAAATCTGGGAAAAAAAAGTGATGCGTTTTCCATGGCGCTCAGTATATATTGCCTTAGTGCTTGTCAGGCGTGGTTTCCCCTACTTGTCAGCGGTGCAGGACAAATTGGCCTGGCAAGGGACAATGCGTAGTCGTCTGGATGGAACGAAAAACTGAGGTACCATGTACACATTGGCGAGCACGTATAAGATCTCTTGGCTGTCCATGGTGCCGCTTCCCTCATAGCACACTGCATCAGCCCCCCTCCCCCACATCAACTGTCTCCGAGAATTGCTGATCCTTTGACCCTACCCTCGATGACCAGTCCTTTTATCGACAGTCTCCGGTAGTGAGGTCAGTGATTAACGGTAAATGTTAGCTTAGTTAGCGATTTAAATGGATGATCGTTTAAATCCAGGCTGTTTCCAAGCCATCCGAGGGTCTACAGAAAAGAATTGTCGATCCGGATAAGTCAGTTTATATATACAAAGTTGATTAAATTAATTAAATTAATTCCTTTTTAATGATACCAGAGAGTGGAAAAGGCAATATATATATATAATAAAGACCGGGGACAAAAGTCAAAGCTGATTGGGGCCGAAATTCAAAGCGGTCATTTATTATTTCAGTGATGCTGATGAATAATTTACAAATAGTTTTAGGTGGTACAGGCCTCAGCTAATCTAGTTTGGGGGCGTGGTATTTAGGCGTGTCTGTCAGGGATATCTTACCGCAAAAACTGTCTGGCAATGGTCATTCACGATCCCAGTAGTGATGCTGAGCAACTTTCAAGCAGTTTTAGGTGTATTGACTTCAGCTAATCTAGCGTTGTTGATGACGTGGCATTTTGGGTGTGTCTTGTCTGGGGTACCCCACCACACAGGTTTGCGAGCCGATGCCATACTGACCGAGGCGTATACAAATGGGCATTGGGAAGTGTACTATAACGGTATTGATGACTCAGATGCCTTAGTACTGGACACAGTCGCTCTTGCACTCAAGTGAAATGGGCCTTTTCACATGGACGTATCTTCTGGACCTGGGTATTGTCTTGAGTGTCCATATTACGCGGTCCTCCCATTCGGCGTGATCTTTCCGTTTAATCTTTGGACATTTTCATAATCCCCCGATTCTGCAGTATAGGGTTCTCGTATGTTGATTTCCTTTGTGTTTACGGGATCTTAAGTGGAACTAAAAATGAACATACCCGTGGGCCGATCATTTGGAAGATTAAAGAGAATTATAAAACATAAAAAAAACAATCATATCAAACTTCAAAGGAATTTGCTCGACCTGCTGGGACACAAAAAAATATCCAATTTGTGTACCACTGAGTTGATTGTAGGTATAATAAACAGACCCTCCATTATATAAAACATGAAAAGTATTTGTATTTTTTAGCAAGTTTCAAAGATCCGGAATAAATTCTTTTCGCCCACTCTGGTCCACCATCTTTTCCAATATTATATACATTGTATTTTTATCGAAAATATTATGCGAACATATTAAACTTAAGGCCTAAGAATTCCACATACTGTTTTAATGTAACCAACTGCCCTTTTTGGTGAAGTCTGCGGTGGTTTCCTTCTGGGAAAGATCACTTGCATAGGTCCCTAAATATTTCTTCCCCGTAACGCGCTCCAAAACCATTGAAAACTACTCTATTCTGTAAATAATGATTTAGATTTAGGAGCAGAACAGTAGGACGTATTATGCCGCCGCCCCCGTCCGTCCGTCCACAATTTTGTTTGTGGACACTCTACAGGTCACAATTTTTATCCAATTTCAACGAAACTTGAAGTATAGGTTTATCGCCAAAAGATCCCGGTTCCTTTCGATATTGGCATATATCGGACCGCAACTTCATGGATTATGGCCCCAGATTTTAAGAAAAATCGCGTTTTTAACTTGTGGACACTTGGAGGCTACTTGGAGGTCAAAATTTTAATCCAATTTGGTTTAAACTTGAAATGCAGGTTTATAACCCACAGATCTCGGATCCTTTCGATATTTGGGCTTATCGGATCCTAATTTGAGCTATGGCCTCTGATTGTGGTCCCTCTAGAGTTCACAATTATTATCCGATTAAAAAAAAAACCGTTTGATTATATCACTATTACGTCGTAATGAAGGTTGAGTTCGAATTTCATGAAAATCGGACCCAAACTGCCAGACAAAATGACCGCCACCCTTTTTTTTTTTTTAAATAATATTTTATTCATTTAAATTTACAAAATTTATATAATAAATATAGGATACGATAACAAGCTTTGTCAGCTTATATAAAATCGGTTCCTTAAAAAGGATCTTTAACAGATATTAAGTATAAAACATATTATTTACAATTTACATGATAATTTTGCATTTTTTAAAGCGACATTCTCGCTAGGGGACTACTAAAATTATATTTTATTTGATGATTACATATTTGGTTATTTGTTAACGTCGACTTGTTATGTTTTCATATGTATGCTTTGATCGAATGTGTTCAGTAATTTTTTTTTAGATACGTACGAATGTCCCTTTAAGGGCAGACACAATAACAAAATAAGAAAATAAATAAAGAGTGGGGGGGGCTATCGACACCACATCGACAAACGTTTCTTTTTTATTATTATTATTTTTATTTGTTTGTCGACTTCATCATATTAAAGCCCCAATAACACTCTTGTTGTAATTGAATAATATGTCCCAATCTTTATTCTGGTCAATAAATTGTATTATTTTACAATATTCAAATAAATTGATGATACAAATTTCATCGTAACACACCTAATTTAAAAAATTGGAAAAATTCAACTACATGATTTGAAAAGGTTAACGTAAACCTTTTCAAATGTGACTTGGATTTTAAAATATTTCCGAACCCTCTGGACAAGTAAAGTATGATGTAATGGGTAATTTACACAACAGGTAGGACACATAAACATCTGGGCCCTGTTTCACGAAATTTTAACTTAAGATAAAATCCAATTTTAGTAGATACTTCAATTTTGATTGGCTAAGCACTAAAATCAATGTAATATTATCCAATCAAATTACTAAAATTGGGATCTTATCTTAGTTAAAATTTCGTGAAATAGGCCCCAGGTACTTAGAATAAGACTATTATTTATTTTCTAGAGCTGCCAAGCCAGCAAGAGTGTTATTGTCCCCTTAAATTCAATTGATAAACTGAACCGCATTTAAACGCAAAATTTGTGTATGATTACGAACAGCTACTGATTTATTAAGGCGACGTTGCGAAGGGTATTCTCTCAACGTTTTCAAGCTAATACAAAATAACCAGCTTATTGTTCTTAGTGGTTTAATGTCAACTTCCACCCAAGATGATATCGCAGACAAGTTACGCGCAGAGGTATTTCCTGTGGGAGGAAACCGGAGTACCTGGAGTAAACCCACGAGGCTGGTTTGAAGCAACATACATGTATATAGACAAATTACAATAGCATGGTTGACCCATTCATGACAACAAAAGATCGAAGGCCTTTGAAACGATTGATATACAACAACAATATAAAAGGAACTAATTAACTTTCTAAACGCCACCGAGTAGTGGTGATGTGAACATAATCGTAAGTGTTAAATCACATCGTCTTTGAAAGTATTTCAAAAACGTAAATTCCGATCGCCTTAATGCTCGGCACAGAGTAAAAATAACCAGAGTGGAGACTCGCATTACTCCCTATAGAAACAACCCGACGCGCAATGCATGATGGGATTCGTCTGTAATACACACACACTGACAGTACGCTCAACGTTACGATACCTATATCGATGAACTAAATCTCTTTAATTTCGTAGTTTTATAGTATTTTCTGTAAAAAAAATTACCGAGAATTATCACATACAATCATGTTAGGTGTGTGTGTGTTTCGGGAATTTATAAAACATGATTAATATTTTTAAAACATGCATATGAATATGAAATGAAGTAATGAAGTGAAAGACGGCAATTGTGGCGGTTTACGAATTGGTTTGTAAGGCCAAACTATTGTTGATTTTATTTTTTTTTATTATCTTTAAAACTAATCCACCAAATACTTGTTGTTTCGATTCCTAGATTTGAAATATACATTCCCATAAACCTTAAAATGGCCCATTTGAAAATGTCAAAGAACCACGCCCTTTTTAATTTTTGGATAAGGCCTATTTTACTCAACATGATTTATTTTTTCTCCCAAAGAAAAATACCCCTGTCTTCTAGAGCGTATTACTTATTTAAGTATGCTTTCATTAAAATATTAAATAATTATTTAAGAATATTAAAATTGAATTTTTTAAATAGCCCAGAACATTTTCCAATAAACAGATTTGAGCCGTTGGTTGTTTTCCAAGATAAAATGCCTTTGGCTCCAATGTTGACTCCCTGTCTTCTTTTATGATTTTTGTTCTTTTAATTAATGTTGGCTTTAATTTTTAAAAAATGAAAAAAAAATAATTAAATATTTTATTTTCAATAGTATTACATTTTTCAATAAACATATTTGAGTCGATTAGTTTCTCTTTTTACAAAACCAAAACCAACTTGAAATTGAATTATTGAATATTTTGCATATTGCTCTGGGTGGCATGCAATGTTTTGACCGCCTTTATATACACCCGATACAACTGAGGTATACCCTATTCAATAAGCCTCTATGATTCAGTTCCACCCTGTTGAACAGGCGGTATATTATAATATAATAATATGTATGATTGAGGTTGGTAGATTGAGTAGGGTTGAATAATAATACCATAGCATTATGTACATACACATTAGCCAATCAAATTTATCAGTTGAAAGGTCAAATGCGGGTCTAAATATTGACGACAGTAGGCCTGGTTGTTGTATTTAGGCTGTTGTCGGGGGTTGGGGGGGCGCCCGGGCCACTTCGACTGTCGATATTTTTTTTCCTTGTTTTTACAAAATAACTGTTTTAACCAATCAAAATTATGCTGTTTGGATGGTTTTGTTTGCAGTGGGGATTTAGTGGGTTGAAACAAATTTTTAATTTTACCCACGGCCCCTTTTTGGGAAATTATGCGTAGACAGACCTAACATATTGCCTATGATTGATACACATTTATGTAATCTAACCGATGTATAAATTCTACAGACTGGAAAAATCTTTGATATCACATCAAATTTAATATTAAAATCAGCTTTATTTTCCACTGCTCGGTTGTTTTGTTTGGGTTTGGTTTGGTTTTTTTTTTGGGGGGGGGGGGGGGCTCCGCCTCATTTTATCATTATTATAATTTGGCGAGATAGCTTAAATTATTACATTGCTGTATTGCAGTTTACTACGTATGTCTGTAGGGGATATACATTAGATATGGAATGACACAGCACCTTATCCGATGCCGGGCCCAGAATGTTGGGCTGGAGAGGGTGCAAAAGAGCGTGATCGAATACTGGTAATCAAGTACATCCTAGTCTCGGTTGTCACGCTATAACATCTGTGCCTTCCAAACCCGCACATAAAAAATACCTCTCCGATTATAAAAATAAAAGAAAAATGTGTATTAAATAAATCAAACCCATTGACCTCAATAGGAAATAAATGACAACAAATGGATTCGACATTGACGGGCTATGAAAAGAATGCAGTATGGGCCTAATTGAGGTCTGGCGTTAGACGTTACCGGCATTGGAGGTTCCTGAAAATACGACTTGTTGGCCTGGACTATATACATTAGATTTTGGCGGGTAATTATTTTAACTTGTTAAATACCGTCAACCGTGTTTAAAAAAAAAAAGAGTTGTCTCAGGCTTTAAAACAGGCCAGTAGCCAGGGAAAATAAAACGATTGCAAGTTTTCCAGTACGACGGTAAAGTGCCAGCTATTTGAAATAGTAAGTTTTGTAAATGGTTAGTCTCAGACTGGCGCGGATCCAGAGGAGGGGGGGGGGGGGGGTCAGGGGGTCCGGACCCCCCTCCTGCTCAGGCTTGAAAATTTGAAACTTAAATCTATGCGATTTTATTGGCGATATTATTTAGACCTGTAATTTTGGAATTTACCTTCCTGAATGCACCAAATTGAATCTAATTTACCAAATTTTTCAGGGGGAGGGCCCCCAACCCCCCGTTAATTGGTTGAGCGCAATTAGTTAAGAAATTATCAAACCTAGCCTAGACCCCACCCCTGCAAAAAATCCTGGATCCACGCTGCTCACACTGATTAACTCGATTAAGAGCCCGAAGAGGAGGAGTTGGGTTGGTGATGTCAAGCGGCTTCAAGAAAGAGGTTAACACACCTAATTTAAAAAATTGGAAAAATTCAACTAATTGATTTGAAAAGTCTAACGTAAACCTTTTCAAATGTGACTTTGATTTAAAATATCTTCGAACCCTCTGGACAAGTAAAATAGGTCGTAATGGATAATTTACACAACAGGTAGGACACTTAAACATCTAGTACTTAGAATAAGGCTATTATTTATTTTCTGGGGCTGCCAAGCCAGCAAGAGTGTTATTGTCCCTTTAAGGCATTAGACCCGTACAGTCTTAGTCTTAGCCTTGCCATGTTCTTAATTTTAGAGAACTCACAGGGCCTGACAAGAAACGGCCTCTAGTCTAGTCCAGTTGCTCAGATTGGACAAAACCCCAAGACCCATGATCAGGTTATTTCTTCTCCATAGATTTAAATCAATTATTTGTTTAACAAAGCTTATAATATATCCATGCCATTTGGCCTAAATTTAGACATTCACGTTGTACACGTCATTAATGTGGCCTGGTTGTAACAACATTTGTCCATGACGTTTATCGTTGTTCTTCGGTGTTCGCCAACAGCTGTTATATAAGTCTTAATAAGACCCCCATACTAATTTCTCTCTCTCTCTCTCGTATTTTATTTCAGATTTAGTTCCATTGCCTAATAGTAGTGACAGTACATCAGGTCCATTTGTAATCAACAGCATAAAGTTTAAGGTAATTGTGACTACTAAGACCTATTCTTTTAAGTTAAAAGTTTTAACACACCCGTCAGGTGTCCAGAATTGCTTGAGGATGCTCTAGGCTTATAGGCTAAATTGGATTTCCAAGTGGCTTTATATTTATACACAGTGTTTAAGTTCATGAGACAAAGCATCCTATTGATTTTCAGCGATTTCCTCTAATTACTGCCAGAGTTATGTCCCTTGATCATTTTTGAAAATGGAGGATCTGATTGACAGTAAAATTAAATTTATAGGCCTACACAATGTTTGGGGCCATGAGACAGACAAAGATATGTATTGTTATGGCCTATGATCACTTTGAAAAATCTTGTAGACGCTTCAGAGACTACGGTAACGTTTATATCGGATTGACTGGTAAGGATTTTGCTCTGTTTACTCTTTCCTTTTTACGACCTCTAAGGGGCAACTGAAAAAAAGTAACCAGTATGAAGCAAAATGATAATTCGTTTACAACTCGAATGATATTTTAAAGGTTTTTTAACAAGCCCTTTTAAGCAGATTGGCCGAGTAACGACTGATACCGATTTCCACCCATAGGTCAGTAACCGATGTTGAAACCGATTAGTTGACATCTCTTTTCTTTTAATAAAGAGTAAATTCTTTTTTCATTTAAAGTTAGAAACGTCACTAAAAAGGCTAGATCTTGGTTGTTGGCATCGTTATTCTAGTAAAGTTTTGGGATTTAACATCAAAGGTAAGTCATTAAAAACAGTACATGGTGCTTGCGTTTCACTGCCTCTCACGCCATTTCTAAGCATGAAATAATAGCATATTTTCAAAAACAATTCCTTAACCTCCACCAGGTGTATCTATGAATTATGTAACACTCGCCAATCCATTCCGTGATCACAATTGTGTTTAAAACATCTCTCCTGATTGTTTTTTTAGATATAAATTGAAAATGCTACAAATTTTCTACCGCAGGATTTAACAATTACCCTATGCACTTGCGAAGATCTTGCATTAACATTATTAAGATTTGGTTTATGGCCAGCAACCCCATCTGCTCTGAGAGTGGCCTTTGATGTTGCGTTGATCAAGCTACTATCTGATCTCCAACTCTAATGCCAAACATCGACCACTAGCGAAGCACTAAATAAACATTTTTAGAATCCCGCCTTTATTGTATTTTGGAACTCAAATAATGTATTTTCGGTGATTTTTTTGAAAGTGTATGATCTTACAACCTGTTACAATCTAAAACAATTCTATTAAAACAATTTTGCTTTAAAATTATTCAAATCCGTCTGGTCACACAGCCATCGCCTTTTGTTTTATTTGGGGGTGGGGGCACAGTAGGTAAGAAGCTGGTTTGCTTGACTGGAGGTTGGATGTTCATTCCTGGCATTGGCGGCGAAAAAGTTCATCCTAGGTTATCCGGTGTGGTTTCCCCTTGTTTGTGATGGAGGACTGGGGGGGCTGACAAGGACAGTTGTCTTGTTCGGATGGTACATAAAACCAAGGTCCTGTGTACCCATTGGCGTGCATGTAAAAGATCCCAGAACAGTACGTAGGACTTAAACATTTCATTTCTTTTGTGTATGTGAGGGACAGGGAGATCAGTGGGGTTTAACGTCCACTCAACACAAACTTGGTCATTTCAGGACTAATACATTTGATCTAGTGCTACTAGAGTTTTCTGCTATTTAAGTTGTTTTTGAATTTTGTTCCATGTATCATTTTAGAGGCACAATCCTGGTGTAATGGAAAAGGGGGGGGGGGGGTCAGGGGGTCCGGACCCCCCTCCTGCTCAGGCTTGAAAATTTGAAACTTAAATCTATGCGATTTTATTGGCGATATTATTTAGACCTGTAATTTTGGAATTTACCTTCCTGAATGCACCAAATTGAATCTAATTTACCAAATTTTTCAGGGGGAGGGCCCCCAACCCCCCGTTAATTGGTTGAGCGCAATTAGTTAAGAAATTATCAAACCTAGCCTAGACCCCACCCCTGCAAAAAATCCTGGATCCACGCTGCTCACACTGATTAACTCGATTAAGAGCCCGAAGAGGAGGAGTTGGGTTGGTGATGTCAAGCGGCTTCAAGAAAGAGGTTAACACACCTAATTTAAAAAATTGGAAAAATTCAACTAATTGATTTGAAAAGTCTAA
This sequence comes from Patella ulyssiponensis, assembly GCA_963678685.1. NCBI lineage: Eukaryota > Metazoa > Mollusca > Gastropoda > Patellidae > Patella > Patella ulyssiponensis. Next base: position 49,448,812 of record OY783231.1, read on the forward strand.
CGTAAACCTTTTCAAATGTGACTTTGATTTAAAATATCTTCGAACCCTCTGGACAAGTAAAATAGGTCGTAATGGATAATTTACACAACAGGTAGGACACTTAAACATCTAGTACTTAGAATAAGGCTATTATTTATTTTCTGGGGCTGCCAAGCCAGCAAGAGTGTTATTGTCCCTTTAAGGCATTAGACCCGTACAGTCTTAGTCTTAGCCTTGCCATGTTCTTAATTTTAGAGAACTCACAGGGCCTGACAAGAAACGGCCTCTAGTCTAGTCCAGTTGCTCAGATTGGACAAAACCCCAAGACCCATGATCAGGTTATTTCTTCTCCATAGATTTAAATCAATTATTTGTTTAACAAAGCTTATAATATATCCATGCCATTTGGCCTAAATTTAGACATTCACGTTGTACACGTCATTAATGTGGCCTGGTTGTAACAACATTTGTCCATGACGTTTATCGTTGTTCTTCGGTGTTCGCCAACAGCTGTTATATAAGTCTTAATAAGACCCCCATACTAATTTCTCTCTCTCTCTCTCGTATTTTATTTCAGATTTAGTTCCATTGCCTAATAGTAGTGACAGTACATCAGGTCCATTTGTAATCAACAGCATAAAGTTTAAGGTAATTGTGACTACTAAGACCTATTCTTTTAAGTTAAAAGTTTTAACACACCCGTCAGGTGTCCAGAATTGCTTGAGGATGCTCTAGGCTTATAGGCTAAATTGGATTTCCAAGTGGCTTTATATTTATACACAGTGTTTAAGTTCATGAGACAAAGCATCCTATTGATTTTCAGCGATTTCCTCTAATTACTGCCAGAGTTATGTCCCTTGATCATTTTTGAAAATGGAGGATCTGATTGACAGTAAAATTAAATTTATAGGCCTACACAATGTTTGGGGCCATGAGACAGACAAAGATATGTATTGTTATGGCCTATGATCACTTTGAAAAATCTTGTAGACGCTTCAGAGACTACGGTAACGTTTATATCGGATTGACTGGTAAGGATTTTGCTCTGTTTACTCTTTCCTTTTTACGACCTCTAAGGGGCAACTGAAAAAAAGTAACCAGTATGAAGCAAAATGATAATTCGTTTACAACTCGAATGATATTTTAAAGGTTTTTTAACAAGCCCTTTTAAGCAGATTGGCCGAGTAACGACTGATACCGATTTCCACCCATAGGTCAGTAACCGATGTTGAAACCGATTAGTTGACATCTCTTTTCTTTTAATAAAGAGTAAATTCTTTTTTCATTTAAAGTTAGAAACGTCACTAAAAAGGCTAGATCTTGGTTGTTGGCATCGTTATTCTAGTAAAGTTTTGGGATTTAACATCAAAGGTAAGTCATTAAAAACAGTACATGGTGCTTGCGTTTCACTGCCTCTCACGCCATTTCTAAGCATGAAATAATAGCATATTTTCAAAAACAATTCCTTAACCTCCACCAGGTGTATCTATGAATTATGTAACACTCGCCAATCCATTCCGTGATCACAATTGTGTTTAAAACATCTCTCCTGATTGTTTTTTTAGATATAAATTGAAAATGCTACAAATTTTCTACCGCAGGATTTAACAATTACCCTATGCACTTGCGAAGATCTTGCATTAACATTATTAAGATTTGGTTTATGGCCAGCAACCCCATCTGCTCTGAGAGTGGCCTTTGATGTTGCGTTGATCAAGCTACTATCTGATCTCCAACTCTAATGCCAAACATCGACCACTAGCGAAGCACTAAATAAACATTTTTAGAATCCCGCCTTTATTGTATTTTGGAACTCAAATAATGTATTTTCGGTGATTTTTTTGAAAGTGTATGATCTTACAACCTGTTACAATCTAAAACAATTCTATTAAAACAATTTTGCTTTAAAATTATTCAAATCCGTCTGGTCACACAGCCATCGCCTTTTGTTTTATTTGGGGGTGGGGGCACAGTAGGTAAGAAGCTGGTTTGCTTGACTGGAGGTTGGATGTTCATTCCTGGCATTGGCGGCGAAAAAGTTCATCCTAGGTTATCCGGTGTGGTTTCCCCTTGTTTGTGATGGAGGACTGGGGGGGCTGACAAGGACAGTTGTCTTGTTCGGATGGTACATAAAACCAAGGTCCTGTGTACCCATTGGCGTGCATGTAAAAGATCCCAGAACAGTACGTAGGACTTAAACATTTCATTTCTTTTGTGTATGTGAGGGACAGGGAGATCAGTGGGGTTTAACGTCCACTCAACACAAACTTGGTCATTTCAGGACTAATACATTTGATCTAGTGCTACTAGAGTTTTCTGCTATTTAAGTTGTTTTTGAATTTTGTTCCATGTATCATTTTAGAGGCACAATCCTGGTGTAATGGAAAAGTGTGAACTTGCAGTTCCTGTGTTATACAGTTTTTGTCACAACATGGCCTGTCAGGTACGTATTGGTCCATTTTTCTCTGGCATGGATTGACTTTTATGAGTCATCTAAAGCAGCATTTTAAAATAACACATACAAAACAGTCAGTTGAATCAAAACGATGAGAATCTGAATGAAGAGGAGCTTTTTGAAATTTAATGTTTTTCTGCACTTTTATAAGTTGATTTGGGACAAAAATTTAATTTTTGTGTATTTGCTTCAGCTAGCATAATATGGTCAGAGATATGTGTCATTGACAGGATTAGTTAATGGTGAAGTATCTTTATTTTTTTCCTAGTAAGTTAATCGTTTCAAATTGACAAAAACATTTTGTTCTCTTGCATTAACATTGTTGTAACAATTCTATGGACACATACAAAGATGAAAATAGTTGAAACTACAGACACAAATTTTGTAATTGATATTAAACTGTCTTCCATATAAGTGTTCAATTAAAATACTTTGCGTTTGAACAGGGTTGGTAACCCAGTAGTCCAGGTTTGCAAATGTTGTAATTATGTCCCATTGCTTGTACGTCTTGTGACAAGTTTTGGATTGTCAAGGTTTCCTCCCATTGCCATGCTAAGGTCATTTTTATATTCTGCAGGGAATAGGTTGACGAAAAAACTGGTAGAAGCCAAAGAGCTGTATGATAAGAGCTGTGCACATTTAATCATTTTTATACGCCCACATTTTCATGTGGACGTATATTGTCGTCGCCCCTGTTCGTCCGTCCGTCCGTCCGGACGTCCGTCCGTCCGTCCGGACGTCCGTCCGTCCGTCCGTCCACAATTGTTTGTGAACAGTCTACAGGTCACAATTTTTATCCGATTTCAATGAAACTTAAAATATAGGTTTATCACCCTAAGATCTCGGTTCCTTTCGATATTGGCATGTATCGGATTGCAACTTCATGGGTTATGGCCCCTGATTGTACGAAAAATCACGTTTTTTAGCTTGTGAACAGTGTAGAGGTCACAATTTTGAACCGATTTGGATGAAACTTGAAATGCATGTTTATAACCCAAAGATCTTGGTTCCTTTCGATATTTGCGCCAATCGGATCGTAACTTCCTGAATTATGGCCCCTGATTGTCCGAAAAATCGCACTTTTTAGCTTGTGGTCCCTCTGGAGGTCAAAATTGTTATCCGATTTAAAAAACCGTTTGATTATATCACCGTCCCATAGTTATGAAGGTTGAGTTCGAATTTCGTGAAAATCGGACCAAAATTGACGGACAAAATGGCCGCCGTTTGTACGCGAATAGTGTGAAAATATGTTATATCAAGGTTGTGGACCTTATAGAGGTCACAATTTTGAACCGATTTTGATGAAACTTGACATGTATGTTTATAACCCAAAGATCTTGGTTCCTTTCAATATATGCGCGCATCGGATCGTAACTTCCTGAATTATGGCCCCTGATTTTCCGAAAAATCACCCTTTTTAGCTTGTGGTCCCTCTGGAGGTCAAAATTGTTATCCGATTTAAAAAAACGTTTGATTATATCACCGTCCCATGGTTATGAAGGTTGAGTTCGAATTTCGTAAAAATCGGACCAAAATTGACAGACAAAATGGCCGCCGTTTGTACGCGAATGGTGTGAAAATATGTTATATCAAGGTTGTGGACCTTATAGAGGTCACAATTTTGAACCGATTTTGATGAAACTTGACATGTATGTTTATAACCCAAAGATCTTGGTTCCTTTCAATATATGCGCGCATCGGATCGTAACTTCCTGAATTATGGCCCCTGATTTTCCGAAAAATCACCCTTTTTAGCTTGTGGTCCCTCTGGAGGTCAAAATTGTTATCCGATTTAAAAAAACGTTTGATTATATCACCGTCCCATGGTTATGAAGGTTGAGTTCGAATTTCGTAAAAATCGGACCAAAATTGACAGACAAAATGGCCGCCGTTTGTACGCGAATGGTGTGAAAATATGTTATATCAAGGTTGTGGACCTTATAGAGGTCACAATCTTGAACCGATTTTGATGAAACTTGACATGTATGTTTATAACTCAAAGATCTTGGTTCCTTTCGATATTTGCGCCCATCGGATCGTAACTTCCTGAATTATGGCCCCTGATTGTCCGAAAAATCGCCCTTTTTAGCTTGTGGTCCCTCTGGAGGTCAAAATTGTTATCCGATTCAAAAAACCGTTTGATTATATCACCATTCCATGGTTATGAAGGTTGAGTTCGAATTTCGTGAAAATCGGACCAAAATTGACGGACAAAATGGCCGCCGTTTGTACGCGAATTGTGTGAAAATATGTTATATCAAGGTTGTGGACCTTATAGAGGTCACAATTTTGAACCGATTTTGATTAAAATTGACATGTATGTTTATAACCCAAAGATCTTGGTTCCTGTCGATATTTGCGCCCATCGGATCGTAACTTCCTGAATTATGGCCCCTGATTGTCCAAAAAATCGCCCTTTTTAGCTTGTGGTTCCTCTGGAGGTCAAAATTGTTATCCGATTTAAAAAAACGTTTGATTATATCACCGTTCCATGGTTATGAAGGTTGAGTTCGAATTTCGTGAAAATCAGACCAAAATTGACGGACAAAATGGCCGCCGTTTGTACGCGAATGGTGTGAAAATATGTTATATCAAGGTTGTGGACCTTATAGATGTCACAATTTTGAACCGATTTTGATGAAACGTGACATGCATGTTTATAACCCAAAGATCTTGGTTCCTTTCGATATTTACGCCCATCGAATCATAACTTCCTGAATTATGTCCCCTGATTGTCCGAAAAATCGCTTTTGTTAGCTTGTGGTCCCTCTGGAGTTCAAAATTATTATCCGATTTAAAAAAACGTTTGATTATATCACGGTTTCATGGTAATGAAGAGAGAATTTGAATTTTGTGAAAATCGGACCAGAGTTGACGGATAAAATGGCCGCCGTCTGTACGCGAATTGTGTAAAAATATGTTATATCAAGGTTGTGGACCCTATAGAGGTCACAATTTTGAACTGATTTTGATGAAACTTGAAATACATGTTTATAACCTAATGATCTTGATTCCATTGCATATTTGCCCATATCGGATCGTAACTTCCTGAATCATGGCCCATGATTGTACGAAAAATCACCCTTTTTAGCTTGTGGTCCCTCTGGAGGTCACAATTATTATCTGATTTAAAAAAAAGTTTGATTATATCACAGTTACACCGTAGTTATGGGTGAGTTTGAATTATTTTCTGATGATTACTTAAAATGCAACAACTCTTGTTGACTGCCCGGACGATTTGGCTGCTGTGTGGGCGTATGTTTCGTTGCCTGGCAACCTATTTTCTTGAATCATAAAAATTTAGGTATGTTAGACCGACAAGAAGGCCTTAAGGTTGGAGCTCAGGACTGTTTTAGTTTCATGTTCATTGTGAAGATTTGGATTTTTTATTTTTAGATTTTTTTGGATTTTTACACAATGTAATTTCATTCTCATTTGTTCTTAGAACCCTCTTGTAGATGCTTTGATTCAGTATTAAAGTGAATGATATTGTACAAATAACCCAAAGGCAGCCTAACACATATATTGATAAAGTTTAGATGTCATAAAATTACCTTTTTCAGTAAATGATATAGTATTTTATTGCTGGGTTGTCTCTAATTTATTATGTTGGCATCCATGATTACTATGAATAGGTTTTTATCACAAAAGCTTAATATACCATTAAATAAGTAACACACGTACAGTACATCATCTGTTACCATCAATCCATTATTTATTTTGAAGGGAACAGTATAAAAGATTCTGTCATGGAAAACCTTCTGCGCTTAGCAGTAGAAAGACAACAATTATGTCTTGCCATGAAAAAATATGCTGGTAGGTTGATAATGAAACTTACCAAGGGACCTTTAGTCTACCCACATTGTACTATAGATAGTAATTTCATTTGTACTTGAATACAATTATAAGGGGTTTATAAGATTCACATTAAGTAAGTGAATGTAAAACATTTTAATTTTGAAATCGTATACATGCACACGGGTTTATGGGGCATGTTTTATTTTCTTCAAATAAATGACATATTTGTTCTTTGTCTAGATATGTGTACAGTTTTAATAAAAAAAAAAAAATTCTTTTTTCAGATGGCCAAAATATATGGAAAAGGCTCTGTAACTACTTCGAAGAATACCAATTCGTTTAAAAGTAAATTATTAGAGTTAAACAATATAACAGATAGTGCGTACAATTTTAAGATTGTCATCGATCCTTCGTCTGCATTCTATTCAACTGATATCATCACTGATGAACACAAGAAGATGATCGATATCCATTTTCTAATAAAAAGAACAGGAAAAGAAATAAGTCAAATAAAACTTGAATTAATCTAATTGTATGATAATTTTCTTAAACACCTAAGTTTGAAAGGTATCATGAGGATGACAGCGGTATTGAGGATGATATTGATGATGACAATGACACCTATTATGTTGATGAAGATAACGACTACTGTGATGATGTTGTCAACGACGACATGGTTCATTGTAGTCAGTGTACTCCTGAATATATTACTAAATGTATGATAAAGTGTTATGGAATTATCATTGAAACAGATTAGTTTATTAACTTTATCACGGAAAATGAGTGTGGTTATGAGTGGTATTATCATTAAAGGACCAATGAGTGTGGTATTATCATAAAACCAGATTAGTTTATTTAATTTATCACTAACAATGAGTGGGCTATTATCATTAAAGGACCAATGAGTGTGGTATTATCAATAAACCAGATTAGCTTATTAACTTTATCACGAACAATGAGTGTGCTATTATCATTAAAGGACCAATGAGTGTGGTATTATCATTAAACCAGATTCGTTTATTAACTTTACCAAGAACAATGAGTGTGGTATTAACATTAAATGGCCAATGAGCGTGGTAAAATCATTAGTTTATTACCGTAACTTTATTATGAACGATGACTGTGGTATTATCATTAAACAGTGTATTATCATTAAACCAGATTAGTTCATTTACTTTATCACGAACGATGAGTGTAGTATTATCATTAAACCGGGTATTATCATTAAACCAGATTAGTTCACTAATTTATCACGAACAATGAGTGTGGTATTATCATTAAACCAGATTGCTTTATTAACTTTATACCGAAAAATGAGTGTGGTATTATCATGTAACCGGACCAATGAGTATTATTACACCAGATTAGCTTATTGACTTTATCACGAACAATGAGTGTGGCATTATTAAACCGGACCAACCACTGAGTGTATTATTATCATTACTCCTGATTTATTTATTTATTAACTTTATAACAAACAATGAGTGTGGTATTATCATTAAAACAGATTAGTTTATTAACTTTATCACGAACAATGAGTGTGGTATTATCATTAAACGGGGTTAGTTAATTAACTTTATCACGAACAATGAGTGTGGTATTATCATTAAACCAGATCAATGAGTATCATTAAACCAGACTAGTTTATTAACTTTATCACGAACAATGAGTGTGGTATTATCATTAAACGGGGTTAGTTAATTAACTTTATCACTAACAATGAGTGGGCTATTATCATTAAAGGACCAATGAGTGTGGTATTATCATTATGCCAGATTAGTTTATTAACTTTATCATGAACAATGAGTGTGCTATTATCAATAAACGGGGTTAGTTGATTAACTTTATCACAACCAATGAGTGTGGTATTATCATTATACCGGATTAGTTTATTAACTTTATCACGAACAATGAGTGTACTATTATCATTAAAGGACCAGTAAGTGTGGTATTATCATTAAACCAGATTAGTCTATTAACTTTATCATGAACAATGAGTGTGGTATTATGGTTATACCAGATTAGTTTATTAACTTTATCATGAACAATGAGTGTGGTATTATTATTAAAGGACCAATGAGTATTATTAAACCAGATTAGTATATCATTAAAGGACCAATGAGGGTGGTATTATCATTAAACAGGGTTAGTTAATTAACTTTTATCACGAACAATGAGTGTGGTATTATCATTATACCAGATTAGTTTATTAACTTTATCACGAACAATGAGTGTGGCATTATCATTAATCGGACCAATGAGTATTATTAAACCAGATTAGTATATCATTAAAGGACCAATGAGTGTGGTATTATCATTAAACAGGGTTAGTTAGTTAATTAACTTTTATCACGAACAATGAGTGTGGTATTATCATTATACCAGATTAGTTTATTAACTTTATCACGAACAATGAGTGTGGCATTATCATTAATCGGCACCAATGAGTGTGGTATTATCGTCATGTATATACATGTAATTGTATTTTGTATTATATTGTGTGTATTTATATTGACTTATTTGAAGATATATAAATGGCCAAATTCCTGATTTATAATGTCTGTTTTATATTAAATCAAAATACTTTTTTATTTCCTGAATGAAACCCAACCATTTATCCAGGTATTTAATGAAAAGAGCGACTTTCTTCTTTAAAACATACCCGTTGCTCCAGATAGTTAATGCTTCTGGTGACAAGAGCTACCTTCCGTTAAAGAAAGGTATGCCTGTTAAAAAGAGCGACTTTCCCCATACAACACTTGAACACATCCATTACTCCAGATATTTAATGCACCTGATGAAAAAAGCGACTTTCTCCTTTAAAAGATCTCATTTACTCCAGATATGATTGCTTCTGCTGACAAGAGCTACCCTCCCCTATAAAACCCATGCCTGCTTCCCGATATTTATCGCTCTTAATGAAAAGAGCTTGGGTCTTACCTTATAAAACTCACGCTTGCTCCCCGATATTTGACGCTCTTACTGAAAAGAGCTTCTTTACCCTAAAAAACGCATGTTTGCTTCCCGATAGTTGATGCTTCTGTTGAAAAGACCGACTTCCCTATACAGCACATCCATTACTCCAGGTTTTTAATATAGCCTTTTGAAAGAGTGACTTTCCTCTCTAAAACCCTTCCCTTACTCCAGATATTCGATGGTTCTCTTGAGCGACTTTCTCAAATGCAACCTGTCCCCTAGTCCAGATATATAATGCTTCTGTTGAAAAGAGCGACCTATCCCTTACTCCAGATATTTAATGCTTCGGTTGAAAAGACCAACATACGGTAGACAGTTAATGATTCTGCTGACAAGAGCGACTTTCCCATATAAAACCCATGTCTTACTCCAGATATTTAATGCGCCTTTTCCCTACAACACCCATCCCTTTTATGCTCTTGTTGAAACAAGCGCCTTTCCCCATGAAACACATGCCTGCTTCCCTATGTTTTATGCTCCTGTTGAAAGAAGCGCCCTTCCCCATTAACACATCCAGATATTTAATACAACCTTTTGAAAGAGCGACTTTCCCCTATAAAAGCCTTCCCTTACTCCAGATATTTTACGATTCTGTTGAAAAGAGTGACATTCCCCATTGAAACCCGTCGCTTACTCTAGATATTGAATGCTTCTACTGACAAGAGCGACTTTCTCTCATAAAACACGTCCCTTAATCCGGATATTTAATGCTTCTGTTGAAAAGTGAGACTTTCCCCCCATAAAACCCATTCGTTACTCCAGATATTTAATGAGCGTGGTGAAAAGAGCGTCTTTGACTATAAAACCCTTCCCTTACTCCAGATATTTAATGCTTCTGTTGAAAAGAGTGACATTGCCCAATGAAACCCATCTCTTAAATCAAATATTGAATGCTTCTGCTGACAAGAGCTACTTTCCCCACGAAACCCATGTCTGCTTCCCGATGTGTGACGCTCCTGTTGAGGGAAGCGCCTTTCCGCACGAAACACATCCAGATATTTAAAACACCTATTGGAAAGAGTGATTTTCCGCTATAAAACCCTTCCCATACTCCAAATATTTAATGCTCCTGCTGACAAGAGCGACAAAACCCGTCCCTTAATCTGGATATTTAATGCTTCTGTTGAAATGTAAGACTTCCCCCCTATAAAACCCATTCGTTACTCCAGATATTTAATGCGCCTGGTGAAAAGAACGACTTCCCCTTTAAAACACCTGCGTTACTGCGGATATTTATCGCACCTGTTGAAAAAAGCGACTTTCCCCAATGAAACCCACCTCTTACTTCAAATATTGAATGCTTCTGCTGACAAGAGCTTCATTCCCATAAGAAACCCATTCGTGCTTCCCGATGTTTTATACTCCTGTTGAAAGAAGCGCCTTTCCCCATTAACACATCCATATATTTAATACACCCTTTGGAAAGAGCGACTTGTACTATAAAACCCTTCCCTTACTCCAGATATTTAATGCTTCTGTTGAAAAGAGCGACATTCCCCATTGCAACCCGTCGCTTACTGAACTCTAGATATTGAATGCATTTGCTGACAAGAGCGACTTTCTCTTATAAAACCCGCCGTTAATGCGGATATTTAATGCTTCTGTTGAAAAAGTAAGACTTTCCCCTATAAACCTCATTCGCTACTCCAGATATTTAATGCGCCTGGTGAAAAGAACGACTTCCCCCTTTAAAACACCTCCCTTACTCCAGATATTTATCGCACCTGTTGAAAAAAGCGACTTTCCCCAATGAAACCCACCTCTTACTTCAAATATTGAATGCTTCTGCTGACAAGAGCGACTTTCCCCCCAGAAACCCATGCGTGCTTCCCGATGTTTTATGCTTCTGCTGAAAGAAGCGCCTTTCCCCATAAACACATCCAGATATTTAATACCCCCTTTGGAAAGAGCAACTTTGACTATAAAAAATCCTTCCCTTACTCCGGATATTTAATGCTTCTGTTGAAAAGAGCGACATTCCCCATTGCAACTCGACGCTTACTCTAGATATTGAATGCGTCTGCTTACAAGAGCGACTTTCTCTTATAAGCGCCTTTCTCCATTAACACATCCAAATATTTATTATACCCTTTGGAAAGAGCGACTTTCCCCATATATTACTCCAGATATTTAATACTTCTGTTGAAAAGAGCGACACTCCCCAGTGAATCCCGTCGCTTACTCTAGATATGCCTGACCTTCTCCTATAGAACCCGTCCCTTACTCTGGATATTTAAAGCTTCTGTGGAAAAGTAAGACTTTCCCCTATAAAACCCCTCCGATACTCTAGATATTTAATGAGTCTGATGAAAAGAACGACTTTCCCCTTTAAAACACATCCGTTACTGCAGATAGTGAATGTTTTTGCAGATAAAAGCTACCTTCCCATGTAAAACCCATGGCGGCTTTCCGATATTTGACGCTCATACTGAAAAGAGCTACCCGCCTGCTTCACGATATTTAATGCTTTCTGATAAAAATAGCGACTTTCCCCATGAAACTCATCCATTACTCAAGATTTTTAATACATCCTTTGGAAAGAGCGACTTTCCCTAAAACCCTTCCCTTACTCCAAATATGTAATGCTGACAAGAGCTACCTTCCCCTATCAAACCCATGGCTGCTTCCCGATATTTGATGCTACTTTGAAAAGAACGACTTTCCCTATGAAATTGATTCATTACTCCAGATACTTAATACATCTTTTGGAAAGAGGGACTTTCCCAATGAAACACTTCACTTAATCTACATATTCAATGCACCTAGTGTAAAGAACAACTCCGGATATTTAATGTTTCTGTTGAAAAGAGCACCTTTCCCCTATAACACACATCCAGATATTTCATAACCCTTTGGAAAGAGCGACTTTCCCCTATAAAAAACTTCCCTTACTCAAGATATTGAATGCTTCTGTTGAAAAGAGCGACATTCCCCATTGAAACCTGACGCTTAATCTGGATATTGAATGCTTCTACTGACAAGAGCAACCTTCTCTTATAGAACCCATCCCTTACTCTGGATATTTAATCTGCCTTACTCCGAAATGTAATGCTTTTGGTGAAAAGAGCAACTTACTGCAGATATTTCATGTGTGCATCTAACAGAGCGGAATTTTAAGGCATTGCTCCTCCTTGTCAATTAGGCACCACACGGGGCATTGCAAGGGAAAACCTATAATCGTTCAGATGGGACAAAAAAGAGGTTCCGTGTACACCCTTGACAGTTGGCATATCATTCAGATATTTAATGTGTACATCTAACAGGTTGCTTATCCAAACTGATCTGATTTTTTACAAAATATGCTGCTGCCTTCAAGTCCACCTTTTCCCCCTAAACTTACACCCCGTTGTGATTTATTTTACTCAAACTGCTCTGATATGTGACCTATACAATTGCTCTCATTTCGCCCCTCCACTTATAATCGAAAATGTTCAATATTCACACATTTTGCTATTTGGAGGTTCAATGATACAAAATATTAACACTTTATTTCCTGTAATAATTTTTAATGTTTAGACATGTTTAAAAGATAGGGATTGAGGTTTTCTTCCTTTTCCAATGAATCAGCTGATGGAGGAAAAGTCTTTCAACTAAGTAAGAATTGATATTCCCCCCCCCCTCCTCCTTCTTTTAATAATTTTCTCCACTTCATATTCTGAAAAATATAATTTTAAGATACTGTGTATTTCAATCATTTTGATTTGTATAGGTATAATAACTACAAAAAACATTGGCATGTCTCTGTCTTACACCCCCCCCCCCCCCATAAAACCCTGTCTTCCACAAATGTCAATACATGTATTTGGTACTACAGTTCAAAATGTAATCCCAAATGGCCAAAAAGCAATTAATTGAAATTATTGAGATCTGATATGCTCTTACAGAGAACAGAGAAAAACCATTTCATTATCCAAATATGAAAACAATAATTTTAAAAACTTTATAAGAAAAAAATAAAACAAAGTCGAAGATAATACTTTTATGAGAGAAATTTTAAGAATATGTAAAATGATGGGGCTGGTGACCAAAAAACCTTGTACAGATGAACAAGCCCCTCTCGCCCCAATATTATTCTATGAATTCTCCTCTGATAGCCCTCTCTGTTGATATAAGATAAGAAGAGACTGTATATGAATATGTTACCTTTGTTTGCAGCTGTGCTGTTTGTATCTAAGGTTTGTCTACAAGGATGTTCTCTTCATCTAAAATCAAAAAGCCAATCCTTAATATTTACAAGAGTATTAGTACCGCTGCAATATACATCCATATTCCTGTGGGTCAGGGCATGCACCAAAATGAATGATTGCTGTCTTTACAGTATAAGGTATAAATATACCAACATGATCTATTCAGAATTGGAGCCAGTAGAAGATTAACACAAAAAATTGGGTGCGACTCCTACCCTGAGGGTTTTATATGCTACAATATAAATAGGTACATTCCTATGATGATGGATCATGTCGAATTGGATGCAACCTGTGGCGGATCATGCACTAAAATGATATATATATATACACAGACAGGGGCGACAGCTAATATAAACAGCATCCAAGACAGCATGTTCCAGAAACAAGTTTTACAACATCTGGACGTTACTAGATTACTTCACAATTCCTGAACTTAAAGCTTCGGGTTATGTTTACTTTGTTGTGTACACAAGCCAGTAGTCCAGTCGATAAGTCCCGCCCCAAAATGATCACATGAGCGTTTTAAATGGACAGCATTTAGGGCAGTGATCAATTCTCGAAGTATGACGTAGAAAGATCGCTGCAGGCATTATGGAGTCCACAATGGAAACATCGTTAGTGCATACATATTTCAAGAAAAATTGGTTGGCATGCAAAATATGAATAGTTGTCCCAATGAATGACATCTAATATGACACCAAATAAAAAAAACTATTAAAAACTCTAGCTCAATGAATGACATCGAGTATGAAGAAATAGCTTTTAAAAACGGTAGAGTCTTGGTTCAACATTGGCCCCCTGCGTTTAATTGTGAAATATGTACGATTGTTGTGGACCATCCTGTGGCTACATGCATCGGTCCGATTCAGATGAAACAGATCTATTGAGAACAGGGCAAATCTATTGAGCTAATTCTTCCATTGTCACAATAAATGACATCAAATATGTATGAAGAAATAACAGGGTTTGTAACCTCTAGAAGGACCACAAGCTAAAAACGATATTTTTTCGTACAATCAAGGGCCATAATTCAGGAAGTTACAATCCTATATCCACGAATATCAAGAAGAACCAGGATCTTTGGGTTATAAGCATGTACTTTCAAGTTTCATCAAAGTTGGATCAAAATGATGACATGTAGAGGGTCCACAACCGAGACATATGATATTGTGTACGAGGGGCTGCCATTTTGACTGGCAGTTTAGGTCCAATTTTTACGAAAATCAAATTCAATTAACATTACGGAGCAACAGTGATATATTCGAATGTTGTTTTTTTAAATTGGATAATAATAATTGTGAACTGTAGTGGGACCACAAGCAAAAAAACAATTTTCAGTACAATCAGGTGCCATAATTCATGATTTACAATTGCATTTCAAGTTTCATCAAAATTGGATTAAAATTGTAACCTCTACATGGTCCACTATATTCGCGTAAATGCGGCAGCCCATTTTATTCTGCAGTTTTGGTCCAATTTTCAGGAAATTCGAACTCAAACTTCATTACGGTGTAACGGTGATATAATCAAACATTTTTTAAATCGGAAAATAATTCTGACATGTGAGGTACCACAAGCTAAAAAAGGTGATTTTTCATAAAATCAGGGACCATAATTCAGGAAGTTACGATTCCGATATGCGCAAATAGGGAAAGGACCTTAGATCATTCGGTTATAAATATGCATTTCAAGTTTCAAAATCAGTTCAAAGTTGTGACCAATATAGGGTCCACAAGATAATCCATGAAGTCTAGATTCAATGCATGCCAATATCGAAAGCCACCAAGAGTGAAATCTCTAAACATATTCCTAAAGACCACTAATTTCGTTAGAGACAATATGTTATTGCAAAATAACTTTTTTTACCATTAACAATTAAAAGATGAAATCGGAGGTAAAGAACAACAAGGCAATTTTTAAAACTAACAATATAGATTATTGAGATGATCCTGCGCTGCTTTACGATCCGGAATTAGACGGCTATTATCATGGGAATCACCAGCTCCTGAAAGCAACAGTAACAAGTGCATCAGAGGTATATATGCTAAGAAAAACCTTTTTTTGGATTTATTTATGGTAAAAGGGAGCATATATCAGCAGCCATTAAACAAAAATTTATCAATAATAATTGTTACGTTACACATACCTATAGAACAAAAAGAATAAAAATTGTCCATAATATCTGGCCTGGACATGAAAAAGTCCAGTTTCACATTCAAACATTATCTGGTTGCCTTCCATACTCTACCCGAAACAAACCAGATCTACACCTACATCCGATAAGTCGGTAATCTGAAGATAAAGAGAGTTTATTTAATCATGGTTTTTCCACAGGTGTAGGACGGGGCAATATATGTTTTAAAGATATTTTTTTGATATTTCAATAGATAAGAGACACCTACATTAAGACGGTCTACTGCAACATATCATGTATAAAGGCACATGCGTATATAACTTTGTAACTATCTTTAAACAACAAGTGCTTGCCATGCAACATGCAAGAGACCCATAAATTTCAAAAGAAAATCATAGTCCTTTCATCCCACGTCAAATCTGATAAAAAATCGTTCAAAACATCGAGCCTTGATCATATATTACAAGCAATTGGAAATGCTGCTCGGCCGACAGAAAGGCCAATGGAAACGCAATGAATTGGGGTTTAATGTCCTACTGTTCAACTTGGACTGGGCTAATGAAGACATGTTTTAAAGATATTTTTTTGATATTTCAATAGATAAGAGACACCTACATTAAGACGGTCTACTGCAACATATCATGTATAAAGGCACATGCGTATATAACTTTGTAACTATCTTTAAACAACAAGTGCTTGCCATGCAACATGCAAGAGACCCATAAATTTCAAAAGAAAATCATAGTCCTTTCATCCCACGTCAAATCTGATAAAAAATCGTTCAAAACATCGAGCCTTGATCATATATTACAAGCAATTGGAAATGCTGCTCGGCCGACAGAAAGGCCAATGGAAACGCAATGAATTGGGGTTTAATGTCCTACTGTTCAACTTGGACTGGGCTAATGAAGACAGGCATATGCCATACAAATCGAATTCTAACAGCCAAGGGATCTCTTACACGTATGCCAATATATACACAAGACCTCGGTTTTTGTCCCATTCGAACCACTAGACAACTGTCTTTGTCAGGTCTTTCGTCATACAATACTGACAAGGTGAAACCACGCCGGAAAATAAAGGCCAACGGCAAAGGATAAAAATGCTGAAATGGCCAAATGCTTCACAATAGTTTATTTTCGTACAACCAGGGGCTACACCATAAAAATGTGGGCCTATAAAAAACAAACTTACCAGGGGATAAAATCTTCTTTTAGGTTTTCTTTGGGTCAACAACAGTGAGAAGCTGTTTGGCTCTATCTCAGAGATTCTCTGTAGTTTCGTTTTTCTACATCATTAATGTTGGGTAAGTTATCTGCAAAACAAACATTAAAATGAAACAATCTAAATGTACAAGTTCCAATGATTTTGGGCTAAGAGGCCAATATGTTCCATCCCCGTTGTATACAAGCAACTTTCATAGCATTAAAAATAGTCAGAAAAGCCTGCATAATCAAAAATATGTATCCGGCATTATAAGTTAATAACCATACTCCTCACAGTGTTTTATTTGATTAGATTTAATCCCACTCAAACACTGCTTTATGAAAGCAAAATTCTGTTCAAAATTATGACAACCAATACCTTGCTGTGTAACAATATCATTCAAGTTTAAACAGCTCCAAATATGTTGACATGAATATTGCAGAAAAACTAATTGCGTGACACACGAGGCTATCCCCAAATGGCTACAATATAAACAATACTGTTTGGAGACGAACAAGGGAGAGGGGTTTTACATAGCCTAAGCCTGTTCCCCAATCCCATTCAGACATCCTGAATAAAATATTGTTCATTCCCCCCCCCCCCCCAAAAAAAAAAAACCCAACAAAAAAGCTTTTGGGAAAGACCCCAAATTAAAGAGAAATATTTCTCAGGACATTGCTTCAGGAATTTGATCTGTAACCGCCTATATCGTGCTTTGGATTTCTTTTTATTTAAACATACAAATCACTAAGAATTTATATTGTGGGCATAAACGTTCATAATTTTGACTTTTAATGTAGCTGCGCGATTTGCGATCGAAATGGTCTGAATTCCAACAGGTTTCAAAACAACAATCCCTGATAATATCCGCCAATACTCTGTCACTCTGACCACATTAGATAATGGCGTATGAATACAGAGAGGTTTAAATTGTAAATTTCTAATATGCTTAAGGTTATTCATAAAAGGCCAAGATTGTCACCTTTGTTTTCGTGTACGTCAAATTGAAAGCTGTCATGCCATGGGAGTGGGATATTTTTTTGGATATTTTCTCCTACAGTTCTGAAAAACATAAGAAACATTAATTGACATTATTCAACAAATAATCACTTGCAACGAATCTCTTATCTATTCTCTCACAACTCCAATAGCCTATTGTGTTGCCATTTAACGAAAGTGTGTCCATAAGCTTCTTGAAGAGAGAAAAGGCACATTGGGAAATGATAACTTTACCCCAGGATGACATGTGCAAATACTACAAATCACTGTGTTAATGTTAATTTTGCAAGTTTAACAAGGACAAACTCGGAAGAGATGTTTAATTCGAAATATCAATAATCCTTAGTAAAAGTAATAAATTTTCAGCACATTTAAAGAACTTACCAATACAGTTTGGTGGAGAAGACCTGTTCAGACTGTTGCCTCACGATGTAGTGACAATGGGCCCTTGTCATACAACTCTTTCAATATCTAAAAAAAAAATAAAAAAACATTAAGACAACACATTAATGACAGTGTCAGAAAACATTGTCGGGGATAAGGAGATGTAAATAACATTAACTTACAGGCCTGCAGACCATAGTCAACTCTCGATGTCAACGCTAGCTTGCTTTACTGAGGATCCGATTTGCTGTTCAACTTTCCCTTATGATTTAATCAGGAATTGGATAATCGAGACTATGTTGGGTTTTTTTTATCCTACCGTCTTGATGATTGAGGCTAGGCCGAAAATATAAATTTGACTGAAATTTTTAGGAAATTCCCTTTTAACTATTATTATAGCAAGAACTGTCAGCTCATTATCTAATATTGTATCTTTAATAATATAATATATAGGTTTCTTTCAAACGAGTCCCTGTAAAATTAAATAATTCAGGAGTTATTATTATATAACAAAACCCTGCTAATATAATGGCAATTGCCAATGCCTACCGTAACCTAACACTATAATCTCGCCGACAATCACGTGTCATAACCTTATATAGTTATTTACATCTGTGCGAACATTGACGAAAATTCAGCCATCCCGAATGGGTTTTATAAAGAAACTTGGGCCTTCTTACTCTGTGGGGCATAACCCTTTTTTCTTGTTCAAGGCCAGTTTTAAATTAACGAGGTACAAATAAGGCGCACTCGTTACCATCATAAGATCGACTAATCGGCACGGCAGTGTTGTCGATTTGATGCAAACTCGGCGGGGCAATATGTCTAGCCTAATAAATAGGCCGTACGTAGGGTGCCCCACCATATATAAATATCTCCAAATAGCTAAACAATTACACCACAATATTTATATATATAACATGTCTTAAAACTATTTCACACATTTATAATCACTAAATAAACGGTCATGTTAAACTTAATAAGCTATGACCATTTAAACATCATAAATAATACACTGAAAAATGGTTCGGAGCGTCGTCCATAACATCCAGACACTTTCGAGTAAAAAATAGGTTACGTGCCCTTGTTTTGAAACTAGTCTCACTTCACCAGCCTACCGACCCAAACTGATCCCGCAGTGAATATTCGCTTGGCCGCTACAATCACTGATAAGCATGACATTGACGAGGCTTAATGAGTACGGCATATTAACTTTTTTACTCCGACAAATTAAATTCTCAAACATTTTTTTGAGGTAAAAGAAAAATAAATAAAGACGTTTGAAGTATTTGTAGTTAAAAAATATTTCCTATTTAGTGTAAATGGGTTTTAAAATGAGTAAAATGCATCATTTTGCCCGAAGCAGTTAGGTGTTAAGTAAACATTGCACGAGCCGTTGAGCCAATGACTACGAGGCGTGCAAGTCAACGCACGTGTTTTAGACAGCCGTCCGTTACAGGGATATTTCGTTAGTAATTCTCTGTGAAACAGGTTGCTACCGACCATTCTCCGTCTGATTGACAGGCCGGGATAATCCAGACTACTTTTTACGAAACGTGACTGAAAGCTGGAACAAGAAATCGAATTTATAAATAACACACAGTGTTGACTCAACAAGTGTTTTTTCTAACCTTGTAAAAGTAAAACGAAACTGCTGCTGGTATCATGATCCTATCCAACCCAAGTTATTCATAGATATTATTTGTACTAAACCAAAATATGTCGCTTCTAACGGTTATGCGAAGGATAAAGCAATTTAAAAAATAAAACGAACGTAATTTCTAAAGATGCCGTAATAACCAAAACGATAAATATTACTGCTACTCAGAATCGTCAACAATAGATTTTTTACGACTGTAATAGTTACCAGTGTGTTTAGAATTTCCACGGGCTGTTGCTATTTATAGACTCAACTAGTGTGCGAGACTGTCAGAAAATTAGTAGCAGTGAACCAAGTAAAGCGTGCATATTCAACGTGTCTAGTACAACTTTTCAGTAGGCACGTGGGGCACCCTACCGTACGTAATCCCAGTCTAAGACTAAGGAAGGGTCTATCCATCCATTATTGCCCTGCATCGTGGTCAAGGGCTGCGCTAAATCTGGGGAAAAAATCAAGACTAGTTTAGTTAGACTAAGTTTTGCTAGACTTTAGTTTAAAATTAAAAAGACTGAAGTCCAGTGAAGTGAAAAAGGGTTATATTTCAGCAGGCCTAACACACCTGCCTGAGCTACTTCATGTGATCGTAGGGCATGTTCAGGGGGACTAGCCATGACCTCATACCAAATTTCGGGGTTATGGTCTATGGTTAGGGTACAACCCTGGTAGAGGTACGTTACTGAAATAGTGCCAAAAAGTAAACTACTTGTGAACAGTAATTTACGAACAGTGTCAGTGAGTAGGCCTAGCTAGGCTAGATCATTCGCGAGCTAGGCCTAGTCAAGTCCAGGCCCGTAGCCTGGAGGGGCAGTGAAGTTTTTAGGAGGGGCACATCCGTTACACTACAGTCTACTAGATATTTTAGAGTTATGGTTGGCAAATTTTCTTTCTGGGGGGGGGGGGAACATTTTTTCAGGGGGGCATTGCCCCCCCCCCCTTGCCACCCTCTGCACGCGCGGATTCAGGATTTTTTTTGCAGGGGGGGGGGGTCTAGGTTTGATAAGGCGCTCAACCAATTAACGGTTGGTAAATTGGTAAATTAGATTCAATTTGGTGCATTCTGACGTATTTCCGGAAGGTAAATTCCAAAATTACAGGTCTAAAAATCGCCAATAAAATCACATAAAAAATTTTCAAGCCTGAGCGGGGGGGGGGGGGGGTCCGGAACCCCTGGACCCCCCCTCTGGATCCGCACCTGCTCTGGCTACGGGCCCCGTCAAGTCTATTTCATTCTATATTAGAATCTTGTAGGCTACTTGATCTGTGAAAATTATTTAGATTCTTACCTCGGATTGTTGTTTCGTCGACGAGATCGTAAATGTGAATGCTAATTTAATAATTGCAGAATCTAATTCAGTAATATTAATCTAATTTTGGTCCAAAATGACGGATCGCGCCTAAAACGACCAGCCTACGTCATTAGACGTGAACATGAAATCTGATTGGTTAATGTGTATGTACATAATGCTATGGTATTATTATTCAACCCTACTCAATCGACCAACCTCAATCATACATATTATTATATTATAATATACCGCCTGTTCAACAGGGTGGAACTGAATCATAGAGGCTTATTGAATAGGGTATACCTCAGTTGTATCGGGTGTTATATAGACCCCTAATACCACGAAATTGTCCATTTTACACCACTGCATAAGAATATATTAAAGTTGCAATAGCATTTTTTTAAGTTATATTTTTAAAATGTATTAAAATAAAGCCCTAAAATAGATTGAACCTATAAACAGTCCTACCTTGTTAAAGAATAATCCTATTAATCCTATAATTCACTATTGCCAGTTGAGAAATTGGCAAAAATATCATTTTCAACTTCAAATTCAAACGTTTGAAGATGGCCGTCCATGGAGAGGAATGGGAAAACAAGGGAGGTAATTGAGTAACTATTTCCTCAATCAACCTGTGTCACCCATTTTAATGCCCCAAAAATTTTGCATATGATCGTATAATAGTGAGTTGACAACCTTTTGAGCAAAAGACATAGAAATAATTATGTTTTGACTTTCTTAGAAAATATGAAATTTCCGCTTTAAATTATTATCAATCTGAAGTGTGCTCTAGATATCATGCATTAGGTCTGATCTGTGTTCAGAGTTACTTTTATTTTTGTGATATTTTTGTCAACTGTTTATTTAGAAATAGAAAATTTAATTTATATTGTGTACTATAATGGAATTATTTAGAAATAGAAAATTTAATTTATACAGTGTTCTATTATGGAATTTATAGGTGGTCGGATTAAGGCCTACATTAAAACTATTAAAAGGGAAAATGTGATTTTGAATAGCATAACAGTATTAGGCTTACTGTTTTATTTAAAGTTTATTGCAACTGATAATTGAGCAAAACAGTATTTTTGTTAGGAAATTTGGAAAGGTGTATTACAGATACCATAAACTTAACACTTTGTTTACCACAAGTAATTGTAAGCGGCATGCCTATATAGAATCGCATATTTCGATACAGAATCTTAGAAAAAATTATACCATATGCCAGAATCCAATTCTTCAGAAAATATAGTTAGTTCCCTCACACACGATTCTTTTTCAATTTCTTTAAATGGTAGCATAGGCCTTTTATATTATGGAATGTAAAAAGAACATGTGCAGCTTGTGCAGACTTAATGGGTAAAGCTTACTATTTAAAATTTGATCCTTTAAAAAAACACAACTAGACATGTAATTCTAGAATTACGAAAATACTAGATAGCAATTAAGCGATGGTAAAGAATGCAAGGAATGGGTTTGGTTACATCGGAGCGCAAGTATTAAAAAAGGCCTATAATTAAAATAACAGAATATTGATATTATTAATACTTTTATTAGACCTATGACATGTCATTGAGTCAGGTGGCGCGGTTTCGATTCCCCGCTTGTACGTGACAAGGGGTAGTGTCTTCTGTCGAACATCGTGGGTTTTCTCCGGGTCCTCTAGTTTCCCCTCACTGCTAAAAAAGATCCATACATACCTGTATTACTGTAAGTGAATTATTGAAATAAAAATTAACCATGTTAATCCCGATATTTCTTAGTTTATCATGAGACTATAGCATAGATCTACTTCTCGGACTGGTTCAAGTTGCCCACTTTAACTTGGAATAGGCCCCCGGAAAATGCAATATAATGCCAATTAACCAATCAAATATGAAAACATCTTTCACCAAATATGTAATCTTACAAAATAACATTTTTGATAATATATATATTGCTGTTATTATAACCTATTATGTTATTATGGCTCAGTATTTATTATATATTTATAGCACTAGGCCCACATAGTAAAACTCTGTCTAGGCCTAGCACTCGACGATGACTCGTATCGTACTCATAGCAGACGACGCGACATAGACTGAGATGTTTATCTTCGGGAAATCTAAAGAATTTTAATCCCTTAATAGTACCTAAAATTAAAACACCCTGTGTAGGACCTACTCTGGGTACCATATCCACCACTCGGATGTTTAAGCTTACATTTTCTTTTGTTCTACTGCGAAACGTCTTCTTTAGCCGCCATGTTTAGTGACATTACAGACGAGACCCAAGATGCAATGCACGACCTCCTCCGTATGCAAATGAAGAAGTCTCCACTCTGGTTATTTTTACTCTGTGTGCTCGGTTTGTTGGTTGTACATATTGTCCGGCAGTGGCCCATGCATGTATAACCGAAAATCGTTAACAAATAATGTTTGGTAGTGTGCATCTGTTTTTGGCATGGATCCTGAGCTATTGGGAATATTATATAGTTAAAAACAAAACAGTATTTATTGGTATTTGAAAGCGCAGGGTAGAGAGGGTGGATTTAATTCCACCATTTTACCCTCTTATTATAATCGAAAGAAGGGTATATTCATAACAAATCTGACACAAATCTGTTGACGGACGAACAACGCCCAAGCGATCGACGCCCGGATGATATATTAGTATAAAAATGACTTGAATGTCTAGCTAGAGAAAAAATAAAGAAACCAACGCTAAATTATCAGAATATATGAAATTTGTATTTTAATCATTATTTCGTTCTGTCGATTTACACTGGAGTTACGATGTCAGATCGCTAAACCAGAGGTCCCGTGTTCAATCCCGGTGTTGGACGGAAAAGGTCATCGGTAATGTCATGCGTGGTTCCCCTTGTCTCTGATGCAGGACGGAGGGCCTGACAAGGGAGAACGAATATTCGTTCACGAAGTCCTGTTTAGGAATTGGTGTGCAGGTAAAAAGAACCCAAGATAGTTGGAATTCGTAATAAGATCAGGCCGTAGTGCCGCTGTCCGGGCAAATTCCCCTTCATACTGATGCCCTTCATCATTCCATTTACAATGTTGTAACTATCTGTTTCGAGGGGTTGGTTGGCCAATATTTAACGTGTGCGCGTCATTGAGTCAGGTTGCGTGGTTTCGATTCTCCGCTAGTGCGTAACAATCAGTAGGGTTGCGTGTCCAACCGAGTGAGTTTTCTCCGGGTCCTCCGACTGCTAAAGACCCATACTCGCAAGCGAATGAAATGAAATTGAACTATAAGTTAGGCCCAAAATGGCATAGTTTATGTTGAGTGGACGTTAAACACCATTTCTCTCTCTTTCTTCCTCGTTATCTGTATCCGTGTGTTGAGTGTGACTACTGTTGTTTACAACACGAACAATAACAAGAGAACCAAATAGACTACACCATCTACTTGAAGTCAACAGACACTGTTGCTGATTGTCACCAAGTCTATTTCTCCTGGTATAACTTGATTCGTCTTGTTACAACGAATGACTTTCAAATACCGTTCTCTAAATCTTTTGCTCACGATCAGATATAACACGGGATTAACACAACACGATAGTTTGGCAGTCATCACAGGTACAGCAGTAACCCACAAAGGTATACCCTGTGGGTGTCCAAATGTGTAGCATAGTGAAAATAAAGCGTAGGGCATCCAGCAAACCACGAAAACAACAACCAAAGTAAAGCAAACCTGAAATAATCGTGAAGTGCATATATTATATGTACATAAAAAATACAAATTATATCTTTACTTTATATTTTAAATCTATTCTGATGTGCAGTGTGTGTTATATATATGACTGAAGTGAGTTTATATAAATAGATAAGTCGAATAAGTTTTGGCGTAACAGGAAGACAAGAGAAAAAGCGAAATGAACTAGAACTGCATGCAGCTCACTCGTTCCGCGTTCTCCTTGAACTGACCAATGAAACCGTTAAACAGATTTCCACATGAGCATGGCACAAGTGTTATAAAATGGATGCCAAATAACCATTGATAAAACAATTAAATGATATGAAAAGAAATTTAAAAACGTTTAATACATTTGAATTTAGATTGTCCTTGTGTGCATTGCAGATTGATGAAAGTTATGGGGAAATAATTCAACACATAAAGACGCTGAATATATATTGTAAATAGCTAAATTTTACACTTCTTTTTCACCATTCAATCGAAATGGCAGAAATACGAAAACGAAATTGAATTAACTGACCTCAACGTTTAATCCCCCCCCCCCCTTTAAGAGGGTCATCCATCTCGATATATCAACATTGTAAAAATTAATATTTGCTGTCGAAAAGACAAGTCTCCGAACTGTAAAATTGTAGTTTTTGTTAAAAAATGTCACTTCCGCTGTCGACAAAAAACTTTAGCGCGAACAAAGAATGTGACACGTGGCATGTGAACATTGTTTTATGAAAATCCAATAATAATTGAAATTTTTATGGGCAAAAAAAAAACTTAAGATGTAACTGGTTGGGGAAATCGCCCATTTTTCCACATCTGAACAAGTTAGAAAACATTTTGTGATATCTATATGGCCATATTCTTTTTATTTATATGTTGATTACATTATAATTTGAAATTTTCAAAACTAGCAAATACAGTTTTTGCCAAAATAGCACCAATTGTAATCAGTTTAAGACATATTTGCTTTATGCATAAAGTGGTGGCTGTTTTACAGCAAAATAACGTTAGAAGTGACTCATTCAAAATTATATTGTCTATTTCTCGGCAACTGCTCGCATTACAAACTGATCAATTGGCATAGATTGTCTCTGTATGCATTAGTGCTACAGGCTTATGAAAGTTATGAAGAAATATAAAGACGCTGAAAAGATAGTAAACAACTAAATTACCACTGTTTTGACAAGATGCGTGCATATTGGTAACCAGGTTACTGATATATTGCGAACCGTTCTAACCTATTTACAGTCTCGAGTATGCGATTCCATAGAGAGTTGGTTATGATCTTGTTTTGTTAATAAATGTCTAATTACTAGTTTATATAACATTTCAGACATAAAGAAAGACCTGCAATAGGCAGATTCAGCTCTTGTATAATGTATGTTTAACCTAGATCCCATAAGCGGAATAAGCCAATGGTGGCTAAGGGAAATTTAGATTACCCTCTAACCCTGAGCCTTAAAGAAAGATTCATTTTTCGAAAATTTGTGAAAATTTAAAATTGCAGAATTTGGCAAGTTCCATCTGCCATGTCTCCGGATATGTCCAAATGTATCGAATGTTAAAATCCGACGATTATTTTTAATATTACGACAATATTTAAAAAAACCCACACAACTTCTGTGATTTGGGACTCTTCGCAGAAGTTCAAAATAGCTTTAATATCTAAGTCACAGCCACTTATAATCTTAACAAAAACACATAACCAGTAAAACCGAAGACATCGGATCGATCCGACAAGTAGTTTCTGAGATATGATCAAGTGGGGAAAAAAATAATTTTAACACAAACAATAGTGTTTCATACAAGCTATGCAGTTTGAAGCCCTAATTACATCTTATTTTAACCAGGTGGAAAATAACTCGTATTTTTTTCAGGATAACATAAATAAAATAAAACCAAGTACGAACAACCCAAAAAACGGGATAGGCAAACTGGCATGCCCGCATCTTACCTTGGCCAAAACGCGGTCTCTCTTAACTCTTAGTGATATGATGGTCTCTTTACGTGTTACACACATGATCTGAACATAGCAGAAGCACATAACAATAATACACAATGCCACCATGGACACCATAATACCTATATAGATACGATCTTGTAGTTTATGGCTATACCAGTTAATCGTGCATGACGTCTATAATGAAAGAAATATTTATACATGTATATAATAAAAAGTTTTACGCAATCCCACGGGATTTTGATTGATATTGTTCAATGTGACATTAGCAAAAATGATGACAACACCAATTAAAAATTAAATAGGAAATCAATAAGTAACTTCTACCAGTTCTACAGATCAAGCAGACGACCGATCCTACAAATCTCCGGAGTTATCCGATAGAACGCGTTTTTGTGAAGAACGACCAGAGCATTACAAACATATTCATAATTTGACAAAACGGTCCTAAACTTATCACGGTCATGAGCGGTTTTTGTCAGTAGCACCCAGAGTATTGCAAATGGTGACCTATAATAAAAGATAGGTTATAGATATAATTATTCTACACTGGATAATTATCCAATTAGGGATAATAGAAATTTGGACAAAAATGATCTTGCCAATCATCGAAAAGAGCATTTTATGTCCATTTCAATAATCCATAACTTTGTGTGAATTATTTTTATGAAATCACTTAAATTTTGGATATGATGTGTTCTGAATAATAAATGATTTTCAGTAATTAGAAGGCTAATTTGATTTCCAATCTGATTAAAATCAGAAATCAGAAAAAAATAGCTAGTAAACATTCAAATGGCGCATTTCATTAGCAAAAATTACATTTGTATACAAACCAAGAAGGGTTCTTTATGATAATTAGTTCCGGTTATAAATGGTATAACACTCCACACTAACGACTGTATCCATGTCGATGCAATAGTTTTTATCATAAACGCACGGTTTCGCCTAACTGAAATTAAAAATTGATAGCATATTATAAGCAAAATTGTAGTATTTGAAAATAAAAAAAAAACTTTAAATTCAATTTCTGTCTAGAAGTTTTATCGTGTTAAAATGAATAGTCAGGTCATTTTATATATAACAATGAAAACCAGAAAATGACTAAATTACGGGATTTCAATTATATATATATATATCCCTGTCGTCATCGCAATAATAAACCAAGTCTCAATTGTCAATTTTAGCGTTAACTGATTAAATGACGCGTGTGTTCTAACCTAATTAATATCACAACAAACCGGTGACCTAGAGAGTTGATTATGGGCTTGTCATGTAAATATAGTAAATAACACGATTTAGATTGATCTTTCAACACAAATACACCTTTAAGACAATATCGTGCTCTCAACCTAAAATTCAGATCCACATTTCCAGTCAGAAACAAACCTATAACTCCTATCATAACATATAAATCCCATTGTCGTATCACAGCCTACAAACCACATCTACAAAGCTGATCTTCACATCAGAACCTTCAAATCTCATCCTCAAATGTCAGTCTGAAAACCGCATCCAGATCTCAATCTAGAAATCTCAACCTACAGAACCACATACTTATATTTCAAATTACAGGGTCACTTTGTAAACTAAATTTAGCCTTCACCCAAACTACACAACCAATACAGACACGGTGAGTGGATTAAATAATAATTCTCGTTACTAAATCAAATTAACAGGGAAATCTTGTTTTATAAAGTAATTTCTCCAGGAGTGGAGCACATCAACACGGGTATAAGTTCTAGAATGTGCAAATTATCATTTGTTTAAACAAAGAGAGAATATGTCAGAAATGATAAATAGAAAAAAAATGGTAGTCAACCCATTTACTATTACCAATAATATGTAACTTTAGGTTCATGATCTAATGCTTTAATTAAATCCCAACTGGGTGTTGTTATAAATTTGCCATAATCATCAGAAATGTACATTACTGGTTTCTAAAATTAAACTATCCACACCATAAACTTGCAGATGTGGAAATGAAAGTGTTTCTAATGAATTCAGTGATTGATAACACATTACTATATTTCGACACTAATTAGATCAATCTTAAAATATATCGTACTGTGAAGCTGAAGTACCGAAAATCTCATATTTTAGTGACGGCCATGGTGGTCGTAAATGGGGTCAAATCGCGTGTGTCCCCCTCTTATTCGAAACCTGTATGACAAAAGTTAACTAACTTCACTTGAGCGACCTGACCTGTATAGCTGTATGATGTCAAAATTCTATATTGTTATGTGGTAATGACGACGTACCTGAATATTTTCGACAAATAACAAGATATCTTTCTACACTAATAGCACAGGAACTAAATAAAGCTGCACATCCAAATAAATAACCAAGAAAACCATATAACTGGCACCCAATATCTCCATATAGCCATCTCTACAATAAAATAGTGAGTATTTATGTTTCTAATTAGTTTACCTCGGGCCCGGCGGAGTTGGGGGGCTAAAGAGGGCTTTAGCCCCCCACCCTCCAATAATTTGGCCGCAAGGACTCTTTTCGCCAATTTATACTGCACGCAAGTAACTACTGATTTTAACATGGAAGTGAGACTTCTAGAACGTAGGTTTTCAGCAGCAGAAAGCCTTGCTTTGCCCTATACTAAACTGATCTCTGGGTTAAGAGACTTATGGTTGCGAGGGTCGCGATTATATAACTGAACATTCTGTCACCGTGAAAGGTCCACAAACTTCATTCTAGTAAAAGACAGGGGCAGATGCGCACGAAAATTGAACGAATTATGATACTCGTTTTTAGTTTCATATAAATCGGTTAAAATCATAGGCGTACTAGAAAGGGCGGGGGGGGGGGGGTACCTGACTTTTCGGGAAGACGGGTAAAGTTGGGAACAAAATTATTTCATCTAGTTGGCAAAATAAAGTGCTCGAAATCTAATAAAACACTAATTTTCGTTTTCTTTTAAACGAATACCTCGAATTTGTATTGAATTTACAAAGGATTAAAACATTTTGCCTGGTGCCACTCTACTTTGTGCGACATTTTCGGGCATCGATTATTATTTGTGAATGTAGCTGCAACAGTGTGATTAGATGGTTGGAATTCAGGTCGGCATAGAGTTGGATTTCGGTTACAAAATCATTACATAACTTTTAGAATTGGCTAAAGAAGCAGAAAAAGGCATTTGCGGTAGTTAATTTTCAAAAAAATTTCCGGGAGGGCGAGGCCTCCATACCGCGAGACGAGAGAGAGAGAAATGGGGTTTAATGTCCACTCGACACAAACTAGATAATTTCGGGACTAACATACGGTTTAATTTTATATCAATAATTCGCTTGCGCGTAGGGTCTTTAGCAGTAGGAGGAAACCGGGGTACTCGGAGAAAACCGACGAGGTTGGACAGGCGACCCTACTCCTTGTCACGTAAAACCGGGGATTCGAAACCACGCCAGTTGACTCAATGACACGCTTTATGATACAGCAAGCACGTGCTAACCATTCGGCCATCCACCTGAAATCTAACTGCCTATACGGATAAAATTGTGACATCTAGATGTTCCACAACCTGGGTATTACATGCATTTATTATACTATTTGAGTAACGGGGACCGGCTATTTGACGAGAAGTTTCGGTCCGATTTTATTTTTGAGGAAATAATTATGGCGTAACGGTGATATATTTGAACAGTTTTGAAAATAAGATACAAATTGTGACCTCTAGAGTTCCCAGAAGATATTTCGTACAATCGGGGGTTC
This sequence comes from Patella ulyssiponensis, assembly GCA_963678685.1. Taxonomy (NCBI): domain Eukaryota; kingdom Metazoa; phylum Mollusca; class Gastropoda; family Patellidae; genus Patella; species Patella ulyssiponensis. Next base: position 49,479,246 of record OY783231.1, read on the forward strand.
ATAATCCAGACAGTTATGATCAACACATGCCAATATAGAAAGGAACCCCGATCTTTGGGGTAGAAATTGCAACCTGCATAAGGTAAAAACGCGATTTTTCGTACAATAAAAGGCAATATTCCAGGAAGTTACAATCACGGAAAGGAACCAAACATACATTTCAAGTTTTATCAAAATTGGATGAAAATTGTGACCTCTAGGGTGTCCGTAAGCTAAAAACATGATTTTTCGTACAATCAGAGGTCATAATCTATGAAGTTATGGCCCGATACATGCCAATTTCGAAAGTAACAAAACCGAAATCTTTGGGAGATGTACCTATATTTCTCAAGTTTCGTCAATAGCGGATAAAAAATGTGACCTGAAATAATTGAACGCTTTTTACAATCAAAGAAAAACCGTTAATTCTACAAGGTCCACAAACTAGTAGAATGTGATTGTTCGTGCTAGAAGTGACGATCTGACGAAAGGAAATGAAATGAACTGAAATGGTGTTTAACCTCCTAATATCGAGATCTTTAGGCAATATACATACATTTTGAGTTTCATCAAAATCGGAAAAAAATTGTGACATCTGGAGCTTTTTTTGTTGTTGTCAAGTTTAGCATCACAGAATTAAACCACCATAGATTGTGTTCTTATGGTACAGGTCACAGGAGTTAAAAAAAATTCACTTCATTGCTATTACTAATTTTATTAACCAGAAATCGCTCAGAAAGCGTCTCCAACGATTTAGATCTCCAAGAGCTTCCAGGGCCTTGGCGGCCCCTGAACCCTCGCCTAAGAACCTAGGATGGTAACCCCCCAATCAAGAATTGCTTCCGCCGGGCCTGAGTTTACCTATATCCCGTACAAGTACAACGTCCGATTCTTACAATCACAATCATTGCCGTAATTAGGAATGGACATCGGTCATTTATTTCAGACGTGTCAATATAAGGAACTTAATAATGCTCTTTGCGAAATGTTTCACTCGGTGTGTTTGTGCGTGTGTGGGTGGAGTATGGGGTAAGGTTGGTGGGGGAGGGGGGGGGTCAAACTTAACAGTTAAACAAAAAATCGTCTTGCACCACTCGCTCTTTTTGGAAATTATAATTACACCAAATAAAAGTTCATTCCCGCACTTCATCCAAAAATTAACAGAAAACTAGCGATACAGATAATTCCAAAAAACTGAATTTTGATTCCGGTCTTTTCTTCTGACCACATATAGCCGTTACTTATGTGAGATCAGATAAAGAGCTGGAAGTTCTCGCGATAAAAGTTCAAATCCTTATTACATAAGAGGAATTTGCTGAAAGTTTAGCGATTGAATTTTCGCCCTGGTCGCGATCATCAAATAACATAGTCTCGATTATCCAATTCATGAATTAAATCATGAATGGAAGTTGAGCAGCAAACGGGATCCTTATCCAGTAAATATCGCAGACTAGCCCAAAGGAAGACCTGCAATAGACAGATTTAGTTCTTGCATAACGTATATTTAAAGAAACAAGTGTGTGTTTAGGCCCTATATCTTATAAAATCATTAAGTTTTCTTTAACCAGCTTTCCAGTCAATTGGACATTGGAATAACTCTTTTTTTTTAAAATTAATGAACCCGTACACATTGTTTCTATTATGAGCTGAATTTTTGTCGCTTCGCAAACTTAGCAAAATAATACCATTATTTATTATACCGATGTTTTAGCCGTGAGATGGTGTCTGCAATTAAAATAGATAGTGTATTTATAATGATTTAAAATCGCGTAGCCTATTTAAAATAGAAAGATTCGCACTTACATAAACACTCGAAAGCATGAAGTGGCGCAATATATGACCGCATTATTAAAATGTGGGTGTGTATAAAACGGATTGTTGTCAGAGGCGGATTCAATGGGGGGCGCAAGGGGCGCCCTAATTTTTGGATGTTGCCTTTTTTACTGCTAAAAGTGTTTTTTGTCAGACCCAAATAAAAATTATGTCCGTTCCGATAGCTCTTGGAATGGCTACAGATGCAAGGAAATGACGGATAATGATCTTGGGGGACAAACCGAAACCCCCCTCTCAGCGGTGTGCCCCGTCTCCACGGTCAGTGCCCCCACTTTGCGGCGTCCCCCCTTTTCAAAATACCTAGATCCGCCCCTGGTTGTAATAGACTTACCCCAGCAAAATTTGAAGAAGCGACAAATGGAAAACAGCATACGGTCATGGCTACATCAGCTGCTGCCAAATTCATCAATAACATATCTACTGAAGTACGAAATGATTTCTCTGATATAAACATTATTAAAGCTAAACTATTTCCAACAGTACCAAATATACCTGAAACAGTTACAAACGGAAGTTATAAAATAATACACGTAGTTTAAAAGTCTATAATATAGTTATATCATAATGAAAGTAACTAATGAACTTTTGATCAGTATTTTTAGTCCCAATCGTTCAAAGCAAGATTGTCTCTACATCTACTGCGACATCGAAATAAGTGAAGTGAAATGGAGTTTAACGTCCTACTATTCTGCTCCTACTGGGCTAATGAAGAGTGTTATACACCAGTGGCACTATGGCCTACTTATATCGAATTCCTCCCGCCAAGGGATCTTTTACGTGCACACCGAATTATGCACGGGACCTCGTTTTTGTCCCATCCGAACGACTAGACAACTGTCCTTGTCAGACCCTCCATCCTGCCCCACTGATAAGAGGAAACCGCGTCCGAAAATCCCAATGAACTTTCTCAGTAAATGCAGGGATCGAAGACGCGACCGTTAGACTAGCGAGCCAGTGTCTCACCCACTTAGCCACCGTAGCACACAAAACATCGAAATAGAGTGCGTATAATTTCTAATGACATAATCATATATAATAAACACATTCTTGACATATTTTCTATACACTACTAATCATTTCAGTTTCACGCGTACGTTGCCAAGATAGATGTTGTCATCATTGGTGTGGGTATTGGTTGATAACGTTATAGTGCACCAGGTTTCAGGGGCGGATACAGGAATTCTGAAAAGGTGTTGACGAACGAAGCGAGGCATGAGAATTTGCATCCCTTTCTTACTATCTCTTCCGGAAGAAACCCACGGCAAATGTACTATTAGAACCACCCACTTTTATGGCTGGAGGCAATACGGAAGGCATCAATAGTAGAACTATTTCTAGTTCCATGAGAGCCGATTAACCGCGTAATAAACTATGACCTATGGAATTGGAAGTCCGTCTGTTGGGCAAGATTCAACACTATTCTAATCTTACTGCCGGTTAGAGACGCCGTTTGGAAATGATGTGTGACCAAGAGAGGGTACAGTTCATTCCTTAAAATAAAGATCGTATTACTTATGATGCAAATTTTGACCCTTTTTGTGGGCGTGGCAGATCGGAGAGAATTTTAAGTGCTCAGGTTAGGGATGTGCCCCACTGAAACCAGTCAGATTTGATATTTTTAGAATAGCTAACATTTGGCACGAATTTCAACTATATTACTTATGAAGCAAATTTTGGCCCCATCCGCACTTTTTAGGGCAGTCAGAAAGGGGCACGGCAACACTTTTTCCGATTAGATTTATACTTTTTATATTCAAACATCATTGTATGGCAACATTTCAGAAATAATTCTGATTCTATTACTTATGAGGCAAATTTTAGCCCTTATTTGGCCCTTTTTAACTGCCCCTCCAAGCCAAATGCCCCCTGAACCTCGTAAGACTGTGTTTTGAATTTGCCCTATCAATAGCTGCCAATTAATTTATGGTCAAACCTTCTATCCCTTATGAGGCAGTTTTTTCGTCAGTGGCTCTTGGACTATATTATTATACGGATGACTAATGAATAGTGGCTTGGTAAGAAACTATCAATATTGATATATGTACAATATGCACGGAGTACCCAAAATTATCAAATTATTTTGTGAGTTTGGTGTGCCTTATGAATGCAGTAAAATTATTTCCGCCCAATGAATTTATATAAGAAATAATCTTACAAACATGGAATATTCTTTAAACATTTTATTGGCAAAACCCATTTTAAGAGAATTAAGACAAGATCTTGAATAAAAAAAAATATGAATTCTTTGATAAGCCCGTTGACTTAAAAAAATCCCCCCGTAGCCGAGGTTTCCAAAACCCTTTACTGACTTGTTTTTTCCATAATTAATTAGAATATTGTAAGTTTATTTTGAATATTATTATCATTTAAAAACTATTTCCATTTATTTTCTTGGAAGCAATTATGAATTCCAAATTTTTCCCGATATATATTTGATTAGAGTTGACACTAACCCTAGAAATTTCTGTGAGACCTGTATGTTATTCTATTTCCTATTTGTTCTAAATTATAAAATATTGAATATCTCCATCATATCAGTACAGATAATTAAATATAGAAATTTTATCAATATATTAAATCCCCTTTCTTACTGGGAGTAATATTGATTTATAACTATTCATATTGTTTATTTATGTGTCCATTATTTCTGCCCTTCAAAAAGGTTAACACATTCTCCCGGGGTTTTATAAACGTTTGATTTTATATAATTCACCTAAGATTAAATAAAAGGAAACATACCTGTAAGTAAAAGGTAAACTCCTATTATAAAATACATCCATGGCTTCAATTCGTCTGTTTCGTGTATATCACTGAAGTGTGTCCCATTTGTTTCCATCACTGTAAACTATACTTTCACACACTCCTGCGTGTACGCTTATTTCTATTTCAACACCAAAAAACCCTCAACAAACAAAAAAATAGTAATGAATCTCTATACAAAAGCTCATGACATTATGTTGGACGGGGACAATATGATCTCTAGCATGTACATATAAGAAAATTATCACCGGCGTTAGCAGTGCATGATTAACTAACAAAGGTAAAGGTAAAGTTATTACTTTTCGTAAACTAACCAATTAAAAAGATACAATAATGAGCGCGTCGTATTAGACTGCATTAACATCGTTTAAGCGTACATAAAGGAAAATGCTTATTGATTTTCTGTCTTTTGAAGTTATAATAAAGGCATACAAGAGAAATAGCCTCAGTTGACGTTCGATTATATAATCCCATTTTCACGTGGCAACATGCATACACGGTTTTACACAAGCTGGGAGCATTTTCGTATTGTGCTCAGCGCAGATTAACGAATCTGTTTCGAAAGCAGGTTTATAAATATAAAATCGCACAATTAATGAAAATCTATAAGTTTCATCACTGCTATATTTACGACACGTGGGCGTATTCTATAAATGTATTGTTTCTCACCTGGGTTGTAGATAGGACTATCCTAGAAAAAAGTAATTCCCACAATATATATAAGAACAATTGGAAATTCACATATTAAATAACACTAATGCAAATAAGGGCATGCACCCGCTTCCATCCGCGGTGAAATTGCCCATCTTCTGATTCGACCGAACTCTGTGTAACAAGCTTATTTTTGCATGCAAAATGCCGACCTATATGACCTAATATCTGACCGTATTTATATACATGTAGCCGATTGTCTAACATCTACTGGTGGTGTACGACAATTTCGTAATGTGGATTAATATACTATGATATGTTTAATGATGGTTCTATTGCAATGACATAAATGTATGATCCCCTTTTCTGGCATCTCATTTAAAGGAGCTAATTTCAAATAAGCAATGTCCAGCGAAATAAACCCGAAATACGGCATGAGTCTCAACCAAATAGTAAATGTTTATTTTGTCTTAAATCTTGGATATCAGAAGCCTACCTTTTCAAGGTAAGATAACAACATCAATGTTGATTTGAATTGATAAATTATCGTTTTTTCAACGTGTAAGACTTTGGATAATACTGAGTTAGAGACTTAGCTACTTTAAATAAAGCTTGATATTTTCTTATTAACATATATATGTTTTATTTTGTTTACAAACTGATTTACGTTCTATCATTTTCGTTTGCACTCTAATTTCAAATCAGTTATGTTCGGCGAAATACACCAGCAGTTTCAATCGAGTGACTATTTTGTGGGGTTGGGATGGCCTAGTGTGCCGCGCTTCGCCCCTCTACCTGGCTTGCGGCTGTGGTTTCGATCCCTGGTGTGAGCGTATGTGGCATGGAGATAGGGGCGTCTTCTCAACCTCGTGGGTTTCCTCCGGGCACTCCGGTTTCCTCCCACTGCTAAAGACCCGTACGCGCAAGCGAATTATTCAAATAACAATTAAACCATATGTTAGTCTCGAAATGATCTAGTTTGTGTCGAGTGGACGTTAAATCCCATTTCTCTCTCTATATTTCGAGTGTCTGGTTATTCCAATCTACATAGCATTTATTGTGCATTCTCTCCAGCATAGATCGTATATAAAATACAGTTCTATGTCTCCAGATAAGAATATATCTAGTCCCGTTCTTCAGGCCCCTTTGTTAAAATGGGCCTGAAACGCATTATGGTACACTATTCGTGTACCAATGGTAAAATGTTTATTTTGTCTTAAATATTGGATATCAAAAGCCCATCTTTTCCCGGTAAAATGACAACATCAGTGTTGATTTAAATTGACAAATAATTCGTGTTTTGAATGCCGAAGACTTTGGATGATATTGAGTTAGAGACTTAGCTACTGGGTACTTTAAATTAAAAGACTATGTTATTTTTTTGTAGCATATTTCCATATTTGGAAGTTTGGTATCTTTTAAAATAATATCAATTTTGTTTGGCTCTTCTTCTCCTTGGTTTTGATAAATTATTAAAAGCAAGAAGTACGCTTCGCTGATCACAATCTTAGAGCAACGTTGACCTATAGCAGATTTTATATAATTGCAAGACTTTATTAGGTGCAATAAAATAAGTATTTTGAAGTGTGGATGTGGGGATTTTGGTGAACTGTTCTATTACATCGTAGGAAAGAATGATGCCGGCTCGTGGAGCTGTCACCAGTTTATAGCATAAATCCCCGAAGTCGGCAAACTAAGACTGCTGATTTTCCAAGTGGTACCAGAAGGCGGGTTAGAAATTTTGCTGTGTTGTAATATATTGAAACTCGAGAACAATCCAATAAGCGCACCTTGAACGGGTTTAAAAGGTGGCACATGCATACGGTGATCTGGGTTTTTTGTCTTTCAATGAGGTGAGACTTTTCGCACCTTGGTTTCATGGGTGGTTGTTGGATCTTTGCTATAATAGTGCTTCAAGTGCTGATTATGGATCGTAGTTCTTTCTATGTCAATATTGTTGAAGGTGATATATATATATAAGCTATACTAAGCAACACAAGAAACGAAATGTTGGTATGTTACTCTGAATAGACGCATTGCAAACTTGCCAAATGTTTTTATTGTAAATTTGTTACCACATCTCCAACATTCACACTACAACGTCAGCAGCATGCCACGACTCACGACAGCTCAGAGGAGCCGGGCGCTTGGAAGACTCGACGCTAGCCACACTACCATAGCGTTGCTAATCACTTCCAGGTCAGTGTTCGGACCATCTACAGGCTTCAGCAACGCTTTCGGGCCACAAACACCACGGATGATCGCCCTAAACTGGTAGACCAAGTGTTACCACAAGGCGACAGCACGTGCAGAATCCGTTCACACAGGCATCTGAGACAGCACGTCAGACAGTGGGAACACACGGAAGACCTATCAGTACCGATACAGTGCACCGACGTCTCACCAGAGAAAATATCCATTGCCGTAGACCTTGCCATGGACCGATCCTCCCCCCCCCGAGAACGTCTACAGTTTGGCAACAACACCAGAACTGGCGATGGAGAACTACTGTCGGTATTGTGTATCAACTGCAGGTGGCAAGACCAGGTGGCCAGAGTTATTCTGACCAATGTGTCATGGAACGAGACTTGTGGAGAGGTCCAAGCATAATGCTTTGGGTTGGAATCGGCCTGAACCAGAGTTATTCTGACCAATGTTTCATGAAACGAGACTATGAGGAGGTCCAAGGATAATGGTTTGGGGTGGAGTAGGCCTCAACCAGATAATGGGTCCTGCGGTGTTTCAGAATCTTGGTTCAGGGAGAGGAGGCGGCATCACAGTAGTGCACTACATTGATCAAGCTCCCACGTCATCCAGCATGACAACACCCCTGCCCACACTGCCAGCATAAGGTCGTCGTGCACGGAGTCCAACTTCTCTAAGACGACGTCTTACGGTGTTGGCACTTACTGGTCCAAGTCTTCCGATGACTGCTGCACCTGTTCGAGTCGCTGGGCGGAAGCTGTCACGCAGATGAGTGACCCGGGTGTAGCGGTCTTGAGCCTGGGTTGTAACGCGTTGTGGACCAGGACGTTGACGGTCACGTATTGATATTGATCTAGTAACTCGAACACGTTCCACCAACCTTACAACAGTGGACTGATGACAATTGAAGTGTCTGGCAATAGCACGTGTAGACATGCCAGCCCTGGACATTCCCATGGCTTCATTCTGTTGATTTTCAGTAAGTCTCGGCATCTCTAGCTCGATTCCGTCACACGTTCAACAACAAATTACGACAGATTGACGTTTCACAGTTCATGTACTGCACATTAAGTTGAACAAATGCTTTTAAAGGGCTCACACACAATGCTGCACGTGAATATTGGGTTTTTCATGTGCATCTCGTGCATTTTCTTTGTGCACACGGGCCTATATTTTTTGCGTTTGGGAGCATTGTGTGAAACAATAGTTCATAGTATTGCATAATATCATACATACAAAACCACCTAGTAATAAAATCAATCTGATTAAAACACAGATCCAATTTCGTTTCGTTTTTTATAGTTCAAAATTTCATTTTTACTTGTCTTCACTACTCTTGGATCTGGATGACTTGTTATTTAACTTGTGTTCTGGCTGAAATGTGGGGTCAGCCAATCAAATGGTCTGTCGAATCGACCGTTTGACCTTTTTATGCGTGGAACTGTGGGTAGATATTACCAGCCAACGACGTCTATACTATAAACACCAGCGGATAGAAATCATAACAAAACAAAAGTGGATTTTGAAAAGCATGGCGGTCGCTAATTGGTTAATCGAATGACTGACGTTATCGGGTCAAATGTCCCGTGCTTGATACCTGACGTCATAGAACGTGAGCTTCCACTATATCTAGTTAGATCTACATCATGATGAGTGTAGGCCATCGAAAGTATAAAAAACGAAACGAAATATAGATCTATATTTTAATTAGATTGGTAATAAAATATTTATGATGTATCTGATGAGAACTGCTAGGGCTGGTTAAAGTGGACGTTCTAAAAAAATGCAGCTCTCGTTCTGGCATATGTGCTTTCAGAACACTGGTTATTTTGCAACGTAGTATTAGTATATACTATCACTACCAAATATATCAAAACGAATATACTAACTCCTTGCCCAAGATTTCGAAATCTCACTCAAACGCGCCTAGCAAGGAAAAATTAAAAATATAAAGAGAATGTTAAACTATTTAACACTGAACATTCTCAACTGTTTCATATCTATTGTGACGATACAGAGGTTAGAAAGCGCTTAGTTTTCATGTTGTGAAAATGACCTTTATGGAGTTTTTAAGGCATTAGAAAAGCAGAGGAATAAGAAGTAACTGCTTTACTTCAAAATTATGGGAAGTTTGGTCCATTAGCTCTTTCACTATTTCGTCTAATACAACCACTTCAATGCTTTTACCAATCACAAGTCTGTTTTAACGTTATTACCGACTAGACTTCCCATAATTTCGAAGTAGATAAGTTACTTCATCTTCTGCTTGCTACACGTTTCTCTAATGCCTCAATGTCTCCATAGTTTTCATTCATTGTTCATCAATGAAGTTTTCACTTACCATTTTCCTCTCACATGGTTAATCATCAAAGAAATCAAATTTGACTGAGGTCATATTCACACCATGAAAACTAACCTTTGTATGGTCACAAAGAGATATCAAACAGTTGAGAATATTCAGTATATTCGTTTTGATATATTTGGTAGTGAAAGTATATACTATATGTTGCAAAATAACCAGTGTTCTGTAAGCACATATGCCAAAACTAGAGTTGCATAATTTTTTGAACGCCCATTTTGACCAGCTCTGGTTGATGATGTTGCTTGCATGAACATAATTGGCTGAAAGAGTTTCATAATATGACCATTCACCCCAACAACTACAATGACATTTTAATGTTCTCCTTTATTTATTGTTTGTACATAGTAAGCTAAATAAATGATCTTTGAATTACAACAAAATTATATATCTGACATAACATCAACATAAAATACATTTAAATCAATTCCTTCTCTTTCTGTATAAATCAATTTAATACAATATAGATAGAAACCTTGTACATTAGATGAATATTTCTACAGATATATTGTAGTGATTTTTAAAACAAAATTGCAGGCACTAGCATTCAAGTAGAAATACACAATAAATAGCAAAATTGTAGATTTATTCTACAGCTATGATATTGAAACCACTATTTAATATCAGAAAATCATTCACCAAGCTCAATATACCAGTAGTTAGCATTCTCCAATGAGATATGAAATTTGCATCATTTCCACGAGATTTTGTAAGAAAGCTCTAAACCATAATGATTGATAGAAATGTAGATTGGAAATTTAAAACATCGAAATATACTGACACATGGTTCCGACAACTAGTATTCCATTATTATTTCCATGTATATTTTCCGTATACTAATTAAATTGTAAAGCTGATACCTATATACATATATTATCCACATATATTAATACATCATGCTATGATATTCCTTTTTGGAGTGACAGTAGCTGAGTGAGTGAGGCACTCATGGTCCAATGTATATGTTGCAATGCACGTAAAAGAACCCTTGAAGTTGGAATCTCATGAAGAGGAGGAAACACCACTTTCCAGGCAAAACTTCCCACATAGTATGATATATGAGGATGAGATGCCACAATACAAGACATATTTATGTTTGAATAGTATTCCTATTAAATGCGTAGAAGGTTTATCAAGTTTTTCAAAAAGTAATGGATTAACACAGTTGTAGCTGGACTGCTCAATCTGACCAGACTGAGAACTCATATGGGGTCAGGAATTATCTTTTAAAATATATGTCTATGTTGAGATTAATGTCTCCATAGACAGGATTCTGTTTTTGGTTTTGATAATGATGCAATGTGAAATACAATACAAGATATTAGATTTTGTTTAGATGTGAAATATATACACGTACATGTAATGCTTCTTTGAAATGATAATCCTTGTAACTGCAAAGGGTTGCCTGGACAGAATGGGGCAAAGTCAATTACTAATATACTTATAGATATAAAATAGTATCAGATTCTAGTTTAAATATCCTAGTATAAATATTAAAGGCTATAAATATAAAATATTTTGAAAAAGAATACATATCAATAGTTTTAAAAATCATGTATGATATGCGTAGGAAAGTTAGATAGTGAGTAAATGAAAAAGATTATCACAGCTAATCAAATGCATCAGTTTTATATCAATAAAGCACTTTAGTAAATAGGAAAATTTTCTACAAAAACTCTTTGACCAAATGAAATAGATTATAAACTTTATAAAAAAAAGTATGGTGGTTTTGAGGATGAGTTTAAATAACATATATCAAGCATCAGGGAAAACCCCCCAAAATGTTTGCTTGAAAATAATAAGCATGATTGGTTTTTAACAACAATATAAGCTTGTTACGGTTCTATAACTTATAAGCTTCTTTAAAAAGGAATATTCCTGTAATAATGGCAATAAAAGGTTGAAAAAGAAAAATCAATAACTATGGAACTGTTCTTGGTCATAATTATCAGGAATTAATGATACCAAGATGATTTAAACAGACAACCTGTACATTTGTCTAGTTAGAATTACACAATAATACAAAAAACCCCAAATGTTCCAAATAAGATAACCAATTGTTTTCCATTTTGAAATATGGTATATATTAAGTCACTTCCCCCCAAAAAAGCTTTTTATTATATCATTAAAGAATAAAAGATGATAGGTATATTGTAAATTTAACAAAATACAATCTTCCATTTTGTATGACCACTTTTAATGTTACTTCCTTGACCATTGGTGCGGGCTCCATTATTTAAAAGGGTAAAATAAATGTATATCAAACAAGGACATAATTATATCAATTCACAGCACTAGGCAAGTAACATAAATTCTCTCTAAATATTAAACAATATGAACACAATTTGATATTGTTATTATAAAGAATAACCAGTTCTTCAATCAATGTAAATTTGACTCTAAATATGCAAAAAAAGATACAAAACAATATAGATATATATGTAAAGATTTCCTTTTTGTAAAAGAATACTATTACTTAATAAAGACCTTTTATTATTTTAGTAACAGTAACATAACAAAAAGACCTTTTACTATTTTAGTAAATAAAGATTTACTATTTTAGTAAATAAAAATTTACTATTTTAGTAAATAAAGATTTTCTACTTTAATTTATTTCAACTGTTACTTGTTTTACCTACAACATGATTTTTATTTAGTATTTTGTACAAATTCTCTGACAAACCATTATTGGTAGAAATCTTTTAGCAGGAATTTTGATGAGTAAACTTTGTTTGAAACCATTTACTATAATTCGAGTAAATTACTGTTTTACTAAATAAATGATGATAAAAATTGATCACCATATATTTTTTTTGTAGTATCATTTTAAACTGTGATGTACACTGAACTGTCACTACAGTTGTTGTAGAAGCAGTGGAGATATTTAAGCATCAAGTCTTGGTCATCACTTTCATATTTAAGATACGGAATGCAAATTTTAGTGTGAACCAGTTTTTTTCCTGTTACGACAATGGGGGGGCCACCTGAAAATGTAAACACAGAATTCATAGGTAAGAGAGTTAAATGGGGTTTAACGCCCAGGAGATGTAATCCTTCGATTAAGTCCAATAAAAAACGCAATTTTTATATGGAAAACAATCACTGATTTGTATATAGCACAAGGTGTTCTATTGTTGTTTTTTATCACAGTGTTTGTTTTCCATATAAATGTATTGTGTTTTGAAGATATGATTGTTGTTACACAATAAAACTAACATAACTGTGATGTGTACATTGCTTTACATTTTTCGCAAACAGGATCTGGAGAATTAAGTTAATTTAAAGGACGCAGAGATCATTGCATATTTATGTTTAATGAAGATTGGAAGAAACGGAAGAGACACAAAAAATTTAAAAAAAGAGTTATCCTTCTATATAACAGACTGAAGTAACGAGCGAGAAAACGAAAAATAATAGAAAAAGTTTTCCAGTTTTTTAATGTCACTTCCGTTTGTCGAAATCTTTGTTACACATCTATTGTAGCAATGATCTCTTTGTTAAAATTATATTTGGAATGTGTTTAATCAATTCTATCACATATGTGATAATGACTGACACCAATATTGCCCTTTAAGATTATTTTTGATGTTGCTTTGACCATTTTCATTTTTTCGAAAAAGTAACACATAGCTTTGAAATAGTTACACTTGACTAGAATCAACATTTCACACAAACTGATCAGATTTATTCACTAAATACATCTAGGACAGCTTATCTAATAACGTGTAACCATTACCTAATTTATTAGCTCTATAGTTTATTTTATTTATATCAAGATATTCTCATACTTACCACACAAAGCTGTCCATTTTTTCCTTTTTTAATATTATATGTTGAACCTTTCGAGAATTCAATAAGACCTTGTTTACCACTTAACATATCATGATTAATACTGAAAACAATAATACAAATCATGATTAATACTGAAAATAATAATACAAATCATGATTAATACTGAAATTGAAATGAATCAAGATTTAACATCCTACTTTCGTAATCAAGTAACACAACTCTGACAGGTTTTGCTTAAAATGTTGTACACCAATAATCTTTGTCCTTTTACAAATCTGAACATACTATTTAAATTTCAAAGATAGGTTGCCAGGCAACGAAACATACGCCCACAGCAGCTAAATCGTGCGGGCAGTCAACAAGGGTTGTCGCATATTTTTACTTTTTTTGGTAATGAAACATTTGTAATACACTAAAATCTGATTAAGAGTAACAACTCATTATGTAATTATCTGAAAATCATTAGAATTTGTTTGCTTTTTATAAAGTTTTGCCCCACGCTAACAATTAGTATAGGAAACATTTAACATCATGGATTTAGCTGTTCAGTTATCAAAATTCATTGAAAATCAAAATACTTGTTCGTTTCAACACCTTAAACTCTGTGTATCAATCTGAAGTCAATCGGATGATAAGTTTGGCATCTATAGCGTCACAAGGTTTTTTGAAGTGATCAAGGGAGTTAACTCTGGAAGTAATTATTTGACCTTAAACAGTGTGTGTAAATTTAAAGTCAATCGGATATTAACTTTGGCCTCTAGAGCATCCACAAGATTTTTTGAAGTGATCAAGGGCCATAACTCTGGCACTAATTATCGGAAATCACTAAAAATCAATAGGCTTCTTCGTCTTATGACCTTAAACACTGTGTATAAATTTAAAGTCAATCGAATATAAACTTTGGCTTTCAAAGCGTCCACAAGATTTTTTGAAGTGATCAAGGGCCATAACTCTGGCACTAATTATCTGAAATCCCTGAAAATCAATAGGCTTCTTTGTCTTATGACCTTAAACAATGTGTATAAATTCAAAGTCAATCGGATATTAACTTTGGCTTTTAGAGCATCCACAAGATTTTTTGAAGTGATCAAGGGCCATAACTCTGGCACTAATTATAGGAAATCCCTGAAAATCAATAGGCTTCTTCGTCTTATGACCTTAAACACTGTGAATAAATTTAAAGCCAATCGGATATTAACTTTGGCCTCTAGAGCGTCCACAAGATTTTTTGAGGTGATCAAGGGCCATAACTATTATCGGAAATCGCTTAAAAACAATAGGCTTCTTCGTCTCATGACCTTAAACACTGTGTAAAAATTTAGAGTCAATCGGATATTAACTTTAGCCTCTAGAGCGTCCACAATTGACAGAGGGACGGACGGGGGTGATGACAATTTACGACCACATTTCATTGTGGGCGTATAAAAAGGGTTAAAAATAATAAATTTAGTCTCTAGAGTGTCAACAAAAAATATTGAATTTCGGCCAGGCACAGCCTAATCCAACCAACCTGTAAAGAATTTTGTCCTGGAATTAGTTCACGAGCTTTAAAAGCAAAGATGTGAAAGGAAAAACTCTAAAAGTTTCTTATTACCTACAAATCATTTATTGTAAATATACATTAATCAAGACATCATCATTTCTGACAATAATCCTTATCATTAATCAATAGCAGCAGGCACACTATTTTCTCTTGTACTGCAATCATTAACAAAGATGTATTGCCATAATATTACTTTTCATATAAAAATTTGGCCTACAAAAATGGAATGGCTGAGCTATAGAGTAAAATGTATCAAGAGCAGTAAATGTCCATTAGTGTCATTTACCAATTCATCAATTCTGTATTATAATTATAAGTTTCAATCAAAATAGCTAATTACATTGCCTACACAAACTCCTAAGATAATGAAACATGACATTGTTATATGGAGATGGTTAAATTATTTGGAATGATATATCGAAGCATGTCTGCAGAAAGTAATGATTTGAAGAGAGAGTATTGTGTACAGTATAAACATTTTTAGCTTATATATATATATATAACAATGGCATAAAAAATGTCCCATATGTTTTAACAAAAGCTAATGATGGTCGTATTTTTGAATTACGTGAACCTGTTTAAGCGTTACTCATGATAAAATAATGTGATGTCACTATGAATAGGCTAGGTCTTTCAATTTTGATAAGATTCTCTATTATCACTATTCGAACAATTACAGGAAACTTGAAAGAAAGCTTGGACAGGTAATATATATACACTTACCAGCAGCTTTATGATAAAAGATGGGTTGCCAGGCAACGAACGAAACATACACCCACAACAGCTATGTCATCCAGGCAGTCAAAAAGGGTTGTCGTATATTTTTTTTTTTGTCAGTAAGAAGAACGTTTACAACACATGAATATCTTATTACGAGTAATAGCCCATTAAGTAATTATCAGAAATGGTTAGAATTGTTTTGATTGTTTGTCTCATGGCCTTAGAGAGGGGCGATGACAATATACGTCCACATAAAACTGTGTGCATATAGAAACAGATTAAAATAAAAATGTCAAAAAGGTTTAAACACCCAAAGACACACTTTAGCTTTGGATCTATGAGAGTACAAAGTTTTGCGCAAAACACTGAACCCACTCGACATATTACATCCTGGACGGGTTAAAATTTGTCGACGGATGACAGACACATGGGTGCAAGTGATGACAATATATGTCCACATTAAATATGGGCAAAAAAACATTAAGATGATGGTGGAGTTACATAGTAATAATATCGTCTACATATTTCAGAATTAGTTTAACTTACTTCCCATTTGTGGCTACTTGGACAACATCATGTTTATGACCAGCTATAGCAATTTTAGTTACTGCCTCTATCACATAATCACTCTGTAGGATCAAATCACCCTATAATTATATAATTTAAATATAAACACCCACTAGCACCAACACCCATGTTATAGTCAAATATCTGATTACTGATAGAAATGAATGATGAACAGAAAGAAAAAATTATGTTAGAAGATTTCTATGAGTGCTATCCCAGAACTTTATGGTATGGTGTTAT
Organism: Patella ulyssiponensis; assembly: GCA_963678685.1. NCBI lineage: Eukaryota > Metazoa > Mollusca > Gastropoda > Patellidae > Patella > Patella ulyssiponensis. Next base: position 49,495,895 of record OY783231.1, read on the forward strand.
ATGTCAATTCTATTTTATTTTGTCAAAAAATAACCCACGATTAACAGTATTGACCAATGCTCAAAATTTGACCAATGCTCAAAATAACATTTACCTTCAACAAAATAAATGTGTTATCGCTAAATAACTTTTAATTCAATAAGATATATAGTGATGACCATGCCACCATTATCTAATGAAATCAAACAATACAAAAAGCTCACAACATGCTTAATTAACCATCAATATTGATATCAACCAAATCAAACCAGCAACAAAATAAATAGCAGTTCAGTCTTAACTAATAAGGGACAGAAAACATACAACACATATAAATAAACTGATTTGAAAATTCCTTGTACCATAACAATTTGAAATTGAACCATTGAATTAAAAAAACAAAACGAGACCTCATGCACACTACTCCATACTTGACGATGTTAATACCCAAACTATGCTCATACATTAAATAATATTATATAACTGGATCCCCTATGAGATTTACATTTCTCATTAACCCTTTATTCATTGGCCTATATGTATTTTCTGATTTATTAAGGAATCTAGATTTTAGACATGCCTTTTTTCCAGTACAGAAATAATATCACATATATAAATACATTTTTCCTAGCTGTAAAAAAATGAAATCAGCCCAAAATAAGACATTCATGAATACCTTTTTACTTTCACCATCCTCATTCAATTCATCGTCCGACTTTAAATTTAAACATGAAATGAAATGAATTGATATGGGGTTTAACGTCCTACTGTTCTGCTCTGACTGGGCTAATGAAGAGGTCCATATGCCATAGGGAAGTTTTGTCCGGGCAGTTGTACTATGGCCTAATATTAAATCGAATTCTAACTGCCAAGGGATCTTTTACAAGCACGCCAATGTATACATTGGACAACAATTTTTCATACCATCCTTGTCAGGCCCTCCGACCTGCACCATTGACAAGAGGGAACCACGTTGGAAAATCACAATCAACTGTCCTGGCCAATCCTGGGATCAAACACCAGTGGCGGCGCCAAGGGGGGGGCATTTGCCCCCCCAAAAATCTTGCCTGCCCTCTGTTTGCCCCCCCAATAATTTTCGGAAAAAAAATGTCTGAAATGCTACCTGGATGCATTCTATTTTACAAAATATAGTGGCGAAAATATTCATTCACTTTGAGTCACTCTTACTCCGCCCGCTCGACACTTTCTTCTCTGATCGGATAAACTAGTGATTTGGCGACAGGCGGTATCTGTTAAGCTCTATTTATCTCGACGATCAATGCCTGAAATACTGCCAGACTGCATTTCGGGCCATCTACTTTTCAAATTTTCGTTGAGGTTCACAAGTCCGTTTATTTCACAAAATATAGTGGCGAAAATATTCATTCACTTTGAGTCACTCACTCCGCCCATTTGTCACTTTCTTCTCTGGTCTGATAAACTAGTAATTTTGCGACAGGCGGTATCTTTATCTCGACGATCAATGCCTGAAATACTGCCAGACTGCATTTCGGGCAGTCTACTATTCAAATTATTGGGGACTTCATTGAGTTTCATGTGGCACTTTCCTCTCTAAGGTCGGAAAGACTAGTGATCAGGCCAGAGGTGACATCCGATCAGCTCTATATTTATCTCTACGATCGGTGCCTGAATACTGTCAGGCACCATTTCCAACAGTCTATTTTTCAAATTTTCTTGGGGAGGTCCCCAAAACCCCCACAAGGACTCGCTACTTTAGCGCACACAAAGGTACTTCGTTGAGGTTCGCAAGTCCGTTCGTTTGCCGTTTTGGTCTCTGATCGTATAAACTAGTGATCAGGCTACGGACAGTATGTGGTCAGATTTATTTATCTCGACGATCGGTGCCTCACTGAATACGCTGTCAGAAAACATTGGCGCTCGTGAGTGGGATTCGTCGAGTCCGTTCGTTTGACACTTTACCTCAACGGTCATTGCCTGAAATATTGCCAGGCTGCATTTCTGGCAGCCTGTTTTTCAAAATTTTCTGGGGGAGCCCCCCCCCTTAGTTGATACTCGTGCCTTTGCCCCCTTAACCTTGGACTTTGCCCCAGCTTTGCCCCTCCAACCACCGACGGCTGGCGCCGCCACTGTCAAACACACGATCTCCAGGCTAGGGAGTCAGTGCCTTAACCACTGTGTCTCTCAGAAAACATGAAAGTAAAACTGATGAGTACAGACTAATACAAACATATAAATATTTGGACGAAACTGAATGATATGAATTCTGAATAAAAGATGTGTTGAGTAAATAAAGAATAGAAAATAGAAATGGTTGTGAATCATTAGATTGGTGCTTTTCCACTGTTAGCTTGAGTTTGAAAAATCAAGGAGTGGATACTTAATTTGATTATTCCTTAAAGAATTAGGAATTGAAGAACTATTATTAAATTTTATTTGATCGTTGCAGTCAGTCATACCCCTGAGATGTTATTAAATATAACAAGGTCTATAATTTTTATCATTAAATTGTAAGTTATAGTGTACATAAAACATGCTCTTGAAATATTATTATTAAATAAAACAAGCTTTTTTGGATGTTATCATTAAAATCTATATCACAGTCCAAATAAGACATGCCTTTTAAGTGTTATCATTAATTAAGACAGCTTTCTGAGACTTATTATCTTATGTATAAATTTACCTTGCTTCCATTGTCTGTAATGTTAACTGTCAATACAAATAATCCATCTGTATATGGACTAACAATAATGCCTACAATAAATGTACAAAATAGTTTTAATTCTATGTAAAGCATAAAAGATCGATTAGATTGACCTTACCAATATCTGAATAAACATTAGGAAGCACTTGAGAGAGAGAGAGAGAAATAGGGTTTAATGTCCACTCAACATAAACTAGGTCATTTCGGGACTAACATGGTTCAATTTTACTTCAAAAAATCACTTGCGTGTAGAGGTCTTTAGCAGTGGAAGGAAACTGTTGGACTTGGAGAAAATCCACAAGGTTGGATCCACTGTGTTGTTATGTTTTAAAAAAAAATTGCACCTCAGAGGGAATCAGGGGCAGATTGGGCCGTCGGGTGATCGCCCGAAGGGCCGATGGGACAAAAAATGAAAAAAATTTTTTTTTTTTTTTTTTTGTCCAATTCGTCTAAAAAACAACCTTTTTCTGCTGAACATTATATGGGAGAGGGGGGTATTTGACCGACCATGGAGCCATGATGATCATATTGTATATGGCCGGTGGCTTTAAAGTGCCGCCACGCCATCACTGGAGTGTGGAATGGGCTGGTATAATAGACTTTCTGGACCGGGTGTGCTGGGTGTGGGTCAGAATTTGGAATCCTGCAATGGGGATACGAAATTCAACCGAAAATTTCATCGGATTCACCCGATTAATTATTAAATCACCTGCACTCTGTTTGTGGGGATACGCCAGAATCCAAAATTAAAAAGCAGCTTTTATGATTTTCATTTTCGTCACTCTGTACCAATGTGTTTCGTGGCCTTCCATCACAGGAGGAATCAACTAGCGCTCCCGGCAACAAAAATGGGACATTTTTCAATGAAAATATTCCTGCTGATTTAATATTTCTAACTGGTTAATCCAATGGTCAAGATTTTCTCAACTAGTCCCATTTCTCAACCAGTTAAATTCTCTTCATTCTTGACGATACAATGATAATACGTTAATTAATAATATGACGATATGATAATTTCACAGGTTGATGGTTGTAAATTACTTGCAGGTCGTGGTTTGGCCTAAGTTAATCGAATTATGAAATATATTTTTTGACAGAGATTATAATCAGATATTGCACCAAATCGCATATTTGGGGTTCATTTTTCAAAAATGTCAAGGGGGAGAGCCCCTGGACACCCCCCCCTCCGGGCTCCTCGGTCAGTTCCCGGCCCCAATCCGCCCCTGGAGGGAATGCAGCTTTACATGACATTTATTTCAAAATACCATTTTCTTACAATTAAACCATTTGACATAAAACTAGATTAAACTGGTATTTCAATACATTCATTAGATATTCATTGTATCTGGGTGCATATTTGCAGTTTTTGTACCTACCACTAAGATGCTGGAAAGGGAGTTTATCTTTTACTTTAAAATCTTTTTCATTTAAAACATAAATATTTTTTTCTGTTACTATCATCACTCTGTTTCTGGACTTGTAACCATGACGATCATATTTGGTAACTGCTGAACAATACTACAAAAAATTTAAATACATACATATCATGTTTCATTATTAACTGGGATCAAATTTAAATAATTTTATTACCAAAATGCCACAGTATGATCCCATTCAACAATCCTTGTGATCTATGGCGGGGGAAAGCGGCAAAAACCTAATGCTATGTAGAAATGTCTAATTCAAAACACACATGTAACATAATGCCATACCAAATACCTAAAACGTCTAATGCAAAAAACAAAATACAAGAAACCTCTAATACAAAATACCTCATACGTCTATTGCAAAAGACAAAATACAAGAAACCTCTAATACAAAATACATATAACCTCTTATGCACAATTGATTTTACAGTCTGAAACATCTACCATAAGCATTAGATGACATATCTCGTTGTCATTACTTACGTTTCTCCACTGAATTATCTTTATTTAGGTCAATGTCAAGGTCACCGAACACAACTTGGCGACCTATTCGGCTAGCGAGCTATTCGACCGATCCAGCTGGCAACCTGTTCGTTGGCAACCTATTCAGAATTAAGACAACAGTCGCCCAAACTCATCTATTTTTAACAACCAATAAAATCCAACGTTACGTCTATCAAATGAAAGTAGAATAATATATTATTTTTATCAATTCCTTTAGCTCAGAATAGAGATGTAATTTCGCATTATCGTACAAAATTCTAGACATCCAACTAAATATATTCCGAAAGGTAATTAAATAGGCTTTCTAAGTATTATCAGTAAGAATTGGCACATTCATATTAAAGGGGTGCATTCTCTTCCTACACATGACCAATTTTTTAGAAATTTTAAAGGGAAAAACTGTTAATATCCCGTGTCAAAATTCGGACTATCGTACAAAATTCTGATGATCCAACTAAATATATTCTAAAAGGTAATTGAATAAGCTTTCCAAATATTATTAGTAAAAGTTGGCACAATCATATTAAAGGGGTGCGCTCTCAACCTGAACATAGCCAATTTTTCAATATTTTAAAGTGAAAGAACGGTAATATTTCGAGTCGAAATTCGGACCATCGTACAAAATTCTTAGCAACCAGCTATATATATTCTGAAAGGTAATTGAATAAGCTTTCTAAATATTATTAGTAAAAGTTGGCACAGTCATATTAAAGGGGCGCGCTCTCAACCTGAACATAGCCAATTTTTCAATATTTTAAAATGAAAGAAGGGTAATATTCCGAGTCGAAATTCGGACCATCGTACAAAATTCTGAGCATCCAGCTATATATTTTCTGAATGGTAATTCAATAAGCTTTCTAAATATTATTAGTAAAAGTAGGCACAATCATATTAAAGGGGCGCGCTCTCAACCTGAACATAGCCAATTTTTCAATATTCTATATGTAAAGATAGACCGGAATTTTTTTCGAAGTCCGAATTTGGACCATCGTACAAAATTCTGACCATCCAGCTATATATATTCTGAAAGGTTTCTTGTATTTTGTCTTTTGCAATAGACGTATGAGGTATTTTGTATTAGAGGTTTCTTGTATTTTGTTTTTTGCATTAGACGCTTTAGGTATTTGGTATGGCATTATGTTACATGTGTGTTTTGAATTAGACATTTCTACATAGCATTAGGTTTTTGCCGCTTTCCCCCGCCATAGTGATCTGTGTTATTTTGGCTAACAACTGCAACAGAGTTTCAGTTCATACATGTGACAATAAGCCAAAAGTGAGGCTGATGTCCGCCACTGCCCCCCCCTAGATATTTGAGTCTCGTAATGTCTGATCACTTCAAACATATTTTGTGTACGTTTTTATTGCAAAATTCTGTTTGAAAATAGTGTTGAATCATCATAAATGTGTGTCAGGTGTGGCAAGATATGATTCCTTTGGCAAACAAAGAAGAATCAGGGTGAAAAATGGTCTTTGACCAGAGGTGCGGATGAGCGGCATTTTCATATTGCAGCTATATAGCAAGCAGTAGGAACTGTCAGCGGATATAGTCCTTCAGAGAAAGTTCCTAAAGGAACTAAAGTTTTATGTTCCAAAGTCTTGACCCATCAAATTGCTTAAAGGACAATATTGGTGCCAGTCATTATCACATATGTGATAGAACTGATTAAACACTTTCCAAATATAATATTAACACAGAGATCATCGCTACCATAGAGGAGTAATAAAGGATTCATGAACCGGAAGTGACGAACGCCAAAGGAAAACATGAGTTATTCCTCTATATAACTAACTGAAGTGACTAGTGATAACAGATACATGGGCGTATATCTGCTCACTAATAATTCCCTCGAAGACCTAAAGTTGCTGTGTGACACTGTGAGAGAATATCTTACAATTCATAAAAAGAATTTACTGCCACTAGATAAGAAAACACAAAAGAAAAACAGAAAAAAGTCCGTGCATTACAATGTTTTTATAAGGTAGGGGAGACCGGGGCACATTGAACCATCATGGATATATCCTTTATAAATAATACATAGAGGATATTTGTCGTTTTAGAGTGAATAACATATTTTATTTCATCGAGAAGCAAGAAAACTTATATTTTCACGAATGCGTAGCATGAGTGAAAATATAAACGTTTTCTTGCTTAGAGATGAAATAAAATATGTTATTCACGACAAAACGACAAATGTTCTATTTATTTTATGATTTTACAATCATTTTAGGTAAAACAACATGGACTACTTTGTCCGCCAGTGGAATAACACTTTTATTTCACTGATAAACGCGGTATTCCACTACTGATCATAAAATAATATACAACCCAACACTATACAGAAGTGAGATAACTTCTTAGACCCATTTCTCCATCAATAAGCCACATGCTGTCAATTATTTTCTTTCAAAAAAGCGCTTAAAGGGACAATAACATTCTTGCTGGCTTGGAAGCTCCAGAAAATAAATCATACCCTTATTCTAAGTACTAGATGTTTAAGTGTCCTACCTGTTGTGTAAATTATCCATTTCAACCTATTTTACTTGTCCAGAGGGTTCGAAAATATTTTAAAATCCAAGTCACATTTGAAAAGGTTTACGTTAGACTTTTCAAATCAATTGGTTGAATTTTTCCAATTTTTTAAAATAGGTGTGTTAAGATGAAATTTATATCATCAATCAATTGGAATATTGTAAAATAATACGATTGGTTGACCAGAATGAAGATTGGGACATATTATTCAGTTACAACAAGAGTGTTATTGGGGCTTTAAAAGAGAAAAATTCTCCATACATGTTAACTTCTTAGCCTAGGAAATTCTTGTACTTAAAATAAGTTCATATATGTCTAATTTATACAATCCAGATAAACCGGGGTTTAATCCATATAAGAGGGCATATTGATTTTTTTTTTAAATTTTGATCATGAAACTGATGGGGCAGACTGAACCACTGTCAGCGGGGTACTTTGAACCATGGTTCAATGTTCCCCAGTGAATTATAGACTATATATCATTTAATAATTTGTTTAGCCTAAGAAATTCTTGTATGTGTAATCTACAATCCATATAAACAAGGGCTTGATCCATTTTGAATTTTTTAAAAATATCTTTGAAAATAAAAACAAAAGATTTAGAATATCAGTTTATCCAACTCTGTAGGCCTATCGTATAAAAGGAATTAAACTTGTTCGAAACTTGGCTGTGCCATGCATGGCCCCATTGGTCCTCCGGACTAGAATCGCTCGTCAGCAAATCAGCCTGTCTGAATATTGGACCAACGTTTGTTTGAATCACTACAAAAGTTGAAGTGATCCCACCAAACAGCCAACTTATGTGCATTTTACGGCGATTTGTAGGAGTCTAGGGAATCCAGACTCCTGCTTGTTTCGATCGTTGCACTGATGTTAAATCTGTGGATATTTGTTTTTAACTATACACTGCTGATTGTTTGCAGATTCATTAGATCACTACGAAATAAGTGAGTAGGTTTAAGATCTAAATCCAGATCTATGTTAACATGGAATTTTTATTGGTGTTCAATTTCCCAATTATTTGGTTAAACCTGTCCCGACTATTTTGTAAGAGAGATACCCTGACCATTACGGTCAAGTGGATTAAAATATATTTTGTTTTTTGTTGGGGGGTGGGGGGTGGGGTTAAAGATTAATTTAATTGAATCTGATACACGATAGCAACAATGATATGTCTGTAAACAATACAATAAAATAAAGAGATCTTCTAATAAAAACATTTGATATGAAATGAGGACAAACATGTACGTGAACAAATTGGTTCAGTGTGCCCCGGTCTCCCCTATAGAATGAATAAAAACAAGGGGCTGTACGGAGTATTTCTATTTTTCCCCCGTGTTCTCTTATCTTATGACACTTAATTACTTTATTGAATCGTCAGATATCCACTTGCGGTCCCATATAACAACTTTTTCTCTTCGAAGGAATTATTAGTGAGCAGAAATTCGGCCGTATATATGTCATCCCTCGTCACTTCAGTCATTCACATAAAGTGATAACTCGTGTTTTCCTTTGGCGTTCGTCACTTCCGATTCATGAATCCTTTATTACTCCTCTATGGTAGCGATGATCTCTGTGGTAATATTATATTTGGAAATGCGGGTGCAGAATGATGTACTTTGTGCATTGAACGATCGGAAGGATGTAGTTCTTGTGATGCTTGATTTGTCAGCTGCGTTTGATACGCTTGATCATACGGTTTTACTGCATATTCTTCAAGAACGTTTTGGATTTACTGGTACTGTGCTGAATTGGTGCCAGTCGTATTTATCTAATCGTCTTTTTCGAGTTTCCATTGATTCCTTGCCAGCTTCCCGCGAGTTCGACCTTGAATTTGGTGTTCCGCAAGGATCGGTATTGGGACCGATCCTGTTTACTTTATATACTAGTCCACTTGAAGACATTTTCAGTAAACATGGTGTAAATGCTATGCTCTACGCTGACGATTCACAGCTCCATATTGTGTCCGAGAAATTACAAGATGATATTGGTTCTCTCGAAGCTTGTACTGATGAGGTTCGCGACTGGATGAAGTCGCATCTGCTGATCCTGAATGAGGACAAGACCGAGCTGGTTCATTTTACCTCAGTCCAGAAACCAGATGCAGTGAAATTGGACAGCCTCAGAGTCGGCAGTTGTGATATCACTCCTTCACAGTCTGTTAGAAATTTTGGTGTCATGTTTGAGGATGACGGTCTAATGAAGTCGCAAGTGAATGCAATTTCCAAGTCTGCTTACTTTGCTTTATTTCGAATCAGTAAGATTAGGAATCTTCTCGACCGTGCTACCGACTGAAAAACTAATTCACGCTTTTGTTTCATCGAAATTAGACTACTGTAATAGTTTGCTTGTTGGTCTTCCTCAGAATCAGTTGTCTAAATTACAGTCTGTCCAGAACGCTGCAGCGAAGTTGATCTCTAGATCACGAAAGTACGATGAAGTTTCACCAATTCTGTACGATTTACATTGGTTAAAAGTTGAATTCCGTATCAATTTCAAAATTATGTTATTCGTTTTTAAAATTCTAAGTGGTCATGCTCCGCATTATCTCAGTTCACTGATTGAGCGCTATGTTCCAAGAAACCGCAGTTTGCGATCTGGTGACTCGAACAATGTAACACTTGTTAGAACGGATAAACACAAGAAGACGAAGGAAAATCCACGGACTGCCATCAAGAGATACGGCTGGAGGGCTTTCTCTGTGGTTGCCCCGTTCTTGTGGAACGAGCTTCCACGCAGTGTGCGCCAATCACCAAATCTAGTGACTTTTAAATCCGGACTAAAAACATTTTATTTTAAAAAACAATTCAATTTATAGTCTAGTCAGTCGTTTGTTTTAATTTGTTTTTTAAATGTGTAAACTGTCTTATTTATATTTGTACAGCGCTCTGAAACGAAGTGTAGATCGCTTTTATCAATAAATATCATTATTATTATTATCAATCAGTTCTATCACATATGTGATAATGACTGGCACCAATATTGTCCTTTAATGCTACTTAGCCTAAGCAGAAAATTCTCATCGTTGAACTCAGTCAAGGTATTACTGTAATGAATCTATACTCAAAACTTTAGTTGCTTTTACCAAACTAGAACCAAGTTATTGTGTTCCAAAGTCTCAACCAATCAAATTGCTTATCTCTGCTTTGCCTTAATGGAAAAAGCACATGATCGAACTCTGTCAAGGCATACACCTAATAGACACCTACACAAAGTTTAACCATTCTACCTTAATTAGAAGAGGAGTTATTGTGTTCCAAGAGAGAGAGAGAGAAAGAAATGGGGTTTAACGTCCACTCGACACAAACTAGGTCATTTCGGAACTAACATGTTTTAATTCTATTTCAAGAATTCACTTGCACGTAGGGGTCTTTACCAGTGGGAGGAAACCAGAGTACCCAGAGAAAATCCACGAGGCTGGACAGGCGACCCTACTCCTTGCCACGTACAACCAGGGATTCGATATTGTGTTCCAAAGTCTTGACCAATCAGATTAAGTATCTAATAAGCCTAAGCAGAAAATGCTAAGCAACCATCGAACTTATACAAAGTTTCACCACTATGACTCAATTAGAATTAAAGTTGTTGATCTCCAATGTCTTGAACAATCAAATTGCTTATCGCTTTGCTTACCCTGAGCAGAAAATGCTTATTATCAAACCTAGTCAAGGTAATGATGTGATGAAACTATACACCAATTAGAACCAAAGTTATTGTGTCCCAAAGCTTCAACCAATCAAATTGCTTATCTCTGCTTACCCAAGTTTCAACATTCTGGTTCAATTAGAAGTGCAACGGACAGATCCATTTTACTAGTCTCCTGATTTCTTCAGAAGGCGGGGGACAACAAGACTGACTAATACATGTATTAATATTGTCTTTTTACCTTGTTTGTGAAAACCATAGGTTTCATTCAGTTAACTCAATCATACACTGTAACAAAGCAACTCGTCTTTAGCTAATTATCTCTCTTATATATTGATACATGTATATTAGGTCAAGAAATATTTATTAATCTTCTTTACAACCGCCAAAAGAAATCTAGATTTCATGTCAATATTTAATTTCAAGATTAAATAAGAATTTTCGTTTCAGATGGTATTATTGTGTGACTTCTTATACTAATAGATTTTCTTTCAATCAAAATCAAACAATGAAATATCTTTCTTGGTATTGAAACCGAAGATTGTTACCCCAAAGATGTACAGTTCTTCTCAGTCCCTGTAGACATTAATAAGAATTTTTGGTTTAATTATTGACTAGATTCCACATAGAAAATAGAAAATATATACTATTCAAAAAAAGTAGGGGATATTTGATTTTTAAGTGTTATTAAAGTCAGCTAATGAAACTGACCAAGAAACAAATGACAAAATGAAATGAAGTTCACATTCATCGATTTATTCCATATGATCGTTAGACTAAGTAAGGCACAGACTGACCATTATAAGGGTAAAATGATACCCGGGGTCAAACAGCAAAGTTACCACAGCATCACAACAAAGTCAGTAACGGGTAAATCCTCCTCTGTTTGTCAAACAAGCATTGATCCGACGTGGCATACTCCTAATGAGACGTCTAAGGTCATTTTGGTCCAGATTATCCCATTCCTGTTGCAACGCAGCAGCAAGTTCTTGGACATTGGCAGGACGTTGTTGACGTTGACGTAACCTCTGTCCAAGCATGTCCCAGACATGCTCGATGGGGGAGAGGTCGGGACTCAGTGCTGGCCAAGGTAATGTGGTCATGTTCTGTTGTTGGAGGTAACCTGTAACGATCCTGGCCCTGTGACATCTTGCGTTGTCATCCTGGAAGATGAAATGGCGGCCATGACGTCGTGCGAACGGCACAACATGGACTGCCAAGATGTTGTCCCGGTAGTACTGGCCTGTAACACGCCCTGCAACAACATGTAAAGCCGTTCTTCCAGCAACAGTGATGCCTCCCCACACCATAACAGAACCACCCCCAAATCGATCTTGTCTGATGGCGTTAATGTCTTGGAAGCATTCGTTTCGACGAAGCCACACCCTCCTACGTCTGTCCAAAAAATTAACAGTGAACCTTGACTCATCTGAAAACATCACATTGCTCCAGCGTCGATTATCCCAGTGTTGACGATCCCTACACCAACGACGTCTTGCCTGAATGTGATGATCTCTCAAACAAGGGATCACGCGAGGACGTCTGGCGCGAAGGTGACCCCTATGCAGTCGATTCCGAATTGTCTGGCCACTCACTCTCACACCAGTGTCTGTTTGAAGACGAGCGCTGATCTGATTTGCTGTGATGACACGATTTCTCAAGGCCAAGGTACGGATAAATCGATCCTGGGCTTGAGTTGTTGCCCTTGGTCGACCTGAGCGTGGTCTATCCTGTACAGATTGTGTATCACGGTATCTGGACCATAGCCTGCTTATGACAGACTGAGAAACATTCATCGTCCGCGCCACAACTGCCTGTGTTGTGCCGATCTGTAGCATGCCAAGGGCACGTAACCTTTCATTTTGGGTGAGCCGACGCATATCAAAATTTGTTTTCTGGTCACTAAAACAATTAAACTGATGTTTCCACCCTGGAATTCAAATCCACAATGACTGTAACATTCAAAGTCAGAGTCATGCAAATCTTGTGTTGGACCCCCATGATGATCCCAAGCATCACCTGCATTCCATGCGGTAGCTATTGGTGCGTTTGGGCGTCATATGTAACTGGAAATGTTTCTTCTGTTAGGTTCTATAGTGACTTTTTTCGTAGTCATTTGCATATTTTAGTATTATGCCCCCAAAATTAAATATCCCCTACTTTTTTTGAATAGTATATATTCAAGACAACACATTATTTCAAAATGAACAAATTATATTTTAATTTCATTATCACATTTTGGATCAGGTTGCTAGGCAAAATTAACAGAGCAAGACTCAAAGTTAAAAGACTACCACTACTAGAATTATCGGTAATTGATGGCCTAATATATGTCAGTGATAATCTGTTGAGCTACATATACAGTGAACATTTTAGAGATTTTTCATCCCTCAAAATGATTACTCTTAAATAACAAGACACCCAATGGTTTCTTAAACATGTGAGGTCAAACATACAGTCATCAGCATATCACAAGCCATTTGTATGCCTGGCGTATTTCTGATTATCGTTGACAATAACAGTTAGACCATTATAATTACTGATAATATTATCAAATCTCTATCAGTTGCTAGGCAACATTGTTACTTCCTGAGTAAAAGGCTGATAGTTAGGCCATATCTGATGATTCAAATTTACCAGTTTGTGAAAAACATTTTAAGCTAAAAAAAAACCCAAAACAGTTTGCTATTTTGATATTCATGCACAGAAGGAAAGGTTGACCTCAATGTTTGTTTACAATAGCTGTTTTGAGTCTAGAAATCACAAAACCGATAATTATTGTTATGATAAAATATAGAAATTCTGTTGAGAGTGCCTTCAGTTTAGGAATGTACTGTTAAAATTGTTTTGTTTAGTTAACTGAACTGATCAAAGTGGAAATCTTGGAAAATAAAATGAAAAATTAGATACCGGTAACTGGAAATGGGTTGGGAGTTTGAAGAAGGAGCCTATTTTGATGACATTTACTGGGTTTTCTGGTTAAATTTTGAATGGGGGTAGTGTTTTTAAACAAACTTAAACATGCATTATGCAAGAGCTAAATCTGCCTATGCAGATCTTTCTTTAGGCCTGAAATGTTATCTAAATTATTAATTAGACATTAATTAACCTATCCAGACCATATAATGAACTCTTGATGTCAACGCTAACCTTCGATACTAACTGGATCAAAAAATGAATAATTGAGACTACACTTTTTATCGTATTGACTTGAGTAATGATGATCGAGGCTAAGTGGAAATTTCAATAGCTTAATTTTCGGTTCTGAGTTGTTCAATTTGACTGAAATTTTCAGCAAATTCCCTTTTTTTATAAGCAGTATTTTATTTAGATTTGTATCTGAATAGGGATTAGGGAACAGGCATAGCCTATATTAAACCCCTCTCCCTTTATCTACTTTTTAACTATTATAGTGAGAACTGCCAACTCATTATCTGATCTCCCATAATGTATTTTTAAGCAAGCTATATATTTATTTATATATGTCGAGGTGTATTATGAACAGGTAATGAATTGTAGAAAATGGGAAAGGCCCCAAATAGGTGGTTTCTTGACTTTGCCATGCAAGTGTTATTTTGCAGATGATGTCACCCAATGGAGAAATAGAACAACAGTTTCTGTGATTTTCACACTATCTGATTAAAATACAGATCTATATTTCATTTCGTATTTCCTATACTTTCTATGGCCTATACTACATTAAGATCTGACAAGTTATAGTGGGAGTTGAGTGAGGGGTCAAATGAGTGGCTTTTGACCCTATGTCAGACAATAGGCTTTTTTTATCGACTTGCCAAATTGATTTGAATTTAGTAGAGATGTCATGTGACAATATAGTCGATTTCAAAGTACTTTGGCGAGTTAGTTAAATGCTCCGATTAGCTGTAAGTAATTTTTGTGGCTGGACACTGTTGAAAAAAACACGTGACCACCCGATCAAATCGTCAAATCGCACCCTGAAGTGATTTGACGATTTGATGTAATCGCTTCGGAAATCGGTGTCCATAAATTTGTTGATTAGGGTAACCAATTTGAATTAGATGGACGTTAAAGATGAAAATGTGATTGAATGCAAATCACTTTGGCTAATCAGTGGTCGATAAAAACGCCTATTGTCACATTGATCAAATCAATCAGTGTTGACGTTTCTTGTGGTTTACCTACAGTTCTCTGCATAAAATGACCAAGAACTCGCTATAACAGACCGTTTCATTGGCTAATCTCTTACATATTGAAGGACATGTCAATGATAATAACTCTTCCAGATCCTAGTGTAGTAAAGACCAGTAAAACAAAATTTTGAACTATAAAAAACAGAACGAGATAGGATCTGTGTTTTAATCAGAATGTTTTTCACACATCAGTTTTCTTTCCTACATCAGTATATGTCATGTTGACTATAAATCTTGTTTTCTGCAACAAAAAAAGATAGGTTGCCAGGCAATGAAAAATACACCTGCAGCAGCTAAATCGTCCAAGCAGTCGACAAGGGTTGTTGCATATTGATTCTTTTGTATGTGATTGGCTGCATTTGCAAGACATTTTCATACAGATCAGGTCATAATTTTTGTCGTCTGAGGGTTACCAAGGTTCTACAAACTGAAACTATAAGCTTTGTGGTTTCACTAATCTAAATGATGCATATCAATTCAATTTCATACAGATCGGATGATAACTATGGCGTTAGAGCGTTCACAAGGTTCAATAAAGTGAAACATAGGCCATAACTCTAGATGTGATAAACAGAAATTTCTGAAATTCAATTGGCTTCTTCATTTTACTTATTCAAATAATGCATACAAATTTTTAACAAAGATCGGATGATAACTTGTGGTAGAGCGTTCATAAGATTTAACAAAGGCTTCTTCGTGTGACTAATTCAAAAAATGCATATAAATTTCACAAAGATTGGATAATAACTTTTGGTGTTAAGGGTGTTCACAAGGTTCATCAAAGTGAAACAAGGGCCATAACGCTAGACATAATAAATAGAAATTATATAGATTAAATAAGCTTCTTCATCTCACTAATGTATACAACATAATGTATCAATTTTAAAACAATCGGATGATAAATCTTGGGGATAGTGTTCACAAGAAATTCTGAAAGGACAGACGGGGGCGACTGCAATAACTGTCCACATTTCTACAGTAATCTATAATTCACAAGAAAATATTAAATGAAAAATCAGTACTTACAATAACTTTCTCGTCAAACTGTTTAACAGTCGCATCAAATACACTGTTTTTCAAGGCTTCGTGGTGAGCAGCTGAAATGGAATCCGTTGAAAGGTAAAAGTTTCTGAAATACATCTTTGTGCAGAGTTACCCAATTTTACCATTTGTTCTGATGGTATGTTAAGGAATCCTTTAAACATTATATGCATTATATTCTTGTACATTTAGCATACTCCTGTTATTTGGAAACTGATTAATTATTTACTACCAAAACTTTTCACTTTCATTCAGTAATCTACAAATAGTTTGCAGAGAAATATGGCAACACAGTATTGACATATTTTGGTTTAACAATTCTAGTAATGCCAGCAGCAACTCATTTTCAACCATGTGGAGAACTAAAATTCTTAGCTATGATCCCTGATAACCATTTCCTTTATAACTGATACCAGGATGTACAAGGTTTATCTTACCAAGTCGACTGTCAATAAATGGTTCCTTTACGCTGAATTTATAGGATTCTTTCTTCCCTCTAAATAAGCTTTCTGCTATCACTTTCTGTTCCAACTATAATTATAAAACATATTTATTATAAACATTCTTCTTTACATCATAAAGTTCAGACAGACATGACTATCTTTTTTTAATGAATGACACAATACTTATTGATTTGAAAATTCAATTTAACCTGCCCTATTGAAATGAACACACTGTCAATATATTGGGTCCCCATAGTAGGTGAATTAAAACAAAACATGCACAGGTAATATATTTTATATTTTCACTTAGGTTTAAAATATTTACCTGTATTTTTTTGGCAGGTTTCAAGTTCTTTACATATTTCAATACCAGATTCTTCATACACAGTTTATGTAGATCATTTGATGTCTGGAGAAAAATAAAAACAAAACAATCAAAAACACTGTCTCCTTTTATTTTCCAATTAAAAAATAACCCTAAATCTCCAAAAACAACAAAAAACCAAAACAACTGTAAAAGAAACCTTGAGTTTTGTGTTCAAAAAAATCTTTAGTCAAATGCAAAACAGAAGACATTACTCATTAGTGAAAGATATGACAGTACCTTGCCAGAGTTTGTAAATATAGACAGTGAATATCAGGTCCCCTAGCATGCCCAGAAAACTGCATCTAATTCCCAAGATTCAAAAATAAAATCTTTAAAAGTGGGGGTATAAAAATACATCACTTTAAGTGAAACCAGCAATTGCCATGAAAGATATGCTCAGATTTTTCAAGAGATGGACAGAGAACAAACTAAACAAGCCAACAGTGAGGCTGATGTCCCCCGCCGAAATCCCAAAATAAATAGACGACACATATTAATTAATCGCACATTTATTTTTTTCAAACGTATCGAGTTATCGTGTCTCAAAGCATCAACCAATCAAATTGCTTATCTCTGCTTACCCAAAGCGGAAAATGCTCATCTTCGAACTCCATCAAGGCATTGACCTAATAAGCATATACACCAAGTTTGAACATTTTAACTCAATTAGAAGGAGAGTTATTGTGTTCCAAAGTCTCGATCACTCAAATTGCGTATCGCTCTGCTTACCCTGAGCAGAAAATGCTCATTATCGAACTTAGTCGAGGTATTACTGTAATGAATAAGCATATACACCAAGTTTGAACATTTTAACTCAATTACATTAGAAGGAGAGTTAGTGTGTTCCAAAGTCTCAACCAATCAAATTGCTTATCGCTATGCTTACCCGGAGCAGAAAATGCTCATTATCGAGCTTTGTCAAGGTAATTAGAACTAAACCTATCGTGTCCCAAAGCATCAACCAATCAAATTGCTTATCTCTGCTTACCCTAAGCGGAAAATGCTCATCTTCGAACTCCATCAAGGCATTGACGTAATAAGCATATACACCAAGTTTGAACATTTTAACTCAATTAGAAGGAGAGTTATTGTGTTCCAAAGTCTCGACCAATCAAATTGCGTATCGCTCTGCTTACCCTGAGCAGAAAATGCTCATTATCGAACTTAGTCGAGGTATTAATGTAATGAAACTATACACCAAGTTTAATCACTCTCACTTAATTAGAAGTAAAGTTATCGTGTCCCAAAGCATCAACCAATCAAATTGCTTATCTCTGCTTACGCTAAGCGGAAAATGCTCATCTTCGAACTCCATCAAGGCATTGACCTAATAAACACATACACCAAGTTTGAAGATTCTAGCTCAATTAGGAAGAGAGTTATTGTGTCCCAAAAAGTGTGACGGACAGACGGACAGACAGACAGACAGACAGACAGACAGACAGACAGACAGACAGACGGACGGACGGACGGACGGACGGACGGACGGACGGACGGACGGACGAACCCATTTTAATAGTCCCCCAACTTTCTTCGAAAGGCGGGGGACAAAAAAGGTGATTTTTTGTATAATCACACGCCATAATCCATGAAGTTTAGGATCCGAAATCCATGAATATCTTTTGGATATAAACATATCTTTTAAGTTTCATCAAGATCAGATCAAAATTATGACTTCTAAAGTGTCCACAAACTAAAAACATGATTTTTCGTACAGTCGGGGGCTATAATCCAGGAAGTGATGGTCCAATAAATGCAAATATTGACAGGAACCTAGATCATTGGGTTAGAAACATACATTTCAAGTTTCATCAAAATTGGATAAAAATTGTGACCTCCAGAGTGTCCACAAGCCAAAAATTGTGACCTCTGCAGTGTCCACAGGCTAAAAGCGTGATTTTTCGTACAATCAGGGGCCATTATCCATGAAGTTATGGTCTGATATATGTCAGTTTTGAAAGAAACTGAGATCTATGGGAGATAAACCTACATTCAAGTTTCGTCAAATTCCTACAAAAATTGTGAGTTGTTCACAAACAAATTGTGAATGGACGTCGCATGTAGGCGTATAACAAAAAGGAAAAAATAAATTCAAGGTCACCTCAGCCAAAAGCTCTGGTGCTTTGGGCCATTTCTTGTTTAAAACATTCTTTGGCAATTCCTTTTTGAGCTTATTAAGAAAATTCCATTTGGTGTATTTAATAAAATGTTGGTTTTCCTCACAGGCAGGTTTCTTTCTGTTTATAAAACCTATGATAAACCTGTATACACAAAAAGATAACATATTATTCCAAGATCATTTAAAGATACATTACGTAAGATTCACATAAAAACCTCACCGTTCTTGATATAATAATAGATTGAAAATTTCATTTAAACATGCATTATGCAAGAGCGAAATCTGCCTATTGAAGGTTTTTCTTTAGGCCTGAAATGTCTTCTAAAGTATTAATTAGACATTAATTAACTGATCCAGGC
Source organism: Patella ulyssiponensis (assembly GCA_963678685.1). NCBI lineage: Eukaryota > Metazoa > Mollusca > Gastropoda > Patellidae > Patella > Patella ulyssiponensis. The sequence goes on from OY783231.1 coordinate 49,515,167, forward strand.
CTTAATAATCTCTCGATTGCTTCAGATTTCTCCAATATTAAACAGATTGGAATGGTTCAGCGACCCTTCGATTTAATCAAATATGGTGGACCGTGACGTAGCTTTGATCAACCAGTACCGTGGTTGAAATTATTGCACACGTCTGTCATACCTTCAAAGGCTAATATCTTCGCTTGTAATAGAGTAATTTGAATGAAATTTTCAAATTATTCGTTTAACATTATCTACTTTCGAACTATTATAACAAGAATGGCTAGTTCTTTATCTAAATCTTACATAATGTATCTTTAAATTACTTCATTCTGAGCCAGGTTAAATTGTTATCAATATTTGTAGTTTTGACAAGATGTGTGCACAGTGGTAACCTGGGCACTGGCATATTCGACACTTAACCTCACTTTCCCATTTCCAAATTAAATTTTTAAATGGTGAACACTTTAAATTTTGAGTATGCGATGCCACTGAGGGTTGATTATGGTTTTGTATTGTTAATAAATGTCTAATAGTTTATATAAGTTTTCAGGCCTAAAGAAATACCTGCAATAGGCAGATTTAGCTCTTGCATAATGTATGTTTAAAGATTCTAAAAGACAATACACAAAACAATTGACAAAAGTAGATACATATTCCCAGTGAATTATATACAAATAACACAGAAAATTGAAATATATTCAAGAAAATGTATGTGGTCTAGTACCAGGTATTTAGAATGGGGATAGCCATGGATGAAAAGTTGTGCAGGATGTGTTCAAATCAAAGTTGTCACTTTCATGGTAAAGAAAAATATACTCTAATGATGTCTATATAACAAGGTTATTTTTTTCCATATTTGTATTAAAATATTATCCAATTGTCAATTAAATCTAAGTTTGATAAAACATCATAATAAAAGGTTTAGTTTACTTTCTGACATCTTGAGCAGCTTTCTTGCGTTTTGCCAATAATTTCTTGGCAGCATATCTTCTCCAATGACATTGAACAATAATAGCTGTAAATGAATAAAAAAAAAATATAATATATATATGAATGTATCATACTTAGCTAAAATTACATAATAATATTTATTTTAGTTAGGATGAATTCCTGACTGTTGTGTAGAAAACGTGTATTTCAGATGGGAGATAATTGTGCACTGAACAAAGTAATGATTAATTTTTATGTTCTTTGTTCCAAAAAAACCCCCATTTTCATGATCTTGATAGACCATTATATGTAGACAAACAACTTTATATCAGAAAACATCTTAAATGAAAAATTCAAAACCTTTCTTTCACCAATTCAATAGTTTCTTTACGAAGTTAATTTAGAAAAAAATCCACATAATCATACCTGACAACCTCATGTGCAAAAATTTCTTTCTTTGTGCAAATCCTCTGTACTGGGATTGGATTTGAGTTGCTATAAAAAATCAGTAAAATATTTGTAAAGAGTAAATCAACCAAATTTAATAATATCAAGAACCCTTCAAGAAATCTAATTTCTATCACGATAACAGGCTTGAAAATAATTGCAGCCTCTATCACATTAACAAGGTTTTTGGAAAAGGCCGCAAGGGTGACTCCGAAACGGAACGTGATGGAGAGCTAACTAAGTAAAGGGTTTTATCTTTTCATGACACCATGAACTTCTGTGGCCAATAATGGGATAATACCTGGGACCACAACATTAGAAATAAAGTTCCTTACTCACTGAGTCACAGCAGCTCCCTGAAGGTAGGACCAACAACAGGTATCTGGATTTAAACTGGACACTATTACTGTTGGCACTAAAACGTCAGAGCCACACATGTTGAAAGGGTTAATAAGAGACAGGTCAATTTGGAAGAAAATAATTATATTCTTAGCTTACCTAAATCATGTTTCTTTAATTGAAAGGCATCTTCTGTTGCAAATAAAACTCGGGGAAATCGGATAAATAACTTAGTCCTGAAATAAAAATATAATGAACCTTTCTTTTCCTTCTTGAAAAATATATACTATTCAAAAAAAGTAGGGGATATTTGATTTTTAAGTGTTATTAAAGTCACCTAATGAAACTGACGAAGAAACAAATGACAAAATGAAATGAAGTTCACATTCATCGATTTATTCCAAATGATCGTTAGACTAAGTAAGGCACAGACTGACCATTATAAGGGTAAAATGATACCCGGGGTCAAACAGCAAAGTTACCACAGCATCACAACAAAGTCAGTAACGGATAAATCCTCCTCTGTTTGCCAAACAAGCATTGATCCGACGTGGCATACTCCTAATGAGACGTCTAAGGTCAATTTGGTCCAGATTGTCCCATTCCTGTTGCAACGCAGTAGCAAGTTCTTGGACATTGGCAGGACGTTGTTGACGTTGACGTAACCTCTGTCCAAGCATGTCCCAGACATGCTCGATGTGGGAGAGGTCGGGACTCAGTGCTGGCCAAGGTAATGTGGTGATGTTCTGTTGTTGGAGGTAACCTGTAACGATCCTGGCCCTGTGACATCTTGCGTTGTCATCCTGGAAGATGAAACGGTGGCCATGACGTCGTGCGAACGGCACAACATGGACTGCCAAGATGTTGTCCCGGTAGTACTGGCCTGTAACACGCCCTGCAACAACATGTAAAGCCGTTCTTCCAGCAACAGTGATGCCTCCCCACACCATAACAGAACCACCCCCAAATCGATCATGTCTGATGACGTTAACGTCTTGGAAGCGCTCGTTTCGATGACGCCACACCCTCCTACGTCTGTCCAAAAAATTAACAGTGAACCTTGACTCATCTGAAAACATCACATTGCTCCAGCGTCGATTATCCCAGTGTTGACGATCCCTACACCAACGACGTCTTGCCTGAATGTGATGATCTCTCAAACAAGGGATCACGCGAGGACGTCGGGCGCGAAGGTGACCCCTATGCAGTCGATTCCGAATCGTCTGGCCACTCACTCTCACACCAGTGTCTGTTTGAAGATGAGCGCTGATCTGATTTGCTGTGATGACACGATTTCTCAAGGCCAAGTTACGGATAAATCGATCCTGGGCTTGAGTTGTCGCCCTTGGTCGACCTGAGCGTGGTCTGTCCTGTACAGATTGTGTATCACGGTATCTGGACATAGCCTGTTTATGACAGACTGAGAAACATTCATCGTCCGCGCCACAACCGCCTGTGTTGTGCCGATCTGTAGCATGCCAAGGGCACGTAACCTTTCATTTTGGGTAAGCCGACGCATATCAAAATTTGTTTTCTGGTCACTAAAACAATTAAACTGATGTTTCCACCCTGGAATTCAATGCCAGAATGACTGTAACATTCAAAGTCAGAGTCGCGCAAATCTTGGGTTGGACCCCCATGATGATCCCAAGCATCACCTGCATTCCATGTGGTAGCTATTGGTGCGTTTGGGCGTCACATGTAACTGGAAATGTTTCTTCTGTTAGGTTCTATAGTGACTTTTTTCGTAGTCATTTGCATATTTTAGTATTATGCCCCCAAAATCAAATATCCCCTACTTTTTTGGAATAGTTATATAATTGAACAATTATTCTATAAATTATATTCTAATGTCCAGAAATAGTCAAACATTCAATAATTTTTCAAATTGGAAATAATCTTTGAATTGGAATCACATGAAGATTTTCATGTCCTCTAGCCTTCAACTTGTAAAATGTTATCTAGTTCTCTGGATAGTAAATAACAACCAATAGGATGACAGCTATAATAAATAACTACATGTACCAATGGGATGACACCTACTTCAAGGTTGAGATAATTTCAGAATATCAGCTCCCCCCCCCCCCCATGAAAGTTGTCTTAAAAGGATTCTCATCGATTTATTTCAGGAAAATCCTAGGTTTGTATGTAGAATAATTTGTTTGTACTTACTTTCCCATTCGGAAATCATCTTGTTCATAGTTCAAATATTTAACTAATTCTGCTGTTCCCTCTTTAGGTGAACCATGATAACGTGGCCATGTTGATGGACACAGGCACTTATATCTGAAATATTGATTAATGGATTAATAAAATGATTTCCAATGAGGTTTATTTTGGGAGTATTTTTTATAGATGTTTTCTTAGGAATGTTTAAAGACCCCAATTGGATTGTCTCCCCTTAACTATACCCTCAATTGAGGAAGGTCTTATACACAAGACAAATTGACATATGTGATCATTTACAAAGCGCTAGTCGAAATCCACCTAACAGGAGTTGTCATAAGACGAATTTAAAGATGAAAATCACCTTAATTCTGAATGCAAGAACCTATCTATAATTAAATATATTGGATTATTTCAAAGTATACAAGCTGACATACCTACGGAGAAATACTTCATAAGGTCGTCTATAAGCAAATCCTGCTCTTCTAACACGTAAATTCTCCATTAAACCAAGATATTTGACTTGATGAGTTACAATTCTTTCATCAAAAACACCTGAAATTTTATAATATTTCACATAAAATATTTTTCAATGACATTGCAAAGATAAATTTTAAAATTAGATTGATAGCTTAATCGAATATCAAAGATAAAGCAGACATCCACGTATATCAGGTCTTCTTGTTAAATGTACTAATTACTTGGACGGGGCGGCATTCCCCATGTAGCTAATTCTCACAGAAGTATGACTAACAAGGATTATCTGACAATTTGATGGTTTTCTCTAATTAACTGTTTGTAATTTAGCCGAAAGTAGATTGATAAATAGTAATATTATTAATACTTGACTTAGGGTATTACATAATAGGTAGAATTCACGTCTTGTTTTTAATTGACATTAAGGGAATTAAAATCTCTTGACAAAATTGTTTTCAGGAAGCCTGGAAATAACGGTTTTAGATGTACCTGACAAAATGTACAGTCATACAGGCTGTACTCAAAATGAAAAACAATATCATTTTCAAGAGAGATGCAAGAATGCGACCGATCTTGACAGTGGTCATCTTCTGAACAATCTAATTAAAATTCAGATTTATATTTCGTTTTGGTTTTTATAATTTCGATGGCCTACACTACATGTAGATCTAAGAAGTTATAGTGGGAGGTCACGTTCAGCCAGTTCAGATGTCAAGCACGCGACATTTGACCCTATAACCTCAGTCATTCGATTAACATATCAGAATTGTTGTTGCTTTGTTTTGATTTCTATCCCTGATAATGCCTACCCACAATTCCACGCAAAAAAGGTCAAACCCTCGATTTGACAGACAATTTGATTGGCTGACCCCTCATTTCAAGCAGAACAAGAGTTAAATAACAAGTCTTTCAGATCCTCATGTAGTAAAGACAAGTAAAACGAAATTTTGATCTATAAAAACGAAACGAAATAGGATCTGTATTTTAATCAGATTGTCTTCTGAATGGTGTTTCATGATGTCTGGACTGTAGAAATAACAACATATAATTAAGTCAATGTGCTCCTTCAACTCATAGTAGACATGAAACATGCTGTTTATGGAATATATTATACTGTTGTATACTGAAGGGGATATTACCAGAAACGTACCTGCTCGTTTATATTCATTAGGTTTAATACATCGTACATAAGATGGTTCTTTAGACATTAATATATCCATTAACATTGATAAACTAGTTTTAAACTGGGTAGCTGCCTGAAATTACAAATGTTAAGTAACAACTGTTGAATAAATGATTAGTTTGTATTGAAGATCTAAAATTGACCAAGAATTACTTGAAATGTTTATAAAATCTGGGTTCAATTAGAAGAATTGTACATGCATAATTTTGGAGTATTGTTTATAATATATTTGACACAATACTGAATGAGCATTTTTGGTGAATTCTACCCGAATCATTAAGACCTATTAACCATTAATGATAATCTGAAAGCTAAAATTCTTATTCACACTAGCGTATTTTCATATTTCTGTGGTAACTGATTCAATATATAAATATGTGATGATGTTAATCACTAACAAAAGCAGGTTGTGATGTAATAAATCTTAATACACTTGATATTTGGGTTGTACAACAAAATACTCTAGTTTTTCGACAGTCTTCCAAAATCATCTCAAACAGGCTTATATTTTTGTGCTTTTATTTTTGCACAGGTTGATGTGACTAAATGACTTATCAGAAACATCACATTTTAAGGTTTTACATATACCTCATCATAGTTATAATTCATGCTGTTGAAATATGAACAAGCGCCAATCAATTTATATATTCTAACTTTATGAAATTAAAACAGGGGTCTGTGATGTAGTTGAATCTGAGAACAGACATAATAAATCTTACCACAACTGATATTATCTACGAGAAAAAGTTACAAAGATGAATGACTACTCGATTTAAAACAAGTAGTGTTTTATAACTTACAGTTTCTGGCCGTTTTTTACTCTGTAATTCATCTGCTGGGAAACATTCAGATGTAATCAAATTAGTTGTCTGACTCATAGCCTGTAAAATTCATTAAAATAGTTTCAATATCTAGCTATTCTAAAATTCAAACATAACATGAATACCATCCATAGGGCTGAACATATTACAACCAGTGTATAAAAACATCTTTCTGAAGACCAAAATATTCAAGTCTGAGATGGATTCATGGCGTCAAACAAATAACACTGGATACAATCAACACTGATTTCAGAATGACCCTACACATAAAATTACCAAATTGTATATCAAACCAGGAAATATGGGAAAGCACAAACAAGAAAGCCAAAGGTGAATCTATCAAAGAATGCATTACAAGGCAGGCACCGAAGTGGGATTTACAAGGCAAATGAAAGCGAGGATTAATGACGACCTAGAAAAGAATGGTGGCTTGCTGGGAGAAGAAAACAAAACCTAATCAACAGAAGTTTACTGTGAAGTCTCAATGTTTAGCAAAAACTACAAGAGTAAAATTCAGATTATATACTTTATCACTGAATAATCAATTTGAATACAAAGTTGTATTTTTAGACCTACAGATTAGTGATCATACAAATAATTGCATTTACCTAGTTTTTCAAGGCTATTTCAACTTAGTTTTTGTGAAGCTCAGCAGTATTAATATGCTAAATCAGCAGCAATGTTGCTAACTACCAAATTAATATCAACATGTTTAAAAAGACTTCAACCATAATGGTTGGAAATAAAGAACTAAAGAAGAAAAGGGCTGGAAATTAGATTTTGCAAAGTAACAAGACAAAAATGATGGAGAAATACATACCTCTTTAAGATCACGGAATAACAGATCATTGTTTTTATCCAAAAAGCCTTTAACATTATACGTTACATCTCCAGCATAATGAATCAATCGGAATTCCTATAAGTAAAAAAAAACCTATTATTATTAAATACTTTCAGCACGCATGTGCCAGATACTGCCTGTAACTATGTTCCAGATATCCTGCCTTTTTTGCCAAAGAATGATATTCTTAAATTCCCAAGGCGAATAAACTAGTTTCATTACAGTTGACAACAACAGTTTAATCACAACTAACTTACATCTCTTTGTATTGTCTTCCGGGTACTAGAACTAGCTATTTTATGACTAACAAAATGTGGATGTTGTCCAATAGTTTCTGATAATTTTTCTAAGAAAGTTTCATCTGAAGGTTCACCAGGTCGTAAACATTCTTCATCCTAAAATCATAAACATATAAGTTTTATAGGTATGGTTTTAGTACACATCAAAATACTAGCACCAGCTACATCAAATATTTCTGTATCAATCTCTTCTATTTGTGTTTGCCATCCATATTACAAATTAATAAATCTACAAAAACGACCATTACATTAACAATGCACCAAGTGTGGTAAGTTCTCGAAGGGACGTAAATTCCTCACATGACATACATTTCCTGATGCGACATTTATTTTCTGATTTCTGACATACATTCCTAAAGCAACATAATATACTTATGAAGCGACATATATTCCTGAAGCAATGGTAGCAAACACTATTAGCTCGTTAACCCTTTATACACTTATGGGTGACTTGTTTTACTTTGTCTACTAGGTGATGTTACCTCTCACCAAGTAGTAAAAAGTTGTTTTAGGACCAGACACAGGCATAAATTAGATGACTTTTAAATGTAGCAATGGTTAATGAGTTGATAAGGCTTGTCAACACTGCTTCAGGAATATTTAAATGCTAAGATTAACTCTAAATTTCCAAGTTAATCCAGTTAATCTGTAGAGAACTGTACCCTGTGGCCATGACTACTATTGTCAACGAAATACAATAATAAATTAAATGTATTATCGTTCAAAGTCATACATCAAATTGAATGAGGTATTGAAATCTATCTACAAGTACATGTAATGAATTCCCAAAGTATTTTCAATTTCAATAAAATGTTAAAAATCTTACCAATATTGCAATGATTCCCATCGGTTTTCCTTCAACTAAGTCACAAATAATCTTGTTATTAAAATATTGCACTGGTTCCCACTGAAATACCATAAATATTAATTAATAACAATTGAACAAAAGTTGATAAATGTTACATTGACATGTTGAAGTTACACAAGTGACAATATATGGAGATTTTGAAATTAGAAATAAAGATTTACAAATATGTTTTGTTAGAAAATCTGAAGTAAGACTGACCTCAATTCCCTCTCTTTGATATTCTTCTTGTTCAGATTTTAATGTCAACTGAATAAATAACTGTTGTAATTTCTCATTACAATAATTTATACAGAACTGTTCAAAACTGAAATAAATATAAGTTTCCAGATTATTTGTTTATATTATTTGTGAGCTGCTCCCACAAAACCAGAAGGATGGTCATTTTTATAAAAATAGAGCTGGCACTATATTTGAATAGTCCACAGCTAGGCTTTCCAAAAATGCAATTCTTTTTAAATTTGTCGTATCATCTGGAGTTAAGTACGGCTCATTAATAGTAACAAGAAGGCATACAGTTTGTGCTTTTGTGCCCATAGTACAAAATGATGTTGTGCGACAAGCGTCTGGTTTTGTGGGAGCGGTTCACATTTAGATTTGTACGTGAATAGGAATTGGGGAACAGGCATAGCCCTTTAAAACCCTCTCAATAATGCTAAGTCACCAAAGGTTGTCATATCCAAAGGTTGTCATATATTTATTCTTTTGTAGATAATGGGAGCGTGTGGAAATAACAGCAATCTCCCTATCATAGCTCAATTGCATAATTATGTTTATCTTGGTGGTAATGGAAGCAGCAAGAGAAGAACTTTTCATATATTTCTTATGACTTTCACATACAACTGTTGTTCAATTAAACCTATTGGTTTAGAAGAAACCTGTTCTGAAGTAGACGAGGTTTCTGCAACAGTTTAAATAACCTAACAACATGTGGTCGATAGCTAACTAATGGCCTAAACATTGTAGATTCCTTCAAAACAAACAACACACAAATTTCTTAATAATTGAATGATCACGTATGTGCAGGATAAGTAGGAATTATACTCTTTACTTATTGACAGAAAGAACATGGAACAATGATTAAATAAAAACATGGCATTGGAAGAAATATAACAAGAAAATTGTTGTACTAGTCTGAATTTTGATAGAATCCCTATTAATCTTAACCCAAACAATCCCAGCAGGTTGAGAGAAAAAATCTCAAATACCCTTATGTGTAGTGTATAAAAATCAATGTACGAATTTTGGTACCTTTGTTTTTGCCTTAAGACAATATAAGCAGGCGTGTACAGTGGATGGATGGACTTGGATAAAACAATATAATAATCATACTTAAGATAATGTGTATAATAAAAAATATTACACATACCTGTTCATAACAAAGATTTCAAAACCATATATATCTAATAAACCCATCAAAGAACATTTTAATTTATCCTGAAAGTAGCAAAAACCAAAATCATATCAAGTATAAAAAACTGCAAAAATCATTTATTTTCTATCTGTTCAAGTGGAAGTAATTTGTATTCAAACTGCTACTAGGTCTCTCATTAAGTTTTGGTTTCAAACAACAAAAGCTAGCACATAACACTGCACATAAAAATACTCCCATCAACCTGAAAATATATATCTAATCTTCAGAGTGTTCACAAGGATTTGTGGATGTTTGGAGAGATGGCCACAAAATACAACAATATATTATCACATTAACATGTGGGCAGACAAGAAAAAATAAACATATCTTTACCTTTTTGGCTAAAGCTTTGTTGATTTTTTGTACAATCCAAGTAAAAAGTCGATCATAAATCCCCTTAGCTAAGGCATCTCTGGCATACATAGCTTGATCCACATTCAATGGTGTTTTTAACTACAGGAAAAAATCTCCATATTAATGAAAAATAGGTTGCCAGGCAACGAAACATACGCCCACACAGCAGCCAAATCGTCCGGGCAGTCAACAAGAGTTGTTGCATTTTAAGTAATCATCAGAAAATCATAATTCAAACTCACCCATAACTACGGTGTAACTGTGATATAATCAAACGTTTTTTTAAATCACATAATAATTGTGACCTCCAGAGGGACCACAAGCTAAAAAGGGTGATTTTTCGTACAATCCGGGGCCATGATTCAGGAAGTTACGATCCGATAAGGGCAAATATGCAATGGAACCAAGATCATTAGGTTATAAACATGTATTTCAAGTTTCATCAAAATCAGTTCAAAACTGTGACCTCTATAGTGTCCACAACCTTGATATAACATATTTTTACACAATTCGCGTACAGACGGCGGCCAGTTTCACGAAATTCTGGTCCGATTTTCACGAAATTCAAATTCTCTCATCATTACCATGAAACCGTGATATAATCAAACGGTTTTTTAAATCGGATAATATTTTTGACCTCCAGAGGGACCACAAGCTAACAAAAGCGATTTTTCGGAAAATCAGGGGACATAATTCATGAAGTTATGATTCGATGGGCGCAAATATCGAAAGGAACCAAGATCTTTGGGTTATAAACATACATGTCAAGTTTCATCAAAATCGGTTCAAAATTGTGACCTCTATAAGGTCCACAACCTTGATATAACATATTTTCACACCATTCGCGTACAAACGGTGGCCATTTTGTCCGTCAATTTTGGTCCGGTTTTCACGAAATTTGAACTCAACCTTCATAACCATGGAACGGTGATATAATCGAACATTTTTTTAAATCGGATAACAATTTTGATCTCCAGAGGGACCACAAGCTAAAAAGCGTGATTTTTCGGACAATCAGGGGCCATAATTCAGGAAGTTACGATCCGATGGGCGCAAATATCGAAAGGAACCAAGATCTTTGGGTTATAAACATACATGTCAAGTTTCATCAAAATCAGTTCAAAACTGTGACCTCTATAGGGTCCACAACCTTGATATAACATATTTTTACACAATTCGCGTACAGACGGCGGCCATTTTATCCGTCAGCTCTGGTCCGATTTTCACAAAATTCAAATTCTCTCATCATTACCATGAAACCGTGATATAATCAAACGGTTTTTTAAATCGGATAATAATTTTGACCTCCAGAGGGACCACAAGCTAACAAAAGCGATTTTTCGGAAAATCAGGGGACATAATTCATGAAGTTATGATTCGATGGGTGCAAATATCGAAAGGAACCAAGATCTTTGGGTTATAAACATACATGTCAAGTTTCATCAAAATCGGTTCAAAATTGTGACCTCTATAAGGTCCACAACCTTGATATAACATATTTTCACACCATTCGCGTACAAACGGTGGCCATTTTGTCCGTCAATTTTGGTCCGGATTTCACGAAATTCGAACTCAACCTTCATAATCGAACGTTTTTTTAAATCGGATAACAATTTTGATCTCCAGAGGGACCACAAGCTAAAAAGCGCGATTTTTCGGACAATCAGGGGCCATAATTCAGGAAGTTACGATCCGATGGGTGCAAATATCGAAAGGAACCAAGATCTTTGGGTTATAAACATACATGTCAAGTTTCATCAAAATCAGTTCAAAATTGTGACCTCTATAAGGACCACAACCTTGATATAACATATTTTCACAACATTCGCGTACAAACGGCGGCCATTTTGTGCGTCAATTTTGGTCCGATTTTCACGAAATTCGAACTCAACCTTCATAACCATGAAACGGTGATATAATCAAACGTTTTTTTTACATCGGATAACAATTTTGACCTCCAGAGGAACCATAAGCTAAAAAGGGCGATTTTTCGGACAATCAGGGGCCATAATTCAATAAGTTACGATCCGATGGGCGCAAATATCGAAAGGAACCAAGATCTTTGGGTTATAAACATACATGTCAAGTTTCATCAAAATCGGTTCAAAATTGTGACCTCTGTAAGGTCCACAACCTTGATATAACATATTTTCACAATATTCGCGTACAAACGGCGGCCATTTTGTCCGTCAATTTTGGTCCGATTTTCACGAAATTCATACTCAACCTTCATAACCATTGGACGGTGATATAATCAAACGTTTTTTTAAATCGGATAACAATTTTGACCTCCAGAGGAACGACAAGCTAAAAAGGGCGATTTTTCGGACAATCAGGGGCCATAATTCAATAAGTTACGATCCGATGGGCGCAAATATCGAAAGGAACCAAGATCTTTGGGTTATAAACATACATGTCAAGTTTCATCAAAATCGGTTCAAAATTGTGACCTCTGTAAGGTCCACAACCTTGATATAACATATTTTCACACTATTCGCGTACAAACGGCGGCCATTTTGTCCGTCAATTTTGGTCCGATTTTCACGAAATTCGAACTCAACCTTCATAACCATTGGACGGTGATATAATCAAACGGTTTTTTAAATCGGATAACAATTTTGACCTCCAGAGGGACGACAAGCTAAAAAGGGCGATTTTTCAGACAATCAGGGGCCATAATTCAGGAAGTTACGATCCGATTGGCGCAAATATCGAAAGGAACCAAGATCTTTGGGATATAAACATGCATTTCAAGTTTCATCCAAATCGGTTCAAAATTGTGACCTCTACACTGTTCACAAGCTAAAAAACGTGATTTTTCGTACAATCAGGGGCCATAACCCATGAAGTTACGGTCCGATACATGCCAATATCGAAAGGAACCGAGACCTTAGGGTGATAAACCTATATTTTAAGTTTCATTGAAATCGGATAAAAATTGTGACCTGTAGACTGTTCACAAACAATTGTGGACGGACGGACGGACGTCCGGACGGACGGACGAACAGGGGCGACGACAATATACGTCCACATTAAAATGTGGGCGTATAAAAATAGAATAAAATATGGGTGCCAAATTTTCAAGATTAAAATATGGGCGTGGCAGTTTTAAAATTTGATTTAAACAAAAACTACTAACTCTAAAATTTCAAACTAAACATTTTTGTAAATCGCAGGACATAGCCTTTTAGAGCGCAAGTTTTTAAAGCAATGAATTTTATTTTTCAATATTAAATTATTGATTTATTTTATTCTAAAAATACTTTTTACACAAGCGCTATCGTCACGGTATCGGTCTGTATTTCCCTATGAAATAAATGTTTAACGCTTTATAATTCCCCAAAAACTATACAAAAATAAAGCTACGGTTTCAATTAAATCAATTAATGTGTTGGGTTTGTCGATAGGACCCTAAATTCCACCAAAAATTGATTGACTTTCACCATCAGTTTGCCGTTTGTTTACATTGGTTTTCGCGGCTTCTGCCCTGAAGGAAAAACTCGCGCTGTGCGTCATGGCGGCCCTGGCCAATCATAAGGCGTGAGCGGTCTATCTATATATGACGTCAATGGGCTTCTTCGTCTTATGACCTTAAACACTGTGTATAAATTTAAAGCCAATCGGATGTTAACTTTGGCCTTTAGAGCGTCCACAAGATATTTTGAGGTGATCAAGGGCCATAACTATGGCAGTTATTATTGGAAATCGCTGAAAAAGAATGGGCTTCTTCGTCTCATGACCTTAAACACTGTGTATAAATTTAAAGTCAATCGGATATTAACTTTAGCCTCTAGAGCGTCCACAAGCAATTGTGGACGCCGGACGGACAGACGGACGGACGGGGGCGACGACAATATACGACCACATTTCAATGTGGGCGTATAAAAATGACATGTGGTCGTATAAAAATGACATTTTGGAAAACGGAGTGTATGAAATTTGTTTTAAACAAATCAAACAATAAACTAGACCTGCATGCAGGAATGACGGGTTTCACTGGTGCCATGTTACCTTTGAACTTGAACTTGTGTCACTTTCGGTGCCACATTACCCTTGAACATATGTCACTTCCGGTACCAATGAAACCAATATACAGGTTTCCACATAAGCATTGCACACATCAAATAAAATGGAAACAGAATCAAACAAATCCAGCAATATCATTTCATTTTATACATTTGTTACATGTAATTGATCCTGACCAAATTACAGTACTTCCGGTGATAATGTAAATGTTCCATTAGTTTTATGAAATCAGAAATGGCATAAGGCATCACATGGTGAAAATTTTATGTATACTATTCAAAAAAAGTAGGGGATATTTGATTTTTAAGTGTTATTAAAGTCACCTAACGAAACTGACATTCATCGATTTATTCCAAATGATCGTTAGACTAAGTAAGGCACAGACTGACCATTATAAGGGTAAAATGATACCCGGGGTCAAACAGCAAAGTTACCACAGCATCACAACAAAGTCAGTAACGGGTAAATCCTCCTCTGTTTGCCAAACAAGCATTGATCCGACGTGGCATACTCCTAATGAGACGTCTAAGGTCATTTTGGTCCAGATTGTCCCATTCCTATTGCAACGCAGCAGCAAGTTCTTGGACATTGGCAGGACGTTGTTGACGTTGACGTAACCTCTGTCCAAGCATGTCCCAGACATGCTCGATGGGGGAGAGGTCGGGACTCAGTCTGTCCAAAAAATCAACAGTGAACCTTGACTCATCTGAAAACATCACATTACTCCAGCGTCGATTATCCCAGTGTTCACGATCCCTACACCAACGACGTCTTGCCTGAATGTGATGATCTCTCAAACAAGGGATCACGCGAGGACGTCAGGCGCGAAGGTGACCCCTATGCAGTCGATTCCGAATCGTCTGGCCACTCACTCTCACACCAGTGTCTGTTTGAAGACGAGCGCTGATCTGATTTGCTGTGATGACACGATTTCTCAAGGCCAAGGTACGGATAAATCGATCCTGGGCTTGAGTTGTCGCCCTTGGTCGACCTGAGCGTAGCCTGTCCTGTACAGATTGTGTATCACGGTATCTGGACCATAGCCTGCTTATGACAGACTGTGTTGTGCCGATCTGTAGCATGCCAAGGGCACGTAACCTTTCATTTTGGGTAAGCCGACGCATATCAAAATTTGTTTTCTGGTCACTAAAACAATTAAACTGATGTTTCCACCCTGGAATTCAATGCCACAATGACTGTAACATTCAAAGTCAGAGTCGTGCAAATCTTGGGTTGGACCCCCATGATGATCCCAAGCATCACCTGCATTCCATGCGGTAGCTATTGGTGCGTTTGGGCGTCACATGTAACTGGAAATGTTTCTTCTGTTAGGTTCTATAGTGACTTTTTTCGTAGTCATTTGCATATTTTAGTATTATGCCCCCAAAATCAAATATCCCCTACTTTTTTTGAATAGTATAAATCAAATAATAATTGCCACTTTTATAGACCAAAAACCTTGAAAAGTGACGTGTAGAAAATCGTCTATTTCTCGGCAACCGTACAAGTTAGAAACCATTTTTTGGTATTTATATGACGGTATGTGTTTAATCTATTTGTTGATTGGAATCAAATATCATAATTGTATAAACATTACAAATCAGACTCATTTGAATAAAATATCGGCTTTGAAGGCTTAACTTAAAATACAGTTTTTGCCAAAATGACGTTACTTCCGGTGATAATGAAAACTTTAAATTAGTTTTATAACATCGTCTATGACATTAGGCTTCAAAGGGTGAAAATTTTATGAAAATCGAATAATAATTGACACTTTTATGGGCCAAAAACCTTCAAAGGTGACTTTTAGAAAATCGCCTATATCTCGGCAACCGAACAAGTTAGAAAGAATTTTATGATATCCTTTTGACCGTATGAGTTTTGTTAATATGTGAATTTAAACCAAAAGTTAATTTCATTATTATATGTGACATAATTCTTGGTTGAAAAAAATATTGATTTTAAAAGTTAAAGATAGGTTGCCAGGCAACGAAACATACGCCCACAGCAGCTAAATCGTCCGGGCAGTCAACAAGGGTTGTCGCATATTTTTACTTTTTTTGGTAATGAAACAACTCATTATGTAATTATCTGAAAATCATTAGAATTTGTTTGCTTTTTATAAAGTTTTGCCCCACGCTATCAATTAGTATAGGAAACATTTAACAACAAGGGTTGTCACATATTTTTACTTTTTTTGGTAATGAAACAACTCATTATGTAATTATCTGAAAATCATTAGAATTTGTTTGCTTTTTATAAAGTTTTGCCCCACGCTATCAATTAGTATAGGAAACATTTAACATCATGGATTTAGCTGTTCTGTTATCAAAATTCATTGAAAATCAAAATACTTGTGCGTTTCAACACCTTAAACTCTGTGTATCAATCTGAAGTCAAACGGATGATAAGTTTGGCATCTGTAGCGTCACAAGTTTTTTTGAAGTGATCAAGGGAGATAACTCTGGAAGTAATTATTTGAAATCAATGAAAATCAGTAGGCTTCTTCGTCTCATGACCTTAAACAGTGTGTGTAAATTTAAAGTCAATCAGATATTAACTTTAGCCTCTAGAGCGTCCACAGGATTTTTTGATGTGATCAAGGGCCATAACTCTGGCACTAATTATCGGAAATCGCTGAAAATCAATAGGCTTCTTCGTCTTATGACCTTAAACACTGTGTATGAATTTTAAGTCAATCGGATATTAACTTTGGCCTCTAGATCGTTCACAAGATTTTTTGAAGTGATCAAGGGCCATAACTCTGGCACTAATTATCGGAAATCGCTGAAAATCAATACGCTTCTTCTTCTTATGACCTTAAACACTGTGTATAAATTTAAGGTCAATCGGATATTAACTTTGGCTTTTAGAGGGTCCACAAGATTTTTTGAAGTGATCAAGGGCCATAACTCTGGCACTAATTATCGGAAATTGCTGAAAATCGATAGGCTTCTTCGTCTTATGACCGTAAACACTGTGTATAAATTTAAAGCCAATCGAATATTAACTTTGGCCTCTAGAGCGTCCACAAGATTTTTTGAAGTGATCAAGGGCCATAACTCTGGTAGTTATTATCGGAAATCGCTGAAAAACAATAGGCTTCTTCGTCTCATGACCTCAAACACTGTGTATAAATTTAAAGTCAATCGGATATTAACTTTAGCCTCTAGAGCGTCCACAAGCAATTGTGGACGCCGGACCGACGGACCGACGGACCGACGGACGGACGGACGGACGGACGGACGGACGGACGGACGGACGGACGGGGGCGACGACAATATACGACCACATTTCAATGTGGGCGTATAAAAAATTGATTTCATCCAATAAAATAAAACTTTATAATTTAGAAAATAGTTGACTCAAAAAATACTGTAGAAACAGTACAATACTTATAAATAAAATAAAAGTAAGACAAATTTGAGACAAAACAAGAAATATATCTCAAAATATGGAAGAATTATATCAAAGTGTATATATCATATTTAATTTGTAGAAACTCTTCAGTAGACTGTAGTATTAAGATATGAATTACCTTTTCTCCTCTAGCATCTATAGTTCTATTATGTAGAGCTGATTCTAAGGTATCTCCTTCACATCCTAATAACTGTAATATAACATCTTATATAATTTATAAATATTCAATATAAATCAAACTTAAATAAATACAATTTTAATATAAATGTCAATAGTACCGACTTAATGTTGATGACTGGGAGAGAGAGAGAGAGAAATGGGGTTTAACGTCCACTCGACACAAACTAGGTCATTTTGGGACTAACATATGGTTTCAATTTTATTTCAATAATTCGCTTGCGTGTAGGGGTCTTTAGCAGTGGGAGGAAACCGGAGTACCTGGAGGAAACCCACGAGGTTGAGAAGGCGCCCCTATCTCCATGCCACATACGCTCACACCAGGGTTCGAAACCACAGCCGCAAGCTAGAGGTGACCGGCCAGCTAGAGGTCGGAGCGCGGCACTCTAGATGACTAGGCCATCCCAACCCCACTTGATGACTGGGTGATTTGTGTATACTTCCAATGACCTTAACTCCATATAGATCTGACTGGTTTGTGAGGGAGGTCATGCCAGGAGTCACAATAGGGAAAACAATTTTATTATAAACTGCAAACTTTAATATACCATTATAATTTATATTTGATGCATGTTCAGAGGTTCTTGAAATTATCTGAAATAGTTTTTGCAACCCCCTCAAAACTCCCAAATCAAATCTACTGATCATTGAAGTCCACAGAGTAAAGATATAATATAAGAAAAGTATAAGAATAAAAAACACCTGAGAAATAAGCCTGTTCAGGAACAATGTTACTGAAACTTATCTCAAATGGTAAACAAGTAATGTTTGTAGTGGTGGTATTATAATTATTACCTGTGCTATAACTAGTCCCTGTTTATGATCTGTTAATTTAGCCATTCCACTCTCATTAACCTCATAGGTTAAATCACCTAGATGTAAAACTGATGCTACGATACAATATAATGCCTGTTAAAATATATAAAACAGCACCATTACATTTATAAACACTTTAAATATATATCAATTCCTAGTTTAACAAGCATAAAAACAAGTGGTTGCCATGCAAGATAACCCTCAGTCCCACATTATACAAGAGATGGACAGAGATCAGGGAAAACTGACAGAGCTAATCCTCATCGAATAAGAAAAAAATATGTTAGAAACTATAGCCTCTCATTTGCAAGGTTTTCAGAAAAGAGGGTAACTCCGGAACATGGTCATGGAATATTGAATTGGTTTATCCTCTCATGACCCCAATGCTTATCACCAAATTTCAAATAAATCCGTTAAAAAAACTGTAGCCTCTTTCATACAATCAGGGATATAATCAAGGAAGCTACGATCCAATAATTGCCAAAATAGAGCCCTTATGCGATCTTTGGGATACAAACAAATATTTTAAGTTTCATCAAAATTGGATAAGCACTGTGACATGTAGAGTTTCCACAAACAAAATGTGAACGGTTGGACATGAGTGATGAAAGAACAAGTTCACATGAAAATGAAGCAGCTACACTGACCAATAATAGATATATGAAGACTACAGAGGAAGAGAGGCACATGTCGCTCATTAACCATTTGGAGAAAAGACAATTTAAAAATTTGAAACTCTCTAACTTTTCAATAATTCCTTTGATCATTCAAATTTTGTGAAGCAGATAAAGGAATCATATCTTTCAAGATTTATCTTCTGTGGAATTATGGGAATTATGAAAGATCTCCCCGAACATGTGCCCCTTGCCCTTAAAAAATCAATGATTCTAATTTACAAAATTTTATGTCTCTTTGGAGCTCAGAAAGGTACACAGCTATAACCATAAACTTATCTGCCACTTTACATCAAAATAACCCTGTGTCTAAATTCCTTGTGGATTTTCCAGCACTATTCAGTGATACAGAATAGAAAGTCTGACAGGGAAAAGCATCTATTCATTCGGATGGTAAGTAAAAACCATGGTCCCATGTGCAGCTTGGCAGTGCACATTAAAGGAACCCTTACAGTCCAAAATGACAGTAAGAGTTGGTAGAATTAAGCTGCATAAGCAAACTTTCCCTCATAGCACACTGTATGGCGTTAGCTTTTCTTTCCCTCGCAGAGAGAGAGACAGACATGTGCTCTTACCGGGTAAAATTGTCTATTGACTAAGGGGAGTAACTCCAGAAATTAAGATTTCTGTTATAAGTGACCCTTCATATGTTTTCTAAGTGAAATTAATGCGAAGATTCCTGATTTACAGAAAACACAATTGTGAGGTCAATAAGAAAGCACATCAAGCCATTATTCTCAATTTAAACAGGATTAAAAAATCTTTATAACTTACTTCTCGTTCCTTCTCAAAAAAATCACACGTTTCCATGGCTTCCTGTATAACTCGTAAATTCTGGTCATCATGTGTAACATCATTAGAACAATTACCCTGAATCATAAAATGGCAACAATAGACCAATATTGTTCACTAGTCAATTTGGGAGTACCCGGTAAATAAAAGTTTTCAATGCAGTACATTATAAACACTACTGGAAACTATAAATCAATATACAAAATCTAAGAATATCATCAATGCATGAATAAAAGTTACCTATCAATAATACAGTGCACTGTAAACTTGATATCATACACATATCATACACATATAGTTGGTACAAAATGACATATTTATGGAATTTGTGTCAGAGATTTAAGTCAAAGAATTCTGTTATAACCAAGTTTCAGCGATGGCAAAATTTACCAATGTGCGTATCGAAATGTCAAAATTTACTTGATCAACACTTACAAACACTGAAATTTCATTAAGAGGTCACTCTCGTTAAGTGGTCAATCATAAAAGTTCCCTTGAGTGGCTGCTGAATACAGATTCTATTAAAGTTTTGTCAGTTTGATGATATAATTAATACTTCTATTTTAATGAACTTTGACCTACCTGATTTAAATAAAAATATTTATCTGGATTTCTGTCTAATTTCAATTTCTCTAATAAAGCTGGACTACCACCCTGTATTAACTGATAAAATATATGAAAATTCCTTTCTCCCTGACCTTGGTGTACAACACGAGACTTCTCTAATAAATAATTTAAAATATGGCCTCCCACTGGTGCTCCCTGAAATAAAGAAACATATTTAACATTTCAATACAAATCTGGTGATAAAATGTTTTAAATGACTGTCACGAAAATTAATATTTGAATAATGATCGAATAGTTCTAGTCATACCTTATAATCAAACTGTATATCCATGTACTTTCCAAAGCGGCTGGAATTATCATTTCTGTTTGTTTTGGCATTTCCAAAACTCTGAAATAAAAACCAAATTTAAGAATCCAATTATTTGTAAACATTTTAACTCCCCCCCCCCCCTGCCAAAATAAAAACCACCAGCTACTTATGTTACATCTAGGAAAATATGCTATGCTCACAATCTTATTTCGTTCTTGAAATATAAACAACTAGTAAGTTGACATAAATATTTTACAAATAATACGGTAATTCAAACTTAAAGTTGCATTATGCACAAGCAAAATCTGCCTCATGCATGTTTTCTTTCTTGCTTCAAATGTTATATAAGTTATTCAACATTTATTCACATGGTAAGCCATTTATAATTAGTTAACATTAAAATGGACAATCAAGCAATGGTACTTAATTAAGACTTTTTGGGGGGGAAAAATCTGTTCAAAACTTCAAACATTCAGAACTTCTCTCAGAACAAAGTAAATTGATAGGAATTTTACCAAAACTTCAAACATTCATCTTAAAGAATATAGTAAACTGATCGAAATTTGGATATATAGATTTTTCATAATTTGTTTTATACTACTTCAAGTTTCTCAATAGGCTTTAGCTTGACAAAAATTTTAAACATTGTAGCAGAAACATAGTGTGGGGTTGTTCAAATTCATGTATACAAGTTGAACAATTCTGTGTACCCTCAACAATTCCAAGCAAACACCAATAACCTTTATTTAGCACTTTTCCCTGTTTATTCACTTTCTCAAATTAGTTAAATGCCAATTCTTCAAAAGCTAGGCTTTCGTTCAGAAGAGGAAATAAATACACATATTTGCACAGATTAAGGTCTTTTAATACACATTCATTTAACTATTCAGAAGAATCAAAGAGAACAAAAACAAGAAAAATAACTTTGTGAAATCCTTTTGTCTGCATGCTTTTAATCTTTACACATTATTTCATTCACAAAACATTACTTCTGTATTTTACACAGATGCACTATATTCAGTTTCTATCTAAGTTGTCCATCACGTTTCTTTTTCAAAATATTTAGACAATTTACAAGTGTACGAATATGTCAGTTACAAATTTACAAGAACATTGAGCTACAAATCATATGGATTACCTCTAATATAGGGTTCGACTGTAATAATCTATCCTTAACTCTTTCTACATCTACAGAATGTGTACTATTAGCTGCTATGTATTGTAAGATTTTCTTTGAGGCTTCTGTTTTACCAGCGCCAGATTCTCCTGATATTAAAATGCACTGATCTTTATTTTCACCTCTCATAGAAGTATAAGATGCATCTGCTATAGCAAATCTGCAAAAATAAAACCACACTTGAAATTAACAAACAATAAACTTACAAAAGCTAAATTCTTTAACAGTACAACATGACTATTGAAGGTAAATAAACATTGTGAGAGTATCACTGAACTAACTGAATTAATACATGTACATGCCCCTTGTCGGTCCATACAAATATGACAATGCCTGCATTAATAAGAGGCAGATAGAGCCCTACTCTCAATACATTTATGTTAATATAGTATCAAAATAAATAAAGATAGAACAAATTCTGTAAAATTTTGCTATGTACTAAATTTCAATCTAATACCAAAACCCTTGACCTAATATATTCAGGAAAAAAAAAATTTTCATTGATTTTACGCCAATGAATTGCCATTATTCAGTAAAAAATTAACGTAATCCCATCAAATACAAATTTAATGTATAACTATGCAATGCACGTACAGCAGTGTACATACCTTCAATCAAATAAGTTTAACCTAAAGCTTTTTCAGAAAACACAATTTTCCTTGATTTTAGGTCAACAATCGGTCATAGTTCAATAAAATTTTTTTAAGATAATCCCACGAAACATAACTGTAATTCCATCTACAGCCTTGTATGGTTTAATCAAATATTTTAAAGTTTAATCAAAAACAATACCAGGAAAAAAAATATAAACACGACATAAATGGATTTGTAACAAGTGCATAAAACAAGGAACTGCTTGAATTTTTGTGCATATGGGTGTCTGTGTGTGGGTGGGGAGGAAGGGTCACCCTATCTGCTAGGTCCCTTAAGTAAATCATATTATATTATATAATTTAAGAAGTAAATTACACTGCACCATGATTCATATTTTTAATGGTACAGATTTAATCTGAAATTTTCTGCTAAATAAATTGAATAATATTTTAGAACACTTCTATAATTAGATGTATCGGATTTGATGAAAAGTGTAGATAAAGAAGCTAAGGATACTCGTATACAGTCAATGTGACCTAATGTAGTTTACAATATCCAACATAAATCAACAAACGGCATCCATGTTGTTTATTGACACTCAACATAAAAACATTTAATATTGATCACAAGTCTGCATTGTCGTCTGCATTTGACTGCACAACTCCGACATAAACAAACACGTAAACGTTGTTGAAGTCAGACAGCTGGAGACAAGATAGAATCAATAGTTAGACTGATCTCGACAATGTTGATATCAAGCTAACAAAGATGCAGCATCCTTTAACATATTCTTGTTTACATGTTTCACAACACACCAAATTTATCATTTTCTCACTTTTTATGGTTAATCATAAATTTTTTAATTACATCGGTTTTAGACAATTTTCACTTTTTTCATTGTTAATCATAAATATTTTAATTACATCTGTTTTAGACTATTTTATCTGCATGTAATCTCATACATCCATTTCCTCATTCAGCTATATAAAAGCATGGTTGTTTAAAAGGTTTACTCTTCTTAGCAACAGCTGTTTTTCTTTTGAACAATTTTTCAAAACTCACAGTAAAAAATCTTATTACCGTATTCCAAACAAATGCCACAACTTCTCAACCTAATTACCTCCATTTCAACTTTTTCAAATGTAATTTTTAATCTGTAGGTGTCTGCCTGCATCTATTAATGTTTTTAAGGAAGTATACACTCAAGTTTTATAATGTAAGTTTATCTGTAGCATCAAATCAATAATGTTTTCTATCATTTGGGAATTTAGAGGGCCAACCCTAAAAAGAAAAGTTGTTATTTTTTTGTGTGTTACAACAGAATTGATTAAGTTAATATGTTTTCATAATAAATGCAACTTGAAGGAATGTGTTGGTTTTATAAAAACTGAATATGATGTTGCTTCTCAAACATATATTATACAAGAGTTAAATCTGCCTGTTGTAGGTCTTTCATTAGATCTGAAATGTTATTTAAACTATTAATTAACCATTATTAACCTGAAACAGCGAATGTGTATGCTTCTGTGATTAAAGAATGACCTGTAACAGGCAGATTTCTGGCTAGTCATGCCATACGACAGTCTATAAATAGCTATCACACGTAAAATTTTATTCACATCTATCAACTATTAAAGCCGTAAAAAATCTATTGTTGATGATTCTGAATAGCAGTAATATTTAGCTTTTTAGATATTACATCAGCTTTAGAAATTACTTTCGTTTTATTTTTTAAATCACATTATCATTAACTATACCGTCAGGTGCGGCATCTTTTAGTTTAGTTCAAATAATATCTCTGAAACACTCAGGTTAGGCAAGAACACATTATACTGGCAGTAGTTTCATTTTACTTTTACAAGGTTTTTAAAAATTATCTGTGGACTGGTTAAGCGAGATTATTTTTAAAACAAGGGCAGGTAATCTATTTTTTACTCAAAAGTGCCGGATGTTATGGCTGACATTCTTAACCATTTTTCAGTCTATTATTTTTAGATGGTTAACTGATCATAGCTTATAATTAGGTATGACATGACTGTTTATTTATTGACTATAAATGTGCGAAACTGATTTAAGGCTTGGTATATATATATATATACATATATAAATATTGTGGTGTAATTGTCAAGCTATTTGAAGATATTTATTTATGGGGCGGGGGGACCCTATCATAAACCATTTTTGTCATGTTGATTGCACAATCACAGTTTTAAACTTGTTGATATTAAGAGTCTGAATGGGCTAACAGATCAATGGAATTTAGGTTCATCAAATACTCAACTTAAAGTTCCAATAGCATTTTTTTAAGTTATATTTTTAAAATGTATTAAAACAAAGCCCTAAAATAGATTGAACCTATACACAGTCCTACCTTGTTAAAGAATAATCCTATTAATCCTATAATTCACTATTGCCAGTTGAGAAATTGGCAAAAATATCATTTTCAACTTCAAATTCAAACGTTTGAAGATGGCCGTCCATGGAGAGGAATGGGAAAACAAGGGAGGTAATTGAGTAACTATTTCCTCAATCAGCCTGTGTCACCCTTTCTAATGCCCCCAAAATTTTGCCCATGATCGTATAATAGTGAGTTGACAACCTTTTGAGCAAAAGACATAGAAATAATTATGCTTTGACTTTCTTAGAAAATATGAAATTGGAACTTTAATTGAACCATTTTTGGATTGATTACAGATTCATTGTTTTCAAAATTGTAGTTTGCAAGGGATTCCTTTATTTCTCAAATCACATTCAGAGACTTTCAAAGAATTAAACCTATTTATATTATTATACTTGAAATTTGTTTTAGTCAATATTTTATTATACTTTATCTAGTAGTAAGATGTTCATGCTTCAATGATTAGTCTCAGTTTCGCAATTCTGCTTTCTCAGAAAGTCGGGTGAATATTAAATTTCTCTTGAGGTACATGTATTTTGTTAGTTAAATTTATCTCTTTCAAATTACATCCTCAATAGAAAAGTGTGTACACGAACAGGTCAACCATTCACATATAGAGCAAAAGAAACAGTGGATGTCTCTAGCTCTTCGATTTTGCGGACAAAACCTTAACTAAAAATCTGACCTAAAAAAAAGTATTTTTCGAAAGTTAAATAACTAATAATGGCTTTATATATAAACTTGGTATTTGTTCATCCCAGATTTTAATCTTTAAAAGTATGAACATTCATTTAAGATAGATGGAGAATGGCAATCCTACAGATTCAACTTTAAAACTTCAGGGCGTAGTCTTTTAATTCAGTCTGTACTACCTACACAATCTTATTGAAATAAACATTGATTATCTTATTATTTCTACTCTAAAATCTATTAAACAGTAATAAGAAGCAGGTAATACAACCAACAGAAAAAACATCAATCTAAGAATATGAGAAAAACAGCCTAATGAGTCTAAACAAAATCAATATCACAATACTGTACATTTAAATAAAGTCTTTCAATGTCTTTTGCTAATTATACGTAAAAACATGTCTATCGTAGCTATGGTACAATCTCTTAAATGATACAATCAATAATACTTCTTTACATATACAAATCTGTGATAACCGTATTGAAAATCACAAAATCAGTTACATGTATATAGAGTACATGTATGTACTCTTTAGGTGTGCAATGGGAGAGAGGAGAATTTGGCCAGATACAGTGACATTTCCAACTACTCTCGTCCCCTTTTACATTGATGTGGTCATACATGGACGTAAGCTTTTCATAAGTCAACTACGGTATATTAACTTGTCACTTGTCATTTCAGGTTTGGATATTGACAAATGACAATTTTATCTGGTGTGATTTGAGTGTCCTGTGCTATAGGATATTATCTGGTGATCTATTACTATAAACTTACTGAAGTCTTACTTATATAATATAGCCAATATCAGCCTTCTGAACGACAACCGTTTGTAATATAAGCCTATATTAGATCTTCTGTAGTGTAGAAAGTCTGAACCATAACGGTGAAATAAATAATGATAAAATATTAATTATAATGGTTCTCAAAAGTCAATACTTAATAATTCAAAGTTAAAAAACACAACATCACAGAGAATATGATATCAAGTTTATTATATTAGAAATAGGGGTGCACTGAAATCCTGAAAATACGGTTTCTGTGATGGAATAAACTGATTATATTTTTAGTAAATATGGATTTACTTACATGTGAGGGGGCAACTCATAGAAGTTGACATTTCGATATGTTTGTATAAATTCTGTGTTGTAGATATCTAATTCATGATATGGATTTATAGATACTAATACAGGACCGATGTATGTCTGCAAAAATAAAGCATAACATGGTAGAATCAATACTTATATCTCATAAATTACAGGTATACAACAAGCCTAAAGATCTTTATAACAATACTAATATTTAGTATTGTAATTTCTATTAATCTATGGACATTAACATCAAATGATCATAAAGATGATCAATGGAATACACCCCACAGTCTCAACTGCAGTTTATGGGAAAGTATAATCTCTTTCATATGGTTTTCTGCACACATGTCTCTAGATCATGAAGTCCTAGATTTCTGAAAATGAACAGGGTTCATCCTTTCTGATTCCAATAATTGTCACCAAATTTGAAAAGCAATAGGGTTGATTTTGTAACAGTACTCTAATGCTTCTCACCAAATTTGAAAAAAATCTGTTAGCAGGTCAACAAAGGTTATCGCAATAGGGTGAGGTAAGTCTGGAACATAATATCGTGCAAAGTTGAATATCAATAGGATTCATCCTCTCATGACCCCGATAGCACAAACCAAACATGAAAAAATCCATTACAAACTGTAGCCTCTATCGTGTTAATAAGTTATTTGGAAAGTGGGGGTGGAGTCCTTAATTTTTTTTGATGCTGTTCATCCTCTCATGACCAATTCTTCAAACCAAATTTGAAAACAAAATGTTATAAATCTTAACCTGTATCAGAGTTTTTGATAAAGTGCCGAGGATGGGTGACCATAGGTTAGGAGAAAACCAGATCCCAAAAATTGTCAAGGAGTAAGAACCTGTTTTGTTTTATTGTTAAAATTGTTTACAATTTTGCCTATAGCTAACAGTAGATGCATCCTTTCATGGGCTAAGGAGGAAAGCACCAAAGAAAATTTTGCAGTTGTAAGCCCCAAAAGATTTTGCGATTTTGAACTCTATCTCTAGCTATCATTTGAATTGGCTATAATTGTATTTCTCACTGGCAACTTATAATCTGTTCATAAGGATTAGGAACTGAATATATATCATTCTATTTTTATGTATGGTCAATAAAATAATTCACAATTCTATCTCTAGCTATCAGAAGAGAAACATTCTTTCACATTCTTAGGAGCAACAAATTTAGCAATTTCAGTGGATTTTGCTTTAAAAGTTTCTTAGATTCTATTTCCCATTGACACGTTGTATATTGTGCCATAGCCACACCTACCAAAGCTTCCTAAGACACCAAATATTCATATATCATTTTGCAGTCAATAAATGCTCCGCAAATGTTTGCGATTTTAAAACTTTTTTGCTAGTCATCAGTAGAAGCATTTTGGGGTGGGGGTGGGTCTAGGAAGCAACAAAGATTTGGACATATTTTGTTTAAGTTGTATTTAACATTGACAACTCATATTTTGGAACTTTGGAACCCATTGGTGGGATTATGTACAGAAAAATTAAAATGGCAAAAAGAACCTCTAAATTATGTACGCGTCCACTCAACAAACCAGGGTAATAAAATGAACACAAGGTGAAGCAATTTAAGAATTACAATACAAATTTTGTTTGTGTTGCTGTTATTACACATTTGTCTAGAAAATCATACTACAGAGACTTACATAGATGAGATTTCCTTCAAATCTTTTGCGTAGGTTATCAAGAAATGCATCTTGGTTGTGATAATCTTCTAGAAGAACAAAATCTTGTACTCCAAGATGGTCTCTCTTGTGTAGCTCATTCTCCATATTGTGCGTAGATATATAGGTGCTTGTGCAGATGTTATTCTCTTTCAGACGACTAGAAAATTTGTGATATCATTTAAAAGATGATCATTTTCATCTCTTCAGCTTTCTTCTGAAAAATAAATCCCCCAAAACATTATTGGTTTTATCATAAATTTGCAATTTAATCTATCTTTTATGCAAATCTTTAATTTCAGATATGTTGATTGTCTAGATGTAGACTTTTAAAAAAATAATGATGATTATGCTATAATAATCCATGAAGTCGTCTTCAATTTAACAACTCACAATCATGATTCATAACATTCACAACCATCAGAATTATAAGATTCCCACAGTAGCATCCTGACTGCAATAGTAACTGGGAAACAATTACCGGTAAAGCTATTTTAAAAGCACAGACTAATTGTTAATTGCATGCCCTAGTACTATTAATAGAGCCACTTGATTTTAATCAGATGAACTCACAACTGCTTTCAATACTTAAAAGTCTCTGTGTGTCATAAGTGGAAAATACAAAAAATTATGTAACCTTCCACATTAATAGACTAAAATTGATTATCTAACATTTAAAGGTGCAAAAGCTAAGTCAGCAGGGTTTTTTCTGGTTTCGAATGTTATATAAATTTTCATTTAGTCATTTATTCACATGACAATCCCACAATCAACTTAGATATTCAAT
Organism: Patella ulyssiponensis; assembly: GCA_963678685.1. Taxonomy (NCBI): domain Eukaryota; kingdom Metazoa; phylum Mollusca; class Gastropoda; family Patellidae; genus Patella; species Patella ulyssiponensis. The sequence goes on from OY783231.1 coordinate 49,544,469, forward strand.
GGATTAGACAAAAACCAGTACTGGTATAAGTATTTCCTGGAAATCTTGTCATCACTTTTAGCATACAAACTTTGGAGTCTAGCGCTTTATAAAATAACCTTTATATAATCATCATTATTTATATCTACGTCGAATATTAATACAGCAACATTGAGATACAAGAAATATCATGACACTGGAACTTGTGACAATTGAGAATATGAACCGTCAATCAGTGGATACACATCAGGCTTTTTCTCGTCAAAACTTTTAACATTCATAACTTTGCTCAATCAAGTAACTTGACTAAAATTTTCAATACACAGTGTAGTCATTTGTCATTGTCTATTTTCTTTATCTAAATCATACATTATGTCTCATTAATTAAGAAAGCAAAATCAAATAATATCTCCTGGTTTGAATTCAGGAGTCTGCTCTTTCTTATAGATACAGCTTTTATGATCTATTACAAATATTAGATTTGGTATAAATTATATACATGTATTAGGCACTGAATATATTTACATAAATATATGTAATAAAACCAGCAGGCTTATAACAAGTAATAAATATTTTATAATGCACATGACACTCTAATATCATGACATCAGTGTTCAATTAGCCAAGTTCCTGTATGGCTCATTAATTGGCATCCATATTACATCAACAACTGGTACTAAATAATTAATTATAGATTTTTCACAAATTGAAGCAAGCATTCCTCATATAATCTGGGTGTGATGTTTGAAAGTGAGTTTGTTAGATAAAAAAAAAACTCAAGGCACAACACAAACATGTCACTATAGATAAATGTGTGCACCTTTATTTTTGATGCAAATTACTTGATGTTCAATCACTCTTTCTGCACAGATTGTTTCAAAATACTTTCTATGGTCTTAGTCTTAAATATTTAATAATCATCCAAATAATTCTTTAGGGTGTGCAGGAACGAAACACCCATGAATTCAATAAGTTGAATTTTGAAGAATTTACTGCAAACATCTGAGACATTTCATTTGTTAATATAACACCTTTTGTTTTGTGGTATACATGTCAAAATTGAATTACAGTACATCAAATATAACAGACAGGATGTAGGAATTCTCTCATTTACATTCTTACACTTTACAACACTAACTGGCAACTAAACAAATATCTTAACCCTTTAGAGCCTAAACCATGAAGGAGGTCTTCAAAAATTCACAAATTGTGTTTTTCATGATGCCTGGGGTGTGAATAAACCTAATCCACAAAAAAAAAAATTCATCAGAAATCATTTCCAAAATTTTGGACAGGTATCGATTTTGATACCATAGGCTTTAGAAAAAGATGACTAGTGGATAAGGCGCTGGTTCGCTAACCTGGAGGTCTGGTGTTCGATCCCTGCATTGGCCGAGAAAGTTCATCTCGATTGTCAGACGTGATTTCCCCCTTGTCAGTGATGCAGAAGGAGAGCCTGACAAGGACAGCTGCCTAGTCCTTCGGATGGGACGAAAAACCGAGGTCCTGTGTACACATTGGCGTGCACGTAAAAGATCCCTTGGCAGTTGGAATTCGATATGAGTAGGCCGTAGCGGCGCTGCCCGGGCAAAATTTCCTCATAGAACACTGTATGGCGTATGCCCGTCTTCCATTAGCCCAGGTTAGGTGCAAAAGAGTAGGACGTTAAACCCCATTACATTTCATTTCATTTCTCAACTGAGAAATATATCGGAAAACTCAGGTTTGATATCATATTTATTTGTGATAAGCTAAAAAATACAAATTTCTGTCTTTGTTCAGACATAAATTTACATTACATTGACAGTTGGGATGGAAATGTTGGAATTTATTTTTGGAGAAGATCAGGTATATTTGACAGATAATATGCCTGCGGTAGCAAATTTAATACCACATGTTTTCACCACACACAGAGCGATTAAGTTTGCAATTGAATATACTGTGAACTGTTATTAAGTTTCTCTGTATTCTTATATACATGAATAATATATTAATTTTGGGTAAACTTAACTATTTTGTCGAATAATACTCCAATTTCCCTGGTCCAAAAATTTAAATTTCTCAATCGTGGGAGCTACCATCTTTGAAAGTACAAGTGAACCTCATGTACTCAATATAGCAGCACTGTATGGTACTATATTAGATACCATAGGCGTTCTCGTCATGAAAAACTGGGGGATAGATTATTTGTTCAAAATTTAGTTTATTAATTAGTTAAGCTAATTAGTGGTATCAAATCTGATACCGACGGCGCTAAAGGGTTAAGGAGAAAGAAACACCACCTACAACTGCCTGGGCAAGAGTTTGTCTTCTGCATCACCTTCAAAACCCTAATTGAATTATAGACAAAGTGTGATAAAAAAAAACGTGTACTAATTAGTATGTATAAACAACAAAATGAGGAAAACAGAGAATTCAACCTCTTTAATTTAAGTCTAAATAATTGGGTTCATCTGCTGTGGGGGAATCACGGTGGCTAAGTGGGCAAGGTGCTGGCTCGCTAGTCTGGAGGTCGGATGTTCGTTTTAGCCACATTTTATATCATTCATATGACAAATATTTTCACACCACAAACACATATGCATACATCAATTAAAAACTTTTTCATGGGCCCAAATCAAAGAGGTCTTTTCTGGCTTCAGACGTAATACAAATCATTATTTATTCACTTAATCACATGACAAGGGCAGACAAACACACAATCAACTCTCTGGGCCATCCAATGGTTTCGATTATTAGTAGATAAGAACAATATTGCTGTCATTTAGATAAAATAGACAATCAATATTTAGTCTTAAATGTCAAGTAACATTTCAACAATAAACATTCTAAGTTACATGTAGATTTTGTCAAAACTTCAAACACTGACAACTTTTCAAAGAATTAAGTATTCAATACATATTCTTTTGTTATAAACTATTTTTGAAGTATTACTCCAATAGGAAGAATGGTCACCTCTTTATCTTACATAACGCCTCGATAGTCCTTTTCAGCACATTAATATTGTTGTCAATATATAATATAATTGTATGTAAAGTAATACAAACATTTTGTCTATACCAGACAAAATACCAATACATATAACCCAAATGACCTTTAAAAGAACACCAGAAATTGTAAGCTGAATATATGCGAACTTCCTGTGTACATATGTAACTATCAAAAAGTCATGGAACATGAAACATGGAATAATATTAAAACTTAAAATATCAAGTTTAAACTTCTTCCAACCCTATAACATACCTACCTACATATATATATGTATCTAATAACACTACCCTTAATCTAATCCTGATTATAAGTCTATCTAATACTTCCTGGTTTTATGTACAACAGTTTCACCCCAATGAATAGAATAGGAATCAGATTTCCACAATATTTCTGTTAAACCACCAATGAATTGTCACAGTAACCATCAAATACTATACATGTATAGGTAGAATATTTTATTATTTATTACATGGTATTATGTGCATTAGAAGTGTGCTCTCACCTATATGTGTTCATGGATGAGTAATTGACAAAAAGAATTATTTGTCTATTGAAGGAGAATGAATATAACCTCTATCTAATGAATTTTTTGCAGCTTTTATTTATATTCATGTAAGTTTTAAACCCTAATAACAACAATTGTTGCCAAGTTTCCAACATCCTCAAATACCTACTTTGTAAAACCATCCACAGTATAAATAAACATGTAATTCTACCATTTAATAACACATCAATTCAATTCAAGGGTGTTCATTCACAAATTCTTAAACCCCAAAAGTTAATCACATGTATGCATTTAAATCATTAATATATATCTAGTACAGTATAATATATTTGATTGTTTGATTAAATTTAGCTACAGTTTATATTAATCCATGTACAGTATTTACTTTATATTGCTCACATTACTAAATTTAGTCCTACTATATATATGGCGGTATATTACATTCAAAATTCTAACTATTATCATCTAACTTCTATTCATGTAATTTTAAAACCAAGACAATGTATAATCCAAATTCTTTATTTGTTCAATGTAAATTTTAATTCTATTTCATGTCATTTCTCTTATGAAGACGAAAAATGTCTACTTAATTGTCGCCTTACATGTTTTGAATTTTGATAATTCTACCTAGCAACCATCACCAGTAGGTCAATTTGGCGATTGAGCACCTGATCGGGACCATTATGATGATACAAATGACTCGCTCTTCGTCCGGTTGAATGGTTTGGCAGTGTTAAAATTGAAAACAACATCACGTGATATGATTTGCAAATACCATTGGCTAATGATGATGGGCAAACGCCATGCCGTGTGCTATGAGGCAAATTTTGCCTGGACAGAGGCGCCATGGGCGTCTCTTTTTTCGAATTCCAATTGTCAAGGCTTCTTTTACGTGCACATCTGGACCTCGGTTTTCTGTACCATTCGAGCGGCTATACGTTGCCCTTTGCCAGGCCATGCGACATACGTATACCACTGATTATGGGGAACCATGCCAGAAAATCATGATGAACTTTCTTTGCCAATGCAGGGATTGAATATTGGACCTCAAGGTTAGCGAGCCAATGTCCTACCCAGTTAGTCATTGTAATATACAGACTATGGCAATAGTTATAATCCCTATGCTAATTTGGAAGCAAAGGAAATGAAATGGTGTTTAATGTCCTATACTTCCTGCTCCATCTGGGCTAATGAAGATGGGCATAAATCTCAAATAAAACAGGCAACTTAAAATAAAGACTGACTTACCGTAATATGACTAGCCTACATTTTACAATGTGAATATCTACTCTATTTGATAAACAACTGATACACATATCATCTGACAAGTTATATGTTAAGATTTGGTCAGTATATGTATGTATCATCCATCAAAATCTAACAAGACAACAGCAACACCTTCTGTCTATCTACAAGTACCTGTAGGCTAAAAATCATCACCCACCAATATAATATCAAGCTACTTACATTTATGTCATTTGAGATACTTAAAAGCTGGAAATTTGAACATAATGTAGTTGCCAATTTATACATGCAAGATCATGTTTGAGTGAGTGTAGTCTGTTATGAACAAATCATGCATTAAGATATAGTAATGACAATTAAACTTGCATTATGCAAGAGCAAAATCTGCCTATTACGTGTCTTTCTTTAGGCCTGAAATGTTATCTAAATTATTAATTAGACATTAATTAACTTATCCAGACCATAATAAACTCTCGATGTCAACCCTAGCCTTCGATGTAAGCTGGATTAGATTTAAATATGCCGCTGAACGGCCATTGTAATTAAATCACAACATTGGATAATCGAGACTACTCTGTTTTTATTAATGATTTTAGTAATGATGACCGAGGCTATTCAGAAATTTCACGCACTCCATTCTTGGCCTATAGTGGATCAATTTGACTGAAATTTTCAGCAAATTACATTTACACAATATAGTTTTTAACTATTATAGTGAGAACTGCTAACTCTTTATCTTATCTCCCATAATGTATCTTGAATAAGAATACTGTTTCACGATCTCATTAACTTGTTTAGTCTACATTATTGAATTATCTGACAATTTGAGCCTTTGATTTGATCATTCTTGGTCATCATAAATATTATACTTTTACTTCAGATAAACATAAGTCTAGAGGTTCAATCATCGAAGTTTCAATGAACATATCTTTCCTAGTTGATTGCAGTGTAGAGTCACTTTGATTATTTGTTTCTTGATGGTTAACAATGTTTGACTTTTAAAGAATGTAGCTCTTCGACAGGTGTTCTAAATGTATCAATTCATATAAATCAGACTTATAACTATGCTGGTTTTCTAAGCTGATCTTTCTTAATGTTTCCACTGCTCTTACCAACAATGATTTATCTAACATACAATTTTCTTTTTAAATCAAGGTAGAGTGCCTTGCCCAGAAACAGTGTCTAGTTGTTAGGATGGACAAAAACTGAGAGGCCTTGTATGTGTTGGCATAAACAAAAAATATCCCTTTCGTTGCAAAACTTTACTCAGAGTACACTACATAGGGCATGCCCGTCTTGATTAGCCCTATATTTGTGAAGAAAAGATGGATGTGGAGCCCCACTTAATTTAGATAATATACATAAATTTTTTCAAGCTCTGTCATCTCCTCAAATAAAAAATGATATCAAGTGTTCTAGAGAGAGTAAGCATACATATATGATTACTGTATACAGCCTGTAATCTGAAACATCTCTAGGTCAAGATATAATGGACCTATTATAAAACAGGTTTTATTTACCATACCTATTTTTGATCTAATGGCATTGTGGTATTTTTTCAGGAACAATTATAAAATGTTAGATGAAATGTAAAATTATTACCTGTTTTGTATAGATCAAACAGTGATACCATGGTGATTATCAACATAAAAAACAAGTCATTCACCAGAAATAGCAGGAATTATGTTCCTGTGACGTCGTATGTAATACATGCTATATCCTGGTTTAAAGTTAATAAAATATATTACATTCCACAGTGCAGACTAAAGTGGTTGATCTTGATCAAATGTTATCCCAATATATCATTCCATGTAAAATATATTTTTGATGTATGTGTATGTTTTGTATAGTGTTCTTATTGGACGTAATAAACAAACAAAAGTTGAAGTGGCTGACATCTCTGTCCATTTCATAATACATAGTTGATTGTAACAACTTGCATTTAAACTTTATTTAAAGATGTATATATTTATTGTTGATTATTAGGTCAACTATTTCCACCTGGACAGTTTTATTTCTGATAAAATACTAGATTGAGAGTGATTGATGAGTTCTAAGATAAATAACAGTATGAGGAAATCCTATCTTGATAACCAGTAGATGTAACAAGTATAGCTATAGGTGGTAAATACTGTTTAATATGTAGAGAATACTGCTCTTCTCCCTTAAAAAAACTCTACACTATTAATATACCTAATGTACTGTACAATTGTTATAATATATGGGGTAAGTAAAATTGGGAGAATACATGGAAAAATATTTGAAAACCCCACCAAAGGTCAACACATGATATACATTACAAGCTTCTCCTAATGTGATAAATGTCCAGCTTGATCTGTTAAAGTGACACAAACAATAAACATTATGTTCAGGGTTTATGTCCACTGTTAAAACAGTGTTCAGTTTCTTGTTTAAATTGCTTAATCTAGTGGGAACAATGTTTGACCTACACCTACAAGTAGTAAATGAATGAGTACCAGTAAACTCGTGTTCGGCATACCATTTGATTTGTCCTTCAGAGTTGATTGTAACATGACATTTAAAGCTGTTTGTAGCCCTGTAAAAAGATCAAGCTTTCTATGTAAATTCAACATGTCTGATAGAATTAATTGCTTTTTGTATCACACCTTACAGAAATTTGTCATTCATTTCAATTAAATTGCCACCCCATTACTTTAACACTAAGAAAAGGTCGTGTTAATTTGAGGGACTATGAAGCAATACAAATCTTCCAATGTCATCATAAAGTCACCAAATTTATAATAATCAATATGCGATCAAAGTACTTTCTCAAATCATTTTGACACCAATCTGCCTATTTGACGTAACACAATAATAGAACTTTCCCGGAAAATTCGAAACTCGCTATCTGCAAAAGACACTTTCCGAGAAAATTTAGGACATACATGTACGTGCCTTTGAATCAATTATTACCTGGCTCTTACATTTTATTCCTAAGTTTGAATTTAGGTCTTCGGTTAACTTGTATCTTGGCTTAACTCGGATATAATTGGTCAGTCCACTTATATCTATCTGACTTATGTGAAATTTACAGTATATAGTAGATTAGAACCACTCTTTCTGTCTACATATAATACATCTCATCTAGCATAACTATAACTGACTTCCTGTATGTGAACATTGAATGCATTGAAAGCATCCTAACAATTACATGATCTGAATTCACAACTTGTGTAATCTGCTTCAACACATAAAGACTGTCCCACAGTCACAGAGACCAAAGATGTGCCAAAAAAAGATGAGTACATCAGATAATTCTCTCAGCAGGACTAACTTACATGTACACTGTTTAATAGCCACAGAATGATCAAATAAAATACAAAACAGAAATCTTGCCAACCATCCTGAAACAATATCCATTTAAACTAGTAATCCTAACCCCTCTGGATGTACCAGTATTGTATTGACTTTATTACCTAGTTTTATTACTTACTATCATACTAAATCATTACCCAGTAACAGTATTTACCTACATATATCTATCTATAAACACTTATCTCACCTATACCATAATCAGGTCATTTTATAAGGAAAGTTTTGTAAGTAAACTTAAACTATTATATGATCAAGCACTTGATCTTCTCAAATGATAAATATTGTCTACGTGTACAGTTAATGTTTTTGATGGTAGTAGTAGTAATCTGAATAATATAAAACATCTTTAACCACATTTATCATGGTACAAACAGTATTAATCTTAAAAAAAAGATTTTTTTACCAGTTTTTATTTACCCTGATCTAATATTTTAATAAGGATTGTGGAAAACACTGCTGTATAAGCTTGTATCGATACGATCTGAAATGGAATTTTAATTCTGTTTCGTTAAAGCATGAACATGGAAGTTAAAGTGACAAAGACAAGTTGCTGTTCTTTGCCAGGTCCTCTTCCTAGCACCACTGACAAGGAGAAACCACTAAGTTTCTTGGTCACCATAGGGATTGATCCTGGGACCTTTTTAGAGTGAGCCATCACTTTACTCAATGAGCCACTGTGGCTCCTGAAAATATGAATAAGGATGACTGTTGTCGCCCATAATGCAGTAAGACCAACTAATCTAGAATTAGTTACCAGAATGTAGTTTACACTATAAGTAACTTTTACTCAAAATAGCTAAATTACATTACATTTAAACCTCTTCATATCTAGATATTATTTCACACTAACTTTATAATTAAATTGGAAACTATGGTATCTTTATCTACCATGTGGACAAATATTTGTGGGTAAATATTTATTTATCATGTTGTGTATTCTATTGTCGGAGAAGAGTTGCACAGAAATAACCAATATATATAAGTACATGATCTAAGATTCAAATCTAAGTAAATATGGTAATCAATCCTTAATACTAAAATGCATACATACATGTATGTATGCATATCGTAAATACATGTAATTATATTTCACAATTTCTATGCCGGATTTTGCAATATCATACTCAAAAATATATTTTGCAGGCTTGTTGTATAGTACAGTACATATACCGTATGTAAACAAAGTAATTTGGATCATGAGTTTAAAGTTACCCCCTAAAATTAAAAGCTGTAAGGGGTATTTAACCTCTATCCCTATATAACAAGGTATTCGACAAAGGGGAGGTAATGCCGTTCATCCTCTTTCGAAATCAATGCTTTATTAACCGATCTGTTCAGATTGCTGAAATCGACAGGTTTTGTCTTCTCAAATTTGAAAAAAAAAAAATGGTTGCCTCTAACACTTTAACAAGATTTTCAGAAAAGGGGATGTAACTCTGGAACGAAAGGTCTCAAAAGTGCTGGAAATCAATATGGTTTTCTGCTATTTGAAAAGAATCTGTTCTGCAGTCTCTATTTCCACACTTTGGCAAAAGGGTATAACTTAGGAGGTAAAATCAATGGGATTCATCCTCTAATGACGCAATTTTTTTTTAACAACTGTAGCCTCTTTTGCATTAACAAGCCAACTGTGGTCAGACAAACATGCAAGGGTGAAATGTGGGCATATAAATATCTGTTACAGAATTCTTCCGTACATGACCTCAATGCTTTACAACATCCATTAAAGAGTGTAACCTCTATTATATTCATAGGATTTCCGATAAAGCTGGCCTATCTCTGGAACAGAATGTCACGAAACAATAAATATCGATAGTGCTCACCCTCTCATGTCCTTTCCAAATTTAAAAAAAAAGGTTTGCCCCAGAGATCCAAATTGCGTCAGTATATTCGGCTTCATCCCCTTGACATTTGAAAAGGCTGATTGATATAACAATGAACCTTCCACTATGGTATCATAATTCAATCTACATTCAGCAAAATTGTAACTAGTTAATTATTACTTGTTGATTAAGAAATCAATCAACTTGCTTGTTGGCTATAATGACAGTCATGTGTTTACCAATATGATATGTTATGTTATACACACGCTGACAGAGGCTTAATCTTAAAAATATTGTCATTATTGTTGAAGGCTTTAATTTGGTATAGTCAAATTATGGTTGTGATATGATTATGGTACTGTTTTTCTATCATCTACGGATGAATATAAATTTTGCAAGTTAAAGACATAAACAACAATTTGTGTTAAATATGGAGAAATGCCATGGTGCCAATGCTTCCCACCATTTTTGCACTGAAGTCCCTTTTAATGATTCTACTTAAACATATATTATGCAAGAGCAAAATCTGGCTATTGTAGGTCTTTCTCTAGGCCTGAAATGTTATTAAAAACTATTAATTAGACATTGTGGATAATTGAGACTACTATTTTTGTCTTACCGACTTTAGTAATGATGACCGAGGCTAAGCGGAACTTTCATTCGCTTAGTAATCGATTCATAGTGGATCAATTTGACTGAAATTTTCAGCAAATTGCCTTTACATTAGCTACTTTTTAACTATTATAGTGAGAACTGCCAACTCGTTATCTAATCTCCCATAATGTATCTTTAATATTGTATTTTGCAAGGAGTTCAAAATCCCTCAAATCATCGGCTTTATAAGGTCAAGCCTTTTGAGCAATCATCTAGTACCGGTATGTTTTAAAACTGCAGTAGTCAAACCACTTATAAAAAAGTCGACACTTGACCCACAACTACTGAAAAATTATCGACCAGTATCAAATTTGACCTTTCTGTCTAAAATTCTGGAGAAGGTTGTCAAGCAGCAACTTCTTAGTCATTTAGAAAAATTTCAACTTCTTGAGGAGTTCCAGTCCGCTTATCGCTCTGGCCACAGCACTGAGACAGCACTACTATGTGTTCTTGATGCCATAAAATCATGTGTTGATGAAGGAGAGATCGGAGTGCTGGTCCTGTTGGATTTATCAGCAGCTTTCGATACTATTGACCACGGCTACCTACTGAATCGACTTTCATCAGACTATGGACTAACTGGAAACATTCTAAAATGGTTTTCATCCTATCTCACTGGACGATTTCAGTATGTTGAAGTTAACAACTCCTCATCAAGTCATCAACAACTCTTATGTGGTGTTCCCCAAGGATCTGTCTTGGGCCCGATAATCTTCACAATGTATACTAAGCTACTAAGCCGTTAGGCAAACTTATTCATGATGACAATCTGCTGTATCATTTTTATGCTGATGATTCTCAGCTCCTTGACAGCTTCAAGCCACTTCCGATCGATCAAAATGCCGTCATTAAGAATCTGGAAGGGTGTCTTGAAAATGTCAAAAAATGGATGTCATCCAATATGCTTAAACTCAACGATGAAAAGACTAAGTTTCTTCTGGTGGGTCCTGCCAGCAGACTTAAGAAATGTGACAATCGAAAGATCAGCACTGGAAACACCGAAATTCCTATGTCTAAATCTGTGAGAAATCTTGGAATTCTTGTCGATTCTTGTCTCAGCTTTGAAAACCATGTGAACAACATTTGTAAAATATGTCATTTCCATCTCCGAAGGATAGGGTCCATTCGTCATCTAATAACTGAAGATGCTGCTGCAACCTTAGCTCGATCCTTCGTCCTGTCCAGAATAGGCTATTGTAATTCAGTACTAACTGGTATTACGAACGAACAGATTTCAAAACTCCAAAGATTACAAAACCGTGCTGCTTACATTATCACAAAAACTAAATCAAGATCACACATCACCCCAGTCTTGAACAAATTACCGGTACATTGGCTCCGTGTTCGAGAAAGGATCAACTTTAAAGTCTTATCGTTAACATATCAATCGATAAATAAATCCGCGCCAGGTTACCTTCAAAATCTAGTATCACTGTATCAACCTAAACGATCATTAAGATCAGAAGGGAAACTATTATTAGATGTACCTGCCTATAAATTTAAATCTTTTGGATCTAGAACTTTTCGATACAGTGCATCAATTGTTTGGAATACACTTCCAGAAAATATCCGACAATGTGAATCTCTGTCGGTTTTTAAATCCAAAGTGAAAACTTGGTTATTTAGTCACTATTATTAACACTCCAAAGTGAGAACATTTTCCAGCGCCTAGTGCATTCCCTAGTGGATTGAATAGTTGCGCGATAAAAATATCATTATTTATTATTATTACTGCACTCATTCAAAACAGCTCTGTGAATCGGTTTGTAGATTTGTTTCAGGTAAATAATTTTTACTAGCACAGATCTCCAAAGCACTGATCCAATTTTATTAAAACTACCCCAATTAATACATTTTTATATACCCAAATTCTAGAACTGACTTCAGTTTATATGATCTGCTAGAACAACAGAAATAATCTATTATTACTTTACACCACTCTACATTTATGTATCGACTTCTATTATCACCACATGAATACATGTATAATAACTCCCAGAGGGCATGTCACTAATTATACATTATTCAAAATGAAAAAAAGAATAAGTTCTTTTGCTCCATATGTATCTTTCTTATACACTTTCCAACACATCAATGCTTGGAAAAACGAAAATTAACAATAAATTGATGAGAACAATACACTAATTATTAGAAAAGGCCTTCCTTTGAAGAGCCAATAAACAAAATATCATTTTTGGTGAGAGGTAGAAAGGGAACATACAGAGAAAATAATTTCCCAGGGACAAAATGTAGATGTTTAAGGGGATAGCACCTAAAGTAAGTCAAAATATAATCTCTGTATTCAATAAAAAAAACCGCCTCAAACATATATATGCCTGCTCTGCTTGATAAAAGTTGGATAAGTTCTTTATAGTGAAATAATGTGTCACACCAATGATAAAATTGTATCAGTAGATAATCCTTTAATCTACAATTCACACCTGTCTAATTCCTGTAAACAAATTTCATATGATCCCAAAAAATAAAAACAAATATATACCTTTTGAGTAAAACCACTAATAAGTTAGCACAAAATACACCTTCTTCTGTGAAGCAACAAATATATCATCAGCAAAACCTCAATACTATACTCTTATATTACAAAGTAAAACACTCCACCCATTTATTATTGATTGACAAATATACTAAGAGCTTGCATCTAGTGGAGCAACATATTTTTCATTTAGTGAACACTTTACATGGTCCCCACTGATTATTCATCATGTGTTATTAATCTTCGTTAATTAATACATTTTAATGTCAGATTTTACATGAAGACGACAAAAGTAGCTCTAATCCTTTTATGAGAAATATTTTTTTTGTTAAAATTAGGGTAGTATATATGCAGCGCACATTCGTATTTTTCAATATAATGCCTACAATTGCTCAGAAAAACCAAGATCCTGTGTACATGTAGTTGGAATTTAAAGAGTAGGCGGAAGCCCCACTGCCTGGGCAAACATTTTCACTCATGATTGGTTTAGAGAAGTAGGACTTTATATAAACATGAGGTAATTCATAAACTGTATTAATTTCACAACTTTCTTCAGTTAAATACACCTCAAACTGTACCCCTGGAAGTGGTTACATGTATGCACTCAGACCTATTTCACCTCTCAAGCTCATCAATTTGAATGTGAGTGCTGCACCTTAACACAATAAACACCCACACATGTCGGACATTTCTAGTAATAGAAGCAGTTTGCCAGTCAGATCTGAGTTAACCATACTGTAAATAAGTTCAGATTCTAGTGAGAATTGTCAGCTTTCCACCTATCTTCCATAATTCATCTTTCGCATTAAAATTTACTTGACAGAAAATTATTTGAGGAAAATTATTCATTAAGGCATGCTACATGAGCTCATTACGCAACTCTCATGAAGTATGATTAATAATTAACCAAGATATTGGTGTAAATAATTATCAATATGGATTTTGATATACATAACAATTCCTTACAGCTTGACATTTCATTTTCCACAGCAAATCATTTATATATTATATCACCTTGGAAACTGGTTGCTGTTGGTAAAATGAACAATATCAATACAATCATAAATCAATATCATATTAAACATTTTTCTAGTTTTAATAATGATATCAGATGATTATTCATTTCATAATTGAAGGATATCTCATTATATTATGGTAAGCATACCCTTGTAGTATTGTACAACTGAACAGTAACTCCCTTTATAGAGAGTCTGAAAAGGTACATAATTATTGATCAATGATTTTGGTTAATAATGTTGGGGGCTTACATAATCATTTCTCATTAATATGGTACCCAGAGGTGGGGAGGGGGTTCCTACAACAACACCTGATACAATACAATTACTGTATATATATATCTTTCAACAAGGAGGCTGTAAACTATATATCCATCTGTACACTGAGTGCTTCTTAAAAATTCAACATACAGATGTCACCACCTCAATCCCAAAATAAGTAGATGACATTCATTAATTACTTACTCAAATTGCTTACCATTGTTCTAAAATATTTATGATCCAACTTATTGGTTGAGGCACTGATGTAATATAACTATACACAAAGTTCCATCCCTCTTACCTGAATCATGTATTGTTTTCCAAACCATTGACAATCAAATGGCTTATCCCTGCTTGGCCTAAGCGGGAAAATACTTATCATCAGACTTGGTCAAGACGTTCAAATAATGAACATCTATAATAAGTCTAAACATCCACAAAACACAAACTAGGTTATTTTGGGACTTACACTTCGAAACGTCACCCAAATAAATTAAGTAACTGTTTTTCCATAAGTATGTGTTTTTGTGTATACCACAAAGTTATTGCGCTCCAAAAAGTGTGACGGACAGACAAACCTACAGATTAATCCATTTAAATAATTGTCTTTCTTCAAACGTCGACTGAGTGGGACACTAAAAAATATTAGTTACTACATTTATGCTTTAATTATAACCCTTGTTCATTAACTGACTACTTTCAATAATTGACTTTTACTAATTATATAACTCTACATTCTTATATTTCTAAACTATCTCACAATAAACCAATACTTGTAGTCTGGTACTTAGCATACATAACTTCTTATAAAACAGGACTTAATCTATAACTATAACTATAAAAGTTATCAAGTATGGAATAAAGTTTCAGATTCATGTAATTACATTTGTGCGTTTTGTCCTTGAAGACAATCTTATAACTAAAAACAAACACAAGATGGTTGGTGTGAAATGTTATTATATACATGTACTAGAATTCACTTTCATTATAAAGGAGGTCATGTGGCCTGTGATCCCATAAAAAGGAAGCAATCAAATGCTGTAAGTAGGTGATAATTAGGAATGTTAGATGAGTGTTCTACTAGTATATTTGTTTTCAGAAGGGGATTTTCTTGAAAAGGATTACTGAGAAAGGGGTACAACCATGGACCTTATAAGGTCCATGGTACAACTTACCGTAGTTGATTTGGGACAAAGAACCCTGGGGGGTTTCAGGATACCAAGTGCCTGAGAATTTTAGTATTTTTTGACAATTTTAGTACTATATATGCTTACTGATTGATCTGGTTTGGTGATGCAGTCAGTTCATTAGATATTAAGCGGGAGTATTTGTCTCCCGATCGGGAGCTCGGGAGATCAGGGGTGAAATCGGGAGACTCACGCGAATTGCGGGAGGTATCACATGTATGGATATTAGAGAAAACTATCTGTCAATAACAAGCTTAATAAGCACATAGCCAAGTTCAGTGTAAAAAAAAAAGTACTGCAGTGCTGTAACAATAATTTATCCTTTTGAAGTCTGTTCCAGACCATTTTTTATTGATGGATTTTAATTCACCAGGAAATCTTAATCATTATTTTCAAAAATAATGGGAACCAACATATATTTAGGACTGAAATGAACACAAAAGACTACCAGTACCTATTAAAACAGTGCAGATAATATTGAGTAAAATAGTCTGGTATAAAACACCCAACTATCATGATCATGTTAGCTCTCTGTTTTACCTTTTTAACATTATTCACTCAATTTTGCTGATACAAGCGTCAAAGTGGGCCCATGTGAAATATCCTATTGTTTAGTGATATTTTCAATCAATTTTTATTTTGTAATTATACATACAGTATATAATATAGTTCATAAATGTTTGAATAGGAATCAAGAGTGCAATGAACAGTAAAATTGATAAATTTAACCCAAATATGATTTTTCAACAAGATATTGTAAATAAAACTACATGTACAACCAATAAAATGTTGTTATGTTTAATTTTTGAAGGTGAACGTTTTTAACCAAAACATATAGGTACTTCTTAATTGTGTACCATCCGTCTTGACAAAAGAAATGACCTGATCTGTAATATTACTAGCACCAATATGTAGAGGTAATAATGTATCGTATTTCAATGAAGTCTTACCATCAATATGTGTTAGTAGCAAAAACCATTTGTGTAAAAGTTACTCTAATGTCAAAGCTAAACACTGGTTTAATAATCAATTGTGCATAAGCATAATATAAGCGTTATAAATGACTTGTTTTAAAAGCCAAAATTCAGATTTTCTGAAGAATTGAGGTACCGGTGGGTATATACTCAATTACACATGTAATATTTATCTCATGCTGATCTACATTTTATTGCTGTTCAAAAAATATCAAAATAATGTCCATTTTAACATGATACACATCTTCTTTACTTTAAGTAGCTTAAAAACTTACATGTAAGCTTATATATTGGAGAACCCTTAAAATAGAGTATCAGTCTTTGTTAAAATGTAATAATTTGAAGGAGTTTCTACTCCTTTCAATCAAACCCCTAAAGAAATATGGTAACATTTTGTCATTCAAATAATGTAACAAATATAAATATTAGTAAAAGATATAACACCTTTAGACATTTTTAAACTATAAAGATTGATGTAGAGTCCTCTGTGAAGAAATTTATGCGTGTTACCTCATTTAGAATGATTGGCTACTTCAAGACTGGATTATTTTCTTGAAAGATATTAAATAATTTTCCAGTACAACATAAACATGCAATATTTTAGTAATGTATATTTTTAGTCTTGCCACTTTATTAAAATGAAGCTGTTTCAAGAATATACAAGCGTAAAGCACAGTCGCAAAAAAGTGTCTTGTTTAACTATTTCCATGGACCGTATAATGTCAATGCTATTTTGAAAAGATACTTATTTTCGCTGAATTAGAAAAGAACAAAATATTAATAACACTGTAGATACATGTGTATTCAAAATAATACATTATCTAAAACT
This sequence comes from Patella ulyssiponensis, assembly GCA_963678685.1. Classification (NCBI taxonomy): domain Eukaryota; kingdom Metazoa; phylum Mollusca; class Gastropoda; family Patellidae; genus Patella; species Patella ulyssiponensis. The sequence goes on from OY783231.1 coordinate 49,561,763, forward strand.
TAAATTAGATAAATACCTATATGCAAGCTCTACCTACACTGAAAAATTGGTACAATTATAATAATTTTGTTGTCATCGATGGATTAGTATATATGCTCTTTAATTGATCTACTGTCATAAGCCAGCTAATGATTGGGTGAAACTTATAGCAAATACTTTCTGCATAAAATACAGTCATCTTCTAATGTTATTCAATTCAATATAAGAACATGTTATAATTGTCTGAAAAGTTATGTGTATGGGCAACTATAGGCATTTAAGTACAATATTTGGTGCAGGATAACTGTCGACAAACTTTACAAACTAGTGAGCATCACACAAAAATACAATGTAAGCAACCTATGCACTGCTCGGATGTTTTAAAACCTTAAAGGGTTCTGTATGATTTTTTAAATGGTTGACATTGAAGACATTATCAATCATTCATATGATTCAACTGTTTGTCTTAAAAACCTAATTACAATGGAATCATGACAAATTTCATATTATTGTCCAAATTTATTTATATATTATGGTTATTAAGTTAATCATACAGAAAATGATGTGACAATTGTTGCCATGATTAAATAAAGTACATTGTAGCATAGCATGATACAGAAGTCTCTTTGTTTGAACACATTATGACTAACATGAAAATGAGTAACAAATTGTTTACCAGATTAATGGGGCAATACCGTCTGCCAGATTCTGTAATAGTACATTTATGATTCCTACTTTTAGTTCATCAACACAAATGTTGTGCTGATATCAAAAAAAATGAAACTGAAACCTAGCAGATTTTTCCAATAAATTATGATAAAAAAATTCAACAAAATACTGTACTGCAGTAATTTAAATAAACCAAAAAATACATTATTATGTATGTTAATTAGAAAGACATTATGCCTTAATTTGATAAATTGTCCATTATGTACAGTGATTTTACATGAATATAATTCAAGTATGATGATTCATTTGGAATCAATAAAACCAATCGTAAATGGCCGTCAAGCCAAATCGCAGTCTGACGAATTGCAAAAAATATACTTCATCATCACAGCCATAAACAGAGAAAGTATGGTTCAAAAAGTCATGAATGGGAATACAGAGGTCTCCGTTGTATCTCAGCAATAAATATAATGAGCAAAACCGTGCCAATTTTCTGTGAATCATCTACTAAAAATAACAGCTGATATCAAAGGATTAATGGGCTACTGGCTTCACAGACTTTCAACCATATGAAAGTTATCTTCATTAAACATAAACTTTAAGAGAAGTTGGCAGATGAATAGAATTAAAATTTATATGTACATGTGCAACAAGATTATGAAATGTTATGGCTTTAAGACATTCTCATCTCTAATCTTCTTATAAAATATATGTATTGTATACCAAAAACCAATTACATGTACGTTTACCGTTACTTTAATAATAAACCTAATTTGAGTTCATTTGGAGATAGTATTTTTCCTTTACATGTCTGACAGTTGTTTAGACTGCAACACTTAAGAATTTCACTGAGGATCCAGGATGCTATGAGGCTGGCTCTACAACACATGTATGAAAAACTGCTTTTCAACAGACTTCTAATTTACTACTAATAAAACAATAGGTGTGTCTGGTGCAATGGGAGGTGGGGGTACCATGCCCATTCATCTTACACATTTTTCATACATGTACATGAACATTTTGCTAATAATAATATCTACAGGTGACATTGTACTTCTATATACAAACACAAAGTTCCTATCTGCATTGTAAACATGTACATTTATTCCCTTCAATGAAAGACAGGTAATCTTAGGTCTTCAGACTCCTGTGAAACTTCCTTTATCAGCTGATTGGTTACATGTAACAGTTGAATAACTTCTGCTTGCCTCTTAACAAACCATTGTTATTTCCCTTGGTAAACAATATTTTCCTTTGAAATGAACCAACTTAAAATATTTCATAAGAGAGTGAACAACTTCTGTATATTTGCTTTGGTTGTGACCTGTACCATGTACATTGTACCCACAAATTTAATTATGACAGCGTTACCATTACATGTACAAACCTTATTTTGTTATGATATATTTTTCTAACTAAAGAAAAACAAGACAGTTGATTTTTTTTTTTTACTTAAGTAAAATCAAGATGCCTATTATAATGCACTAAAATATGAATTAATTTTAAAACTTCACAAGGTAACTGGTGTAGTAGACTAAGGCATACCATAATTATGCTACTGGTACATGTATAATAATATAGTATGTAATAGCACAAGTCATTTGACCTCCAGGGTAAACCCTGGTCAGCATCAATTTTGTGTCATCGTATTTGAAGTCACCACATGGGAAGATTTTGAGATCTCCCCACATCTATTGTTAGCTTCTCTATATCTATTTCTATTTGTCAGGCAATACACTGTTTTTCCTGATCATTACAATTTTTGCACTATATGTTTTGGTACCAATATTTATGTACCATATTATTAACTACAAATAAAAGTGAAAAATACATTACACAGGTCTAATCTCGAGCCGCGACCATGGAGGAAATTTGTATACTATATCTGAAGGCCAATTTATATATGTTTATCCATCATATTATTCTTTATAATCTTTCACTTGCACAAATTTGTTACACAAAATGATTAGAACAAGAATTTGCCATATCAAAACTATACTTTTACAACAAATACTAGGTAATATGTAGTAAGATTACCTATTTATCAATATTTAGAATGGAAGGATAACAAATTGTGATATGATGCTACTCCTGTAACCCTAATAAAAACTGAAGGGAAAGTCCCAATATCGTAAATAAAATTGAATCTGAGTAGTAAATCAAACGTGAAAATCTGAGAATATAGCCAATTATTCACATTGTCTGAAAATTTTAAATAAAAATATTGGACCATTTGGAAATAATCACTAGATTTGTTTAACAGGTTTAAGTAACTCATTTAAAGAATTTCATTCTTCAATGACAAGTTTAAGTTGCAAGTGACTTGATAATTGCGAAGACATATACTATTTTTACAGGCACTTGATGGTCTGGACGGCTGGAGGAAGACTTTCATGACGAACTCCCTATAGAAAATGAAAACTTCACAGACCCTAGGGGTTCAGATAATTGTTTGCAATGCAAGTATTTTTCACTTCAAAATCGAAATTAACTAGTTTTCATCCCTAAGATCTATCTTGGGCTTCAATCAACTGCCTACTATTACTATGGGTTTGGGAGAATGAGGTGTGAGAGGTGGAATAAAGTAATTAAAATCAATGAAATAAAAAATAAATTAAAACTATAGAGAGTCCTTTAAAAATAACAACAAATACCAACCCCAGAACATTATTTTTTGAGGCAGCCAATTTAAAACATAGAACAACATGTCAATTTTTAGGAAGGCCGTCTGTCAAACCAGGTAATTGCGAGACAATCCCTTATTAAAAGAATGCCTAAGTTAAAGTTAATCCTTCTAAACAACAGATTTCTTGATGAATGGTCGCGCCCATTGAACTACCGACTACTTCTTACCTGCTTATGTCAACTTTACGTCAGTCGATAGAAAGACTGAAGAAGTATCTTCATAGACATGGGCTATGTGAATGTCAGCATAATGTAAATGTAAACTAAACGCTACCGGCATGTTATCCGGCTGTGTAGTACAGTTACATACAATTACAAAGCACGATCCTTATTTCGCGACATTCATTAATTATGACATAACCAACACGTTAACATATTTTTCTTTTAAAAAAACGCACTATAAGCCAATAATTGTCATAAAAATTTAAAGCGACGAAGTAATCATGTTGCATGATAAAATGTTGTCAAAAAGCACCCACCTTTAGGCGAACTTTGGGTATTCTTTAGCACACTTTATCTGACAGCTTCTACCGTCACTGACTCATTTCCGTCACGTGACCTAGGGTGTATCCTATGCGGAAGAGAGATGAGTGGCCATAGAAAGTTTGATTTTGTCGATTATTTGATAAACCTACCATTAAATTATATTGCAATTTTAAAGATTATTTAACCTATTATAATGACACCTCTCTAACAGGTCTACATTGGTTTAAGAGTCCCTTTACGTATGTGTTATTGATATCTACACCCCCTTCATATAATGAACACGAACGATTTCTAAAAATAGAGAAAATCAACGTCTAGACAACGTGAACGGTATTCCCCTTCTTAGAAAATGGCGTCGGATAGTGATGGTGAAACTTGTATTGCTGTTGTAAACAATATTCCTCCTTTCTACCATTCGGTGGATTTACGAAATTTTTTCTCACAGTTCATAGAGAGTGGAAGATTTGATTGTTTTCATTTTAGACACCGACCTGAAAAACAAAAACCATCTAAAGTGACGCAATGCGAAAATGTACATGAAATTGAAAGTGTAAACAAAAATGAAAGTAGCAGCAAAACATCCACGACATGCTGTGTTATACGTGTGAAACGACATAATTTAGACAATTTACTCAGACTTTATAATAAGGAAAACTGGTTAGCTGAAAGTGGAGAATCTTTAACAAGTGTCTGCTATATTTCAGAAATTAGACTTGACAAGAAAAATGAAAATACACTTAAGAAGAGTTGGCCTACCGGTACTTCCAATGGTAAGCCCTTGATTTTTTGAGGCTTTAATTAATACTTTATAATATAAAAGTGACTACCGGTATAGCTTTTAGGTGGATGCTCAATGAAATGTTTTCAAACTGAATTCTAGGGACATACGGAAAGTGCAATGCATTGTTGACTGTTGTATAAAATTCAAAATAGACAATAAAACATATGACCATTACCCCCAAATTATGGCAATACCATCAATTCTAAACTGTAAGGCCAATTAAATCATTTTCGTAGTCCTTATATTAAGACAAATTAGACTAACAATATGTTGATTTCACCAGGGATCTTGTGTGTGTGTGTGTGAAATAGCTTTATTTAACGTCAGCTTCCACCGAGGTGATATCGCAGACAAGCAGGGATCTTGAAATAGCTGTATGTTTTATTACCGTACAGGGATTGAAAGAATTGTGTACGGTACCCTACCGGTACTTGAAAGGATCATGAATTTGCTTGGAGAACAGTGAAGTAACTTCTTTGAATAGTATTTTTAAACAAATTAATTTTTACTCTTTGATGAATGTGACATTTTCCCCATAAGATGTTCTTGCCATCTGTGTAGGAAATACATTTAACCTAATGAAAGGAATAGTACCGATATAGGCTGTAATTGTGCATACATGTGTGAAACTGAACAGGTTTGACATTCAGACTAAATTACGGTATGTAATTGGATTGTCTATGTACATGTTCATGTATAGTGATCCTGTAATGTGTATTGTTTATGTGTTGAAATGTGTTGTATTAAATGTGATTACATCCGTCAATCTGTCGACCACAATTGCCAAAAGTTTGAAGTTATGATCCGATTAAATTTAAACACAGTGTGTGCGTTCATGAGAAGTAGTCTATTGATTTTCAACTATTTCCGATAATTAGTGCCAGAGTTATTAGCTTTTATCAATTTGAAAAAATCTTGCAGATGCTCTGGAGACTAAAGTTTTCACCTGATTATCTTTAAGTTTATAATTTATTGACAGAATTTCATGTAGGCCTATATGAGATGAAGAAGCTTATCATTACTCAGAGTCCTATCCTATAATAACTTTTTAAAATCTTGAAGGCCCTCTAGTGGTTGAAGTTATTATAGAATTCATTTGAAATTTATACACAATGTTTATGTTTAGGATTCAGAATACTCTAGTGATTTTTAAAAATTTTCAACAGCTCAAAGCTAAAATTCTAATCTGATTACCAGTACCCCTACGTCTGGCGGTAGATTTACATGTACAAGCTTTATACTAATTTCAGTATGTTCTCTATTTGTAGATTTTTACCAGACTAGAAATGAAAAGAAAAAAATCCCAGAAGACAGAACTGATTTTACTGAATCTGACTTAATGAAATTACCAGAGTTAAATCCCCCACAAATGATGCCATATGGAAATATAGGAACTCCAACAAAAATATTCCTAAACTTTATTAGAGAATGCAGATTACCTCCAAAAATTATTCAAAAGCTGGGACTTAAATTCCCTCGAACAAAGCCAAGGAAAATGTTTGGTTCTGTTCCATTTGATTATGGCAGTGAAGTAAATGATATTACAAACAGTTCTGATTCAGAATCAGAAATAGTGTCACCTCAAGAGGATAAGTCTTTCTTAAATGCCAAAAGCAGACTTTTTCCTTTTAAAACATCCACAGTACAAGAAGTTTGTGAAAATTCTTCGCATTCAAATTCGAATTCAAAGCCAAGTCAAACAGAAATAAAACTGTCTTCTGTGCCTACCAGAACTAAATTACTACAGGATAAAGAGTCAGATGCATCAACATCTGTAGATACACGGGATGATTATTTATCAAAAAGAATGGCAAAGAAAGCTGAAAAAAGAAGAATTCGAGAATTAAAAGAAGACAGAATTGAAGAGAAATTGATTGGCGATAAAAGTGAATCAGAAGAGGTAAGGGAGATAATTTAATCTACTGCTGAACTACAGTAAAAATTATTTTTAAAGTAATAACCATGAACCTTATACTTATAATAAGGTCATTGGCTATGACGTCACACAATCGCAGTTGCTCAATTAACATTCTGTTGGTTCCAATCTTTAGAGTCACATAGGGGACCGCATTTGCAAGGAGGAATTTTGCTTGAATATACGATTCCATTTCAATGTTGGTATATAAAATTTATAAGGTTAGAATTTGTCAACTTACACAGTTTTGATTGTATGAATGTATACAGAAAGAAAAGTAGGATAATGTCAGGTCAGCATCAACTGGGACATGACAGTTTAATTTTATAATTATAATTAAGTGCCGGTACCATAGTTAAGTATTTATAATGATTTTTATCTTTGTCAGGATAATGATGATTGTGAAGAATGGGAGCGACATGAAGCAAATTATGATGATCCTTCCAATCAGGCTAGAAATAATGAAAGACTATTTGAAGAGAGAATAGAGTTAAAATGGGAGAAGGGTGGCAGTGGTTTAGTCTTTTATACAGATGCGCAATACTGGAAAAAATTTGAAGGAGGTATGAAATCATGGGAAGCAGAACAAACAGGAAAATTGTTTCTACTAGCCCAATGGTTGTAAATTATGGGCCGTGAGACATACAATTCTAACCATTTGGGATAATTACCTAATGGGCTATTACTCGTAATAAGATATTCATGTGTTGTAAACGTTCTCCTTACTGACAAAAAAAAAATATGCAACATCCCTTGTTGATTGACCGGACGACTTAACTGTTGTGCGTGTATGTTCCGTTGCCTGGCAACCTATCTTTTATGGTGAGGAACTGTATGTAGATTGTATGCAGGATTTGAGACCAATTCGCAAAGCCTTTCTAATAACAAATGAATGCTTATGAGAAATACTATAGTATACTCAAATAGCTTGGATTTTAGAGAATTATTCCATGTTTATTTTGAATATTTTATTATTCAAATAATTACCTTTACTTTCTTAAGGACAGTGATAATGTCCTCCTTGTTATATTTTGACATAACTATTTATTTTTATACGCCCACATTTATATGTGTAGGCCTACGTATATTGTTGTCGCCCCTGGTCTGTTTTTCTATTTACATTTTTTTGTGGACACTGTACAGGTCACAATTTTTGTCTGATTTTGACGAAACTTTAAATATAGATTTCTATCCCAAAGATCTCGGTTCGTTTTGATATTGCCATGTATTGAACCAAAAATTCATGAATTATGGCCCCTGATGGTACGAAAAGTCACATTTTATGTAGTGGACATATGTTTTATATAATTATGATGAAACTTAAATTATATGTTTATATCCCAATAGATAGTGACACCTCTTGGATTATGGCCCCTGATCGTATGCAAAATAACTTTTTAGCTTGTTCTTGTAAAATATGGGCGTATCTTGCATGGCAACCGTTTGATAGTGAGAACAAAACTATTATTTTGTAGATTTTGATGAACAATGTGCTGATGATTGGGATGTTGATATGAGTGGTTATTATGAAGATGGAGGAGGAGATAAAGATGCTCGTGACCTCATCACGATGAGACAAGAGAAGCGACGTAGGGATGGCATTGCAAGTGGAGACCGGTTTTTGGAAGGGAAAATCGGTAAATTTGAAAAATATACGAAAGGTGTTGGTAGAAAAATTATGGAGAATCAGGGATGGAAGGATGGACAAGGTTTAGGAACAACAACTAATCCTGGCATTGTTGATGCTTTACAAAATGATGGGCAACATCCGCGAAATAAAAAAGGTTTAGGGTAAGTCTCCCTATACATTGTCTGACCAAGACCTGTTTTACCACAATGTTTCTATACATGCACATGGAAATGTGGCCGTATATTGTCGTAGTGCTCCCCCCCCCCCGCGCGCAGTGATCCACATTAAACACTCTACTTTTATCATCTCATTGTTTTGAAATTAATATATATGTTGTTTACACCGGTGAGATGAAGTAGCTTATGTAATTTCAATAACTTCTGTTAATTTTTCTCAAATTATGGCCCTTGTTTCACTTTGTTGAACAACAGAAGTTATTCTCCTGATAGTATACAAATATCGTTGTGTTAAAACAATATCAATCACTATAAACCAGTGATTGATATCCCATCAAAATTGTATTCTGATTCGTGTACACATTGGCGTGCACCTAAAAGATCCCTTGGCAGTTGGAATTGGATATAAAAGTAGGCCGTAGCGCCTCTGCCTGGGCAAAATTTACCTCATAGCACACTGTATGGCGTATGTCCGTCATCATTAGCCCAGTTAAGGAGCAGAACAGTAGGATCTTAAACCCAATTTCATTTCATTGTATTAATGTTTTCCTCAATCTCTACATGCCACTTTAAGATCTTTGTGTTGTTCATTGAATTTTTACATTGCCCCTATTGCATTAACTCTCCTGCAGGTTGAATTTTAAATTAGCAAGAATCATTCAATCATACACTTTAAAACTTAACAGAGTTACTCACCCTGTTATTTTTGTTCCTTTCACATCATGAAAGGGGTTGATTGATGTCCTTTTATCTGGTAAGTATTTTTGTATTCATATTTACAGTATATTAATTTTGTTCTTTTTTATATGATTTACAGGTTTAATGGTGAAAAACTTAAAAAAATTGGTCCAAGTTTTAAAAAGAAAGCTAAGAATGATCATTTAATAACAACAATATATGATGATCCTAGTGTTACAGATCCCTGCGAACCTTTATTACGGAGAAATGAACCATATATTATAAAACATACACCTGGTATTAGTCATATAGACTTTATGAAAAGCTGTGATTAGAACTCTGATTTTGTTTATAACTCATTTTATTTTTGAATATATATTATTTAAAATGAATTATAGAAATTTGGACAATTTCCTACATAATGTATTTTAAGGTAAATATTGATGTATATAATTATGGTCTTTAGAACATCAATAAAACTTACGGACAGTGGTCTGGATTGTTGTTCGTTAAGATGAAAAGTGTGAGGGAAATCGAGTGGTTTAAAGTGTGTGCTTTAAATTATAAGGTTTGTCATTGAGTCAAGTGGCGTGGTTTTATCTTAAGGATTAGGGTTACCTGCCCAACCTCAGGGTTATTGAAATAAAATTGTACCATATGCAGAACCTGATCAGGGTTTATGTCAGTCTGTCAGCAGTAGGATGAAAATGGAGAAAACCCATGAGATTGGACAGTCGACCCTACTCCTTGTAATGTAAAAACGAAACCATGCCACTTGACCAATGACAGACCCTCTGATCCAATGTGCATATGCTAACCATTCAACCACCCAACCCTCTGGATTGTGTATGGCGTTAGATTTTATTTAGAGGGATTGGCACAAACGGACAATTGACTTTCCCCAATTATAACATGTTTTGGAAGGAATAGGAGTTGACCATCTTTGTGTCATTGGTAATAAACAACAAAATACTAGTTATTTAAGTAAGATGTATAGGAAATTTTATCAGAATCGAAATCTGGCTGGAGAGAGTCCATATATCAATATCCAGACATAACCTCATTGTATGTGGGACAAATGTTGAACTAATATTCAGATCGTTATTTTATTAGATTAAATATTAAACAACAATAACAACTTGCACAGATCAAAATGATCAATTATATTACAATTTTTTTCTTAGATAAATGTTCTCACACGTCAAATTTTCCTCTTTTTATGTGACATGCTGTTCAAAAATCTTTCAAATCTCGACAGCTGTTCATCTTGTTTCTGAAGAAATTCTTGATGTTGAAAAATTTGTTCTCGTTGCAATTCAACAAATTCTTTTATGAAATCGGTAATAGGTTCAGGATCATTCAACCTTTTCCTTGATCCTCTTTTGCATGAATGAACACAATTGCAAGAATCTTCTGAATCTGTGTTATTCTCATCAGAAAGTAATGTGTCATCAGTATTATTAGTTTGTAAAGACTCCATTTGAGCAATGACTAGACTTTTTTCGGGAGACTTTTCAAAACTGTTACTACTTGCAGATGTATTTATGTACTTTTTTAAAGCAGATTTGCAGAATTGGTTTATTTTGGCTAACTTAACGCGGGTCGTATCAGCATACATTTCATGAAATTCTTGAAAATAATCAAATGGTCTAGAACTTAAACCATCTTGAGATGCCATAGCAATATATGATCGTTTTAATGATTTCCATTTGTTGATTGCTTGATTAGTAGTTACTTCCCATCCATCATTTCGCATTTCTTCTGCAATTTCAGCCCAGACTTCAAAATGGACCTTCCTAGTAAGAAATGCTGGTTCTTTTTCTATACGAAGCTTTACAAGTACATCTGTTTCATCTTTGGTCCACATTTTTGGTAAACTGTTTTCTGAAAGAACAATGGGATACAAATGGTATTAGTATGCAAGAGTTTGTTTGCTACATGAACTCCTAGTTTATACATTAGAATCTGTCCATCATTCAGATTAGCTGTATAATTTAATAACTCAGAATCAGGGTTATCTGATGTCAGGTAGAGTGGACGAACAAATAGTGGACAGACACTTCTAATATCTCTCTGACTGAACGAAAATACTATAATCCAGTTATTGTACATTTATATTTTGTTCAGTTTTCAATTATTTTTTTTATGCTCAATTTACTTCTCTTCCAGTGTTTGCCTTTATTTCATATGTTTACAAATTTTGTGCGAGCCACAGTGGTTAAGTGGGTAAGCCACTGGCTCGCTAGTTTGGATGATTTTCTGGATTGGTTTCCGTGTGTCAATGGTGCAGGATGGAGGGTATGACAATAGTTGGTGCTGCCTATGCAAAATTTCCCTTGTAGCACACTATATGACGTATGTCCATCATTAGCCCAGTCGGAGTAGAACATTAAACCCCATTTCCTTTAATTTACAAATTTTGTCCCGAATTTAAAATACATATACCTTTTATTTTACATGGCTCCTTTGGTTTCAGTCCAGAATTTGTTTCTTTCAATGTTGATAAAAAATTAGTTCTATAGACTGGATCTACAAAAAAAGAGAGAGAAAACTGGAAAGAAACACCTTTATATTGATCGTTTGCAACAATATATTGTGATATGTTTCCCCAACACAGTATATTCACATATATTCTTTGAGAGGCATTTAGCAATTGATTTATGATATAATACTAGAAACTTATATACATTGCTTGAAAACGACTTGTAAAATCTCGTTGAAACGTTGCAGTACAATAAACCTAGTGATTGTATCCATAATAAGTTTCTAGTATTATATATTCATATACAATATCTGAAAGTAAGTGTATTATAATATTTTATTGAATAAATTGTTTTAGCCTACATTTTTTCTATAATTTTAATTGTCCAAATCACTGAATTTTTGTTTACAAATAATAATAGCCTCTGCAGATCAGGACAGTCATCAGTTGATAGATTGTTGATGGTTAATGGACATTCTAGAACACACGCCATTTCAAAATATATGCTCACTCTGAAATTTAGTCAGCCCTCTCAGCTCCCAAGCTAAAGTTATCCTTTTATTGTCTTATAACATAAATACACAGTTATGTGCCTAAAGTTATCATCCGACTGACCTATACATAAAGTTATAACTCTTTATCGCTTTGAAAAGTCTTATTGATGCTCTAGTGTTTAAATTTATCATCCCATTGAATAGAAGACTAAACTGGTACACGCATAGTGTTTAAGTCAATCAGCTTGTTAAATGATATGATTTTAAGTGCAGAACCTGTATAAAAGCTAAAGTACATGTTGTTGAGCGTGACATCCTTTATGGTCTGTGCGGACGATTTACCTGCCAAGGGCCTGGCAACCTATCTTGTTCATTACTTAATAATTATAAATTATTCAGAATACAAATCTTACAAAACTTTCAAATTTATAAACTTTACAGGTCTGAAATACATACCATTTTGAATTTTGTCCATTTCATCTTGTGAAACAATTGATGAATATGTTGTACCATCAGCATCAGTTAACTGTAATTGTATATTTTCACCCTTTTCCCTGCAATAGTGATAAATATAATGATTTTCTGATAAACATTATTATTGTTGATCGAAATTAAAATGGCTGATAGTCTTGGACTATGTTATTGTTGTTAAAGAAGTACTTCAGTTATTATTGTTATTTTATTACAGATGGCACATATAGGATTATTTAAAGGGACAGTTCCGATTTCAACAGAGTCTCAAAAATAAAAGTCCGAGTACATATGAAATTTAAACGCCAAAATATAGTTGAATGGTGTATTGACCTTGTCTCAAAATTTCAGCTCAAAATATTGAGTCGTTTGGACGTGAATGTCAAAAATGCTTATCCGGAAACGTAACCCTTTTAAGATTTCGGGTCAATTTTTTCGTTGGTGACCTGATGATCGATTCTCGTTCCTTGAGAGGTCTATATAGTGAATGGCCCATGTGCTCTACTTGATAGCGAAAGGCAAATTTCAACTACACATTATTTTTATTTAAAAGAAAGCCTGGTTTTACGTAGATACCGCACAATACAGCTTAGGACACCGGTCTCATTTTCCAGAAGACTGATGTGTTTAAGTTGTTTGAAAACGTATCACAAATACTAAGTTAGTTGCTCTGACCTTTGGTAGGGGATTTTTAAGGGATTTTAACACAAAATTAAGCATTTATATTCTTCAAAAAATTATCGGGATTAGCCCTCTAACACTTTACAGATCATAAGTGTATTAGATCCAAATAGCTTCTCTTAATCTAGTAAAGGGAGATAACCACATTTATCAGTAGGCAGTACAACCTTTACCATATACAACTAGCTACAATTACCATTTTATTTTATTTATCATGTAACATTTAAAGAGTTACAACAATATACAACCCGAAATCCTTCAAAAACTCTATCCTCATATCGATAGGGATGCTTTGTAACAAGTTTGAAAAAAAATCTTTCAAAGATTCTAGCCTACTGTGTTAACAAACCTTTTTCTGGTCAGAATGAAAGGGTAATAACATTGGAAATGAAATGAAATGAAATGGGGTTTAACGTCCTACTGTTCTGCTCCTAATGAAGATGGGCATATGCCATACAGTGTGCTATGAGGCCCTAAGGCCTACCGGTACTAATATATCGAATTCCAGCTGCCAAGGGATCTTTTACGTGCACGCCTATGTGTACACGGGACCTCAGTTTTTCGTACCATCCAAACAAGTACACAGCTGTCCTTGTCAGGCCCTCCGTCCTGATTCACTGACAAGACAGAAACCCCGCCGGAAAATCTGGATGAACTTTCTCGGCCGATGCAGGGATCGAACACCTGACCTCCAGGCTAGCGGGCCAGTGTGTAACCCAACATTGGGAGAGAGGGAGAGAAAAATGGGGTTTAACGTCCACTCAACACAAACTAGGTCATTTCGGGACTAACATAAGGTTTAATTTTATTTCAATAATTCGCTTGCGCGTAGGGGTCTTTAGCAATGGGAGGAAACAGAGTACCCTGAGAAAACCCATGAGGTTGGACAGGCGACCCTACTCCATGCCACGTAAAACCAGGGATTCGAAAACCCTTTGGCCACCCCCCACCCCACCCCCAAAATGTCAAAAAATCTAATCTGTATCACATTGACAAGCAATTGTTAATGCCGGACCAAGAGCCCAGGTCATGATTATATGTACACCCAAAACTATGTTTGCAAAAAAAAAATACCCTGGGTTAAAGCTATGCAACAACCTGAAACCAAGATAGCCCAAAAATTTGATCGAAACTAAGATACAATTAAGTAAAAATGACTGTAAAGTAGACTGGTCATAGGAATTCAAAACGATCAATTAAATATTTAGATGGCCATTTTTGTTTATGTTCTTGTGATTGTAAATACTGAGAAAAATTGAACTATTATTGAACTGCATTTGTTTCAGAGATTAAAACTTTCACAGTAATGTAGTACTACTAGAGAGCATAACAGAATATTTTGCATACCATTTTTGGCTACCATTTAAAATTACAATTTTAATTTAAACTTCTGATGCATCATTTAGCACTAAGAATCCCTTGCAAACTACATCTTTGGGAAAGTTGAATGTCTGATAGGAATATCAGCCCCAAAATGGTTCAATTCCGTTAAGTATTTACAAAGTTCAAAGTTAATTGAAATTTCCTAAATATGCTGTTTGAGCATAACAAGACTCTGCCATCTTTAATCGGTCACAGAGAAACCTAATAATGGGCCTAGTATAAGTCTGATTGAATCAAAGTCGTGTGATTATCTAGCTCTGGTATTTTGATTTGGATTTCTTCACTAAATGTTAATACTTGGGATCCAGAAATTGGTAGCAACGCATATAATAATGAAATATGAATGTATATAACCTGGGCTCTGTTTCTCGAAATCTTAACTAATGATAAAATCCAAATTTTAGAATAGAATTCAATCAAATTACTAAAATTTGGATTTTATCTTCGTTAGAATTTCATGAAACAGGCCCCTGATTTACATTCAATCGTTTCATTTTTACCCCAATTTCGAATCAGTCGAATGTTAATCTCTGTCGGATGGTTATTCCAGTCTACACAGGGTAGTATTTATATTGTACATGCTCTCCAGATAAGAATATGATGTCACCGTTTGACATGACTTGTTGCTTATGTCTAGCCTTGTCCTTCAAGACCCTTGTTAGAAATAGCACTGAAACGCATTATCGTACCTGATCCGTGTACCAATGGTAAAATGTTGATTTTGTCTTAAATTTGGATATCAGAAGCCCATCTTTTCCCCCTTAAGATTACAGCATCAATGTTGATTTAAATTGACAAATAACTCATGTTCTCAATGTCAAAGATTGTAGATGATTTTGAGTTTAAGACTTGACAATTTTAAGGAAATGCTAAACATGGGAAAATGGACTGTTTGCTATATTTTATCATAGCGCAGATCACTTTATACCTTGTCAAGTTGTGTTGGTTGGAGGTTTTGACTGATTGGATTATTAAACTAGTATGTAAGCTATAATATCTAATATTCTTGCATGACACAGACAATCATTAATTAGTCTTGTTGCATTGTTAAGTGGTGGTGAAAAGAGAGAGAAATGGGGTTTAACGTCCAACCGACCAAAACTAGGTCATTTTGGGACCAATTATAACATATGGATCAATTTTATTTCAATAATTCGCTTGTGCGTAGGGTTTTTTTAGCAGTGGGAGGAAATCGGAGGACCCGGAGAAAACCAACAAAGTTGGGTGGCTTTTTAAAAGGAGCTTTCATTCATACATGTTTGCTAAATTGCTAGAATGTGTATGGTAATACAATATGATATCTCTCACGCATCAGCTTCATATTTACATGTACATACAGTAATTTGCTATTAAAATGTGAATACAGACGTAAGAATGCTAATATGTTTTATTTATCAAAAAACTGAAGTTAGATTTTTGTAGAAGACAACTTTGGGGAGAAGGTCGCCAGCAAAGATACAAATCCAGTGATTTAAAAAAAAAGTTTAAGAGAAGAAACTTTTTGATTACATGTATAAGTATGGAGTAACTGTATCTTATTATTGATACTGATTTATCAGGTGCATGGAGTGAATATGACAATTGTGAATCTTCACATCATAGCATAATAAACTGGCCTATAATATAATATTGTTGTCAGTGGAACTTATCAAATTACAGTGTATTTTAAATACAGATGTGATGTCATCCTTTGATGTTAGCGTACCATTATTTCATATAATGTTACGCGCAATGTACCAAGCCTACATTATTTATACAAGTTACAATACAGGACGCACGTTACATATGTCAATGAAATACATGGGCTATAGTGTCTGTATTTTAAGTTGTTTGATGGTCTTGTGCAAGACATTGCGTAATATACAGATAATATATTGCACTTGTGCTATTTATTTCATTCAATATCAATATTGTAATAATAGACAGCTTTATGGATAACATTCACTAGGTTTATTAACTGCAACGTTTCAATGAGGACACTCTCACCGTTATCAAGCAATGATACAATCAACGTTTGTTCGTTCGTTACTGGGAGTTTAACGTCCACTTCCACCAGAGGTGATATCGTAGACTAGATACAATCGACATGTTACAGAAGGTTATATACAAACAGATAACAATAAACTAATTAACAATTTAAGGCCGAAGCCATTCAAAGTAAACCTATACCCAAGTAAACTGTTATTAATCAATGGGAAACCCTTACAGAGGATGAAATCTACAACTGATAATAATAAACCCTTAACATCCATTTTGCAAATAAAGATTAAAAATTAACAAAACACCTATGAGTGTAGCCTCTAAAAATATAGAAAGCCATTTTGTATACGGTATCTAAAAACTTGTTGGCATCATTGCTAAAATGTAAAATAATATAAAATAAATCCCACAATGAATTAAAAGTTTGGTAACTAAATTTTAACTAAGTAGTTAGCCCACCCATGGAATATGGAAATAAATACCATTCAAACTACAATAATATTAAAGAAATGTCATAAAAATTAGCATCTAAAGATTCAAAATTAAATACAGGTTGGGCCTCATATTAAATAATAGCCAGTTTACTATGCGTAACTTTAAATAGCACAAGCTGTACGTAGTGAGACTACGCGGTTAGAAGCGAGAATCACGTCGTGAATTCCGCTCCATAAATCTGTTCTTACATCCACTCTACGCTCGTGTCGACCGTCCCGTGTTCTTGATGGAACACTGTGTTCTTGGCTGCCTTTGTTGGAACAGGGCATTGGTAGTAAAACTTGCAATGATCACCGCCTTCATTTCAAAAATTAAATACGAAGCCACGGTTTTGGTATTTATCGTAAATAATGATAAATTAGGTGCAATTAAACCTACAGTGAGTTCATTTCTTCGTCCTGTTCTGTGTTCGCCATTTTGTTCTCGGTTCACGGACAGCAGCGCGTGTTCGATGTTAACGGAAGTTGTTATTGTGGACTTAGACTAGTGATTCTTTTTGTTTCATGAATATAGTCCATTTAAAGCTACAAAGCTTAAATTAGGACTTATGGTTTATTTAAAATGAAAATCTCTAAATCTGCTGAATATCTCTGTTATGTACATAGCCTAATAAGAACATTAAAACAGCCATGACCGCACTCCGACTTAGTAGGACACTCACACCAAACTGAAATGGGCATATATTACAAAAATGTCCCCCCAGATCTAAGAATATTTCAATATGCCAACAATGCTCCATGCACAAAACTGAAGACGAAGCACATTTTTTACTAGAATGTCCATTGTGTGAAAATTTACGTACCGTTACATATAGCCTAACCAGCATTTACAAATAATCATCTACCCCATTCTCTAGAAAATCTATTCAACCCACCCAAAGCAATTGGAAAATCAGTTAGTTGTATCTCATGCTATTAATCTAAGAACATAAATTGTGTATAGCTACGCTACCTTTTCATATCAAAATTATTATCTAGATTTCCATGTATTAATATATTTCATTCCATATTTCATTACTTAATGCCTTTTATGTAGGCCTACTTATAATATTTATACCCATAATATTCATCATAGGCCTACTTGTGTTGGATGTTGTGTCATTATCAGACCAGTATAGGCTATGTGTAACCCAGATTAAATTATCATTTGTCTTGTTTGTAAATATATATATTATTTGTCATATTGCTATATCTTTATGTACACAAGTTCATATTGTAATTGTATGCTGTCCTCAATGGATGTTTTGATACAATAAAATTTTGTCTTATCTTATCTTATGTCTCTCCATAACATGTTGCGCCTTTAAAAAAGATTCCGATGATCTTAATCTTAATAATAATGATAATTGATTAATTTATAATAATTAATACTTTATTAAACTTTTATAGTGCCGAAATCCGGCTGGCACAGCTACTTAACGATACAGGGGGGTTGGGATGGCCTAGTGGTCTAGAGTGCCGCGCTTCGACCTCTAGGTGGCCGGTCACCTCTGGCTTGCGGCTGTGGTTTCGAGCCCAGGTGTGAGCGTATGTGGCATGGAGATAGGGGCACCTTCTCAACCTCGTGGGTTTCCTCCGGGCACTCCGGTTTCCTCCCACTGCTAAAGACCCCTACGCGCAAGCGGATTATTGAAATAAAATTAAACCATATGTTAGTCCCGAAATGACCTAGTTGTGTCGAGTGGATGTTAAACCCCATTTCTCTCTCTCACTTAACGATACAATAATATTAATAAGTAACGACGGGTCAGATTATTTAGATAGAAAACCGCATGGACACATTTTTTGAAAAACAAATTTGACGACCATTTAAAACTAACTATGAGTTTCTAATAATTTATTCTGGCAGCACATTAAATTTAAAATTCTTTATATTTGTTGTAATATTATCCTTTTAACTTCTAACTTCTGTTCATCTCGAAGAAAACAATATTGGTGAACACCTGTGTAGTTTTCTATAGAAATTATAGAGTTTCATCGGGAAGGGTATGTAGAGTAGGTATATTTGCAGCACAGGTCCCAAATATTCAACAGTTTTAATAGCACAAATACTAAAGCATCCCTGTAAAATTTTATTCTGTAGAGTTTAATAGAACTTTCTGTAGGTAATTCTACAGTTATATGCATAGGAATGGATACAATAGAATTCTACTACTGGAGGGGGTTGAGTTAATGAGAGAGGTCTCCGAAAGGAAAAATCACAGAATGATAAATATCGATAGTGCTCGATATCTCTCATGGCTTCACACAGTCACCGTTTGTAAAAGGGGTGGGGGGTAACACTGGAAGGAACACACACTGGATTAAATTGGTGCTAAATCAATGGGCTGCAGCTTATTCCCAAAATTAATGGTCCCCTAAATTATCATAGTATATTTCTTATAAATATAGTGTTGAGTATGTTTGTACACGCGTCCACACGGATTGACACCCCATCGTTTAGCAGTGAAAAGTTGCCCAGTAAAATTGACTGGGGCTCCAATTATTTTCGACATTGATTGAATGGGACAGTCTCTGAACGTCCAGGGTGAGTGTAATGAGACCGACGTTCAGAGCTGAACTAGTGCCGAATATATCTTTATCGGACATATAAATTTCATTAGTGTGTGTGACAAAGGTTACTGAAATGGAAGAATAAAAATACGGAACGGAAGGTCGCAGAACGTGGAAATAAATAGAATTCGACCTCGCATGATTCTATAATTATAATGTTTCAAACCTACGATTTAAAAAAAATATCCGTTGCAACTATTGACACGGCTTACGGGAAAGGCGCATAACTCAGAAACCAAGTCACACCAAATCTGAAAACAAAATCCCGTGTAAAATCGTTGACGGATTAGCAGACAGGGGCGACTACATAATACACCCACAATGAAGTGTATTAATGAAACACTTTCTGCACCAGCGCTGGCGCGCATAGGCCTTTTCCAGAAAATCTGGAAAATTATATAGCCGACCGCAAACGCGTTATCAATGCAATTCTGACCCATAAAGCAACAACACAGTAACCCAATCTACATGTATTACTTACGTCGCTTTATATCCTCAATACCACCCTGTGTCCACCAGAATTCCAGATTTCAGAGATGATTGAAAAAGAAATCATAATTAGATTCCTGTGAGTCGTGGTTGACGGATCCGGTCACCACCAGCAAGCGCCAAACTCGCAAAGCGCGTCGTCGGGCGGTATGCGGTGGCATCTCTTTTCCGACTAGAAGGCAAAAGATATTTTTCGACAAATAATAATTTTCACTTTAACCGTCTGTCCGAAAAATCGGATCATCCCAATTTTGGACAGCAGTGTGGTAATACTGGTGGTATTGGCAAGTAAAACTATGTACTGTTTCAGGCATGATGCTATTGCGTATTTCTACATTTGTATTTGAGACTCGGGTATACGTAAGATTCACTCTTAACATGCCTAAATTCAAAAATTTTACTTTCATATACAACCGAAATAAAACTGTTTTGATATTCAGCAGTTGACCTGAATTAAATGGATCATGTTGAGTTATTAATTTCAATCAATTTAGTGTAGAATAAAAGAAGGACAATCCTTATATTCATTGAGCCTACACTGAAAAAAAACTTGTGTTGGGTCACAACACAAGTACTTGTGTTAAAATTATTCAACACAAACTTGTGTTGTTTTGCATTGCATCAAAACAAACTTGTGTTCTTCTTAATGCTTTAACACAAACTTGTGTTGATTTATAAAATCTTGTGTTTTTGTCATAAAATTAACACAAGTAATGTGTATACTATCGTCAATAAATATTTTGTGTTTTTAATTTTAAAAATTAAACTCGATCCATACAAAGTCTTAATTTTGGGATCCACAAGTTATAAAAAAGATATTTTTTACACAGACAATATAGCCAGACAGACTTGAATGTTAATTGGTGTTTAGATGTCTGTGGTTAAAATAAAGTTGTTGATTTTTTTATTGGCCCAATAAACTGGTAGATTTAAGGAATACCTAATACGCCTGGTAAGCATTCCGGTGTGATTTTAACAATTGACTCCAAACGCGTTGACAAGAAAATGGGTAAAACTCTTTTGTAATGTAATTTGTTAATAAAATCTAAGCTACATTTTGTTTGCGATATCACCTCGTTGGAAGCGGACGTTAAATAAAGCGATTTCACACATAAACATTTACCATTAACAGCCTGCTGAAATCATTTTTGAGCAGTGATATACTGGTCACCACAGAGAATACAAGACCGGAGGTTTGTAAATATTTATAAAAAAAAAAAAAAAAAAAAATACTATGTATTTATTTCTTTAGCATCGATATTGTTTAATTTTTTGTATATATTAGTATTTCGTTTCCTTTATACTTGAGTATATTTAGGTTGAACTACTAACCAGATATAGATACAATTTCAATTTGTTTAAAACATATTTGAGCCTTCTTTATATTGCTTATATAAATATAGATTTTGACTTGTGTTTACATCATTGGCCTAGCAATGGCCGAATCTATACTACAGTATATAAGAAAACGTAAGTGTACATTTTATTTATATTACACATACCAACATATAGGAGGTTATTACTGTGACAGCCACCCCGTAGTTCGCATAGCTTATAGGTGGATTAAAAACAACACGCTACACATTTGATGAAAGTATATGAAACCTCAAACACTAATCTGTAGTTAAATACACAGAAAGGTCAATCTTAAGGTAACCATTTTAACATTAGGTACATTAAAATACACCGCTTCCAAGAAAATATACTCAAAAAAGTTTCAGTCCTTTGTCAAATAATTTCAACCATGTTGAGATCGACAATATAATTTGAAAGGAGTTGTTAGATGTGCAATACGAGTGGTGTTTCCGCAAACTTTAATCGATTTCCGATCAACAAAGGTTTTTTAGAGTATGGGAGTTACCAACCATGAGGTTCCTCTGGATTTTCCATCATGGTTTCTAAGGTCATTGCTGCAAGACGGGCTGATGGTACAAAAACGAGACACACCTGTGTACTAATTGACGTGCCAATAAAAGAACCTGTGGCAGTTGGAATTCGATAAAGAGTAATTGGAAACGCCACTGCCCTGGGAAAAGTTTCATTTATAGCACATGTTAAGGTGTGTGGCCGTCTTCTTTATCCCGTTCGGTACTGAAATGTAAGACGTTACATCCCATTTTAAGTGCACGAATGGATCTCGGGTTGTTTTTATACCATCCCATCTGAACGGCTGGGCGCACTACCCTTGTCAGTTGTCTGCCCCGCAGACACAACCGCACCAGAAACAAAATCGCAAATGTTCTTCTATACATCGGAATTTGATCCCGGTACATTCTAGCCAAGAGTCCACTATCTTGACCACTATTTTGATAAAAATAACTTTGACAGCTTCCCAAAACCCACCAAATTGATAGTCACAGACTATTGTGGCTAAATCAATGAAATGTGTTATATTATTCAAGAATAAATATTTATATAATAGATGCTTTGTGACCCAAACAATTCAAAGAATCCGGAAAAAAAATCTAACTAAGATTAACGAGTTAACGATAGTCAACTGCTTGAAGGTCGAAACTGCAATTGCCCAGCAGATGTGAAAAATGAAAGCAAAGTGTCAATACGTATATAAATAGAAAGTAAACGGAAATTATAATATGTGAACATACTCATGAAACATATTCAGCAGATTGACGCCATACCCTGTCTCGTACACGAAAATCGTCTCGTGTTGCCCAAAATAGGTAGTTGTAATTCAACCAGTCAGACAGGATCCTTAACCAGTAGCTTCTGAATCCAAATACTAATTAGTTCTATGAATCTAAAAGTATTGATCTTTATATTCTTAATCATTCTGTTATACTTCCTGGTCACATGTAGTTGTACTTTTGTGTGGAAACTAAGTCTTTCCAATCTATGATCGAAAGGAACTTCGATAGCTTTAAATAAAACGATATGTACAAACATGACAAAGTCATAATTAGTACAAGATTAATTTTTTTTCTGTCGATCAATCGGAATTTTTGCTAATATGAATTTTCTTAGAGGGTTTTAAGTGTACATTGCAATTATTAGCAGTTAATAGAGTCTTAACCTTTGTTAGTTGTTACTATAGCAGTTAACAACACCCCCAGGGCTCAGAGGCGACGAGTCCCCCCCCCCCTCCCCAGCGCCTCCCATCCACAAATTCTAACAACTTTCGGCGAATTAACGTGTATGTGTGGTCAATAATTAACCATAATCCTGTTAGTCCAAGGAAATTTGTCAAATGTTATATTTTAATTTTGAATAAACATGACCTTATACGCGAAAGACCTGTCTTATTTGATTATGAGTATATTCGTGTCAGTATCTTTTCAACTAAAAAGACTAACTTGGATATGACAACTTTCACTCTAAAAGTTAATCCAGAAAAGTCAAGTAGTTTCTGTTTTACGGACCATCGCGAATCGCTTAATAATTTCGTACATATCAGCAAAGAGGAGGCTATTGAGGATTGCTACTTTCCTTTACTGAAGACGGAGTTTTTTGAAGGGGATGATGGAGCGTGGGCTGGTAACCACCATCAATAATTTTAGCCCGATGACTCTTCTATATACAGTAAGATTCTTGAATTTTCTTAATGGTAAAATGTTTATTTTGTCTTAAATATTGGATATCAGAAGCCCACCTTTTTCCGGTAAGATAACAGCATCAATGTTGATTTAAATTGATAATTAATTCGTGTCTTCAATGTTGAAGAATTTGGACGATATTGAATAAAAGAGACTTAGCTTCTTTAACTAATATGATTTATTACTGATCGCAAAGCTGTGGTTTATAACATTAAAGTTTGAATTCAGGTTAGAGATCAGTGATATTTAGGAAAACATTAAAAAAACCCTCCTTATTGTGTCTCATGTCCTTGCGTTAGCGGCGTAGTTAATCTTGCATGAGCTAGTGGTAATAATTTATCTTCTGTCCATGCATGACAATATTAAATCCACCCGAATAATGTATTTCTATTCCCAATAACGTTTCTTTCTATTATAGGTATTACTATTTTTGGGGTGCTATACAAATTATGTATTATCAGGAACAACAGGCGCCCTCGCAACTAGTAATACTGGTACAAGTACTACTACCACCGGAATAGATCCATGTGCGGTAAGTACAATATTTACTATACATAGACTTTTAGTACCAATCAATCTGCAGGTTTACAATGTCGTAGTCGTAATGTTGATGTTGGTTGGTTAACGCTTCTGGCTACGCTGTTGCATGTTGTTTATTTCAATGTTTGTTTCATGCAGCATCTCCAAATAATCTCTTCCTTCTGACAAGGTCAAGTACTCACTAATAATCATGTATTCATATTCTGTTGACAGGGAGCAATATGTCCCGTGGGAACAAAATGTCGAATTATGCAGACTATGAAAGTACTCAAAGTTACTTGCGTTCGTAAGTATAATAAACTTATATTTTCGTATAGGCTCAAAATATAAGTTCATTCTACAATTTTAGTTTTCGATGTGATAGCCAGTGTATAAAAAGTCCTTATTTTAAAAAAAAACTATTTTTATGTTTAGTTTATTGATTTTTGTTTCAGCCAAGAAAGCTATGTCACAAACAGGCAATTGTCCAAGAGGCCGCCCAGTTGTGAAAATATCAGGTCGAGACCTACACTGTACCACGAGTTGCCCTTCTCCAACCAAGTGTTTTGGCAGTAGATGCTGTCCTACAATTCCAAATGTGGATGCGAATGGTAGTAGCGGGACGTACATCATGCAGGAACCGATACTAGGGATAGGGGGTGGAGCATACAACATGCAGCCCAGTAGTACAGCAGGCAGTGGTGGTACTGGACAAACAACGGTCATTTTAGTTCCAACGCCTGTTGGCGGGGGTGGTATGACAGGAGGCATGAGCGGAGGAATGGTGATGCAGAAGCCACCAATGATGAAACCACCTATGATGATGCAGCAGCCGATGATAATGCAACAACCAATGATGCAACAACCGATGATGCAACTCCCAATGATGCAGCGGCCAATGATGCAGCGGCCAATGATGCCGCCCCCAATGATCCGACCCCCGATGATGCATAGTGGAGGAAACTATGGTGGTGGTGGGTATGGAGGTGGGGGTGGGGGTGGACATTACGATGGCGGCGGTGGTGGTGGCTATTCTGGCGGGGGAGGTGGTGGTGGCTATCATGGAGGTGGTGGGAGTCATGGCGGGGGTGGTTATGGTGGAGGTGGCAGTGGAGGAAGTTATGGCGGGGGGCATGGAGGTGGCGGGGGTGGACATGGAGGTGGTGGTGGTGGATATGGAGGAGGAGGTGGTGGTGGTGGTTATGGTGGATATGGAGGAGGCGGTGGTAGTAGTAGTGGATATCAAAGTAGTGGTGCAATTCTTGACGGAGCCCATTCTCATTCTGGTGGGGGAGGGGGTGGGGGTAGTAGTGGATATCATAGTGGAGGCGGGGGAGGATATAATGGTGGTGGCGGAGGAGGCATAAGTGGGGGATATCACGGTGGCGGTGGAAGTAGTGGAGGATACAATAGTGGTGGCGGAGGAGGCAGCAGTGGGGGATATCACGGTGGCGGTGGAAATAGTGGAGGATACAATAGTGGAGGAGGTGACTTAGATGGAGCCCATTCGCATTCCGGTGGTGGAGGTAGAGGCGGAGGTGGAAGTAAGGTTGGATACTCTAGTAAACATCGACCCCAAAGACGCCCCCAGGGTAGGTGTAATTACATGACATAGAATATTAGATTATCGCTTTTTATGGCGATATACAGGGGCGGATCCAGGATTTTCAGAAGGGGGGGCGTGCTGCACCAAGTTGGTAGTGCGAAGCCCGACCCATGATTTTTGAGTGGACAAAAATGCCCACATGGACTAATTTCATACTAGTACTGTAAATCACAATTTCCAACCTTAACTGTTTTTGTTCTCCTTTCCCGCGAGAATATATGGAGCTAAAAATTGTTCGCCACCGCAAAAAAATAGAGGGGGCGTGCGCCGGGTGCGTCCCCCTCTGTATCCGCGCCTGATATATTTTAACGTGGGCTTTTGTTTTCATCTTAAAATACCTCATAACATTTTGCGTTTGTTTGATAGATTCTACGCGCCAAAGTATTCGGTTCTACTTATTTGTCTAAAGATCTCCACTATCATGTGGCTCTTACCAAATTGATCAGGTTCACATTTCGGTACCAGTGCTGCTGCGAAACCAGACTCTTCTGCCTATACCATTTATCTGAGAACTGAATCACAATTTTGTGCATGAATTGTGTAATGAAAACTACCCAAAACCGTTTATAATTTTGAGAAAACCATGGTACCCTTGATGGAAGAAATCAGTGTAATAGCATTTATTCCTTTATCATTTTGATGTGAATGAAATATACGGAACAACGGGCATTATGGTTCAGTTGAAAATACAAACGTAATTAATAGAAGTAGTATGTGGTGTTGAAAGTCCAATCTTAAACAGCCTTTTTTTTATCATATTCGTGTTTTCAGGTAAACCAGGTAGTTGTCCAAACCATGTTCATGATCTTGGTGGGTGCTTTACCAGATGTAAGAATGATTCAGATTGTGGTGGTTCAGATAAATGTTGTCAACAAGGATGTTCTCGAATATGTCATCATATCTAAAAAGGAACTTTCACTGGTGTATATATATATATATAATATAAATATTGAACATTGTTACTTAAGAGGGGTAATATTTTTAATCATCTTGGTCAGGGAAACAAATTGAAAGAAAACAAAACGACTGTGTACGCTAGAGGCCACGAAATTTACAATTTTTCTAACAGCTCAACAAAACACCTATTAAATCAACAAAATTCTACTCCTTGGTGATAACGCACACCACGATTCAAAGTTTGCAATGTACGCTGAAGCAGAAGGAGAATTAGGATTCTAACAGTACCAATTTAGTCATTTTATGTATGATTAATGATAAACTTGTCTGCAAATAAGTAAAAGGAGATCTTCAAATACTAACCAGATCTTTTTTTTACAATTACCGGAGAGACACCCTTAAACGGAGGCATTAATTTCAAAACATATGGATCATTTCGACGGACAGACAACAAATCTTAAGTGGTCGATGGCGTATTGAAAGCAAAAGTCGTCATGATTTTTATGTATCACCACAATAAAGGGCAACATACCACTTAATATTTGCAGGGGTAAACTGTAATAATACACTGAGTAACTCTGATTTGACTGAAAGTACGGGTGAGACATGATGCAGCTGAAATGTGATTTTTAGCTTGATTGTACGGTTAGACACAAGAAAATCCAGAACAACAATCGGAGAACATAATAACTTTACCTGTAAATATGGGCAGATGACGTAAAAATGAAACTTCCACCGCCACACGCCGTCATCGCATAAACTTCCTTCGCCAATAGGCCTTGTACTCATGCTATCTTGAATTAACAATGGCGCTTTCCTTTGGAGCCTTGAAATTACCAGACTAATTAGGAGAACTATTAAAACGAGAGTAATAAAATTCCCATTCAATTCTCTTCTTTGTAATACGCGAAACACTCCAAATTGAATGGCAGTCACCTGTGTCTCCTGCTTAGTCCAATTTTACAATATTATGGATCATATTAAGTAAGAGGTTTAGACGTAGGTGTTGTTCTGTTCCATGTTGGTACTGACACCATACATTCGCAATTTTTCACAATCTCATTATGCCAAATCCAGTATGCGGTCGTGAAAACGCTATTATTTGCGTCCTTTTCCGAATTAATCTTAAATAGTTGTAAACATCTTTTAATTAAATAAACAACTGGAAAACTGAATTGCATTTATTTTTCTTGGCGAGCGTAGTATTGATGATTAAACTATCTGCTTAAAGCTTTAAACATATTCGATCTTAATAGGTACACGAGACAAGGGTTGGGTATACGAACATACATGTAGTTTTATATCATAATTTTACCTCCTATGTAGTGTTATCAAAGATTAAACTTATTTTACCATTTTTTTTTATGAAAGGTATTGATAAAATGTTTTATTATCTTTGAGTTTTATGTTTTTGTTTTGCGATTAGTTTGTCTCTAATCTGCCTACGGGCGTTACCATGGCTTAGGTGACGCAGGGTGACTGCATGATGTGCTACACAGCGTAACAACTGAGCACATACATGCAGACAAATATTATAAATGTATTCCTATTATTTGGCGCCACTATTTGCATCACGTTTGTGGATTTTGTCAAATTTTATAACAGTTATAATGTACCAGAAATTAAAACAATCGATTTTTGTGAAGACCCATTGAGTCACTAACCCGGAGGTCCCGGGAAAGATCTGGATTATGGCCGAGATAGTTCGTCTGAAACCGGCTTTCTCTTGTCAATAATACAGGACAGAGAGGCTGCTAATGAACAAAAAAAAACCTGGAGGCCCCATTATCAAGTTGGCGCGCACTCGAAAGAGCCCTTGGCGGGTGGATGAAAAGTATGCGAGCGGAAACACCGTTGTCTGGGTAAAAAATGTCCTTATACCACATTGCATGACGTATGACCGTCTTTATTAGATCGGTTGGTGCAATAGAAGAGAGAGAGTGTGGTTTGATGTTAGGTAGGCTATCCCATTACTTGCAAAGTACAAGATGGAAACTGAAACCACCCAGCTTGACTTAATGACAGACCTCGCGATCAAACGCACACATCATTCGAACCAACCCTCCTATTATAATTAGATGTATCAATCAAGTATAAAAACATTAAAAGATGCTGGTTGCATATCGATTATAGTTAAGACTTAGTGTGAAATATCCGTCTCTTTTACCAAAGGTGATGGTCAGAGAAGGGTCACGCGGATTTCCCTTCCTTCAACACGACCCCAGAACACAATGTATTGATGCATTCACTTAATGTTAAATCTCGTTTTGTTTGACCCAAATTTTTGTTGGGTAAGTAAACTCGGATTGAACACCGTCTGTAATAAATGTAGCAAAATGTGTCAACGTCGACCAAGCATAATATGGCCATGTCCTGAGTAGTATTCAAAAAAGAACACTAAACAGGCGGAACTATACAGGAGTGTGTTGGCTTAAGTTTAAAACATTCGCTGTTTGTATTGAATAAGTTTTAATGAAAAATAGAGAAAATAGAAAAAAGCATGTAGTCGCATTCATATATTCTCTTATGCTGAAAAACAAAGAGGAACCCTTGTTTTTGATTTTGAAGTTCGATTCATAAAACTGATTTAATGAAATGTGTTAGTCAGTTATTCATCCATGAAATCTGAGCAGCTAGATTTCCCTTTTCCACCAATGCCGACAAGAAAGGGTACAAACTGCCGCCACAAATGCAAAAGTAATTGTGTGTACGGCTATGTCCCCCCCCCCCCCCCGCAGCCTTTGGAAAAAAGTGTCGTCCTTTCTGAAGACGTGGCCTCATTTCTGAAAAAAGTGACCTAATTTCTGAATATAGTGGCCTCATTTCTAAAAAAAAAAGTGTAATTGAATTTCAAAAGACTCACCTGAAATACCCGCGTCTATGTGATCAAATTCCTATTATGCCACAATCTTTTCCTGCCGCCCTTCCCTAGCTGAAACCACATTTTGCGATACTTACAAAAACCAATCGCGACAAGTGTACGTACTCCCATTCACCACCTATCACTGGTGGTTGGCGACCAATTTTCTTTGATATATGTTTTAGAATGTTCGCAGAAAGCCATTATTTATTGTGGCTATGATACATGTAGTCACGTGCATTGGGCCCCATAACGTTGAAAAATAGATAGAGAGTGGGAGAGAGAGGGAGATGGGATTTAAGGTCCACTGGACACAAACTAGGTCATTTCGGGACTAAAATACGGTTTAATCTCATTTCAATAATTGGCTTACGCGTAGGGGTCTTTAGCAATGGAAAGAAACCGGAGAACTCGGAGAAAAACCACGAGGTTGGACAGGCGACGCTACTCCTTGTCACGTACAACCGGGAATTCGAAACCACGTCAGTTGACTCAATAACAGGCTTTATGGTACAAAGCGCATGCGGTCTTCTTCGAGAGGGTAAGGCGCGGAGCGTACCTTTAAATTGACCTCCAAGAAAAGTTTTGAATATTTGACGGCCGCAACTGCGTTTTCCGAGTATTTCTGCCCTTGAAAAAAGCAACTCCAAAGTGGTTTAAAGTAGCCTAATTGAAGTGACTGACTCGAATTCCAATCAACCAATCAATAATTTACAGTCAAAGAAGACGGGGCCGTTCGGAGAAAATTTTGAAAATTTAACTGCCGTAAACGCGTTCTCCTGCTATTCCAGCCCGTGAATACAGCAACTTCAATGTGATCCAATAAAATCGAATTTCAAACAACCGGAAAAAAATGGCAAACGCCCGTCAGTTTAGCAACTCCAAAATGTCCAATGGTTTTGTAACCGAAATTCCAAATCCCACTCAATATCGACCCGAATTCCAACCATCCAATCAGACTGTTCACAAATAATAATCGATGCCCGAAAAATGTGGCCCAACGTGGAGTGGCTTCGGATAAAATGTTTTAATCCATAGTCAATTCAGTACAAATTGTATTCAATCAAAAGTAAGGTTAAATTAATGTTTTATTAGATTTCGGGCACTTTTTTTTGCCAAGTAGATGAAATAAATAATTTTGTTCACTTTACCCGTCTGTTTGAAAAGTCAGATTGCCCGAAAGTTAGTGGTCAGCTGCCCCCTGCCCCCCTCGCTCCTGGCTCGTACGCCTACGATTCAGAGTACAGTCCCCCAACTGCATGACTTTTATGGGCCCCGTAAGCCTGGAAACTGTATACAAACAGTTTTATGGTTGATTTAAGTAATCTAGCGTAGTGTATTCTTTCAGAATTTGCCGGGTGAGCGTTTTGAGAAATTCCAAAATGGCGTACAAGACGGCCGTCATTTATAATGATCAACTGTAACTCCCACAGTAATTAGTCTTTGGCGATAATTTTGGTGTCTAACCAACCTTATATTGTTAGGGTCAAGGGGTACACTAAAATCGTTCAATATGTCGTTGTCTTATTAGATGATAGTAAATTCCAATATGTCAGACAATATGGGCCTTTAACTCGATAGCGGCGGTCGGGGGATATTATTTTACTAAACCCGACAATATGTAGAGACAAACTATAATTTTCTGGTCACAGAAGCATATGGGGGATACTATAACACCACATACATGGCCATCAAGAGTCCGGGGTACACATGGGACGGTCCTGAAAAAGGGGCACAAGCGGTTTTTTGAACATTACAAGAAACAACCTCTACCCGCAAAACACGAAAATAACCCACACAAAACTAGGAGAAACACTGGCGCGAAATACTGTACATTTTGGGCCATCTCCGGTGCAGCTACAAGTAAGCGTACTACATGGGATGTCATTCTTGCATTCACAACTGATGAGCCACATGACCAACTATGGTGCAAGTTGATCGGTTATATTGTTCTGAATGTTCTTAGCTCAGCAATACAGTTCCGGCGGATAAAGGCCTTCCAGTGAACATCGCACAATCCTTTTACGTCCCCTGCAAATGCATCACTCGTTGGAAGCAGACTACGTGATTTAGGTGGGATGATGACGATAGATTTCACGTTTTGGATGCCTAAACCCTTCAGCGAGTTTCAGGCATCCATTAGTATGAGCTCTGTCCATACCAAGCTGGCAAGAATTGCGCATGGAATCACGAATCAAAGAACAATTGTTTACAAGGCAAATGGTTTATTTTTACAATTATTTTTATAAGTTTTAATTGCAACATGTTCTTGTCTTTGTTTGCATAAATTTACTAATATATGATGCTGACCGCTGATCAATGATTTACAATTCACTTCTTGTGTTATTTAACTTTAAGGTACCTCCCATAGATTTTGCTCACTTAATCTGGCCTTTGAATAACACTAAAAGACTAAACTTATTTTTTAAAGCAGCTTAATTTTAAGGGAAAATTATATTTTAGCGGAATCCGAAAGTTAACCGACTGTCTTCTTAGATGTACTTTGAATGCGGACTCTATGGAAAAAAGAAAAACAGGTTCTTGGAGTTATTTAACAGCAGTGATCTCCCTTTATTCAGAGCACATCACATTAACTAAAATCGAAGTTCCGTTTTCAAGATAAAACTACCGAACGATGTTGAACATCCAAGTTTTTTCAACGCCCGGTCCAAGGCCTATTTTATCGTTAATTATAGGCTTTGTAAATTTGCGAAAAATACATGGTCTCTAGCTCAAAATAAGTATGATCCGGCGGAAATTAGAAATCTCTAGCGTATATCCAGAAGCAATAAATTCCAGCGCTTTCTCCCCATCCCCAGACGGACTCATGCGAAATAAAATTCAAAAACTAAAAACTAAAAATGTTCACAGATGGCGGCGTAGTAAAAAAGAAAGCAAACATGTCAGACTGGCGAACAGTCAAATTCTAGCAAGCTTGAGCTTTATAGTCCAATCAATCTGCGGTCAGACCCAAAACAAATTGCAACAGAAATATTTCACTGGGATACATTTCAGTATAGTCCCCTTACCAACATCCCAAAAATATTTTTGGTGGAAAGGGGTCAATTGCGTAATATGCTAATTAGCATAATTTCATATTTCAAAAATGGACTTAACACTATAACTTGGCTATTAAATGTTTAAATTTGGTGTCTAAATCCATGTTTTCGTGGCCTGGGAAGCAAATACACACATTTTTTAGAATATAATCACTTTATTGCTTAAGGCACAATATGCAAATTAACAGCCGCCATTAGTAAAAAAACTTATTTTCCACCCATAATCTGAAACTCTTTGACTTAGCTCCACGAAAGCGCTGTCTACGCCCATAATTTCAGGGTCAAGGGTGGTGAAAACACTAGGAGGAGAACAGCACAGTGGTATTGCATGATATAGAATATACAAATTTGACACATAGGCCATGACTGAAAAATACACTTTTAGTCGAAACTCAAAGTATTTGCAATAACCTGAAAAATCAAGTTCCCACACCCATTTTAGTATGATCAAAGAGGGCAATAAAAGTATCTGTACCTTATTATTAAGGAGAACATTTGACTGATTCCATTAGTACTACAGCACTGTTGTCATGAGGTGGCGGGTGGCGTGGGGTCAAATAGCCCTGATTGAAACAAACAAATTATCGAAACTTTATCATCTGAATTGTCTAAAAGTGGTTTCGGAGGTGCTGCAGGTATGCACTTTGAAGTCTCCGCAAGTATATCAGTGCGGTCCAGTCAATGTTTTTCATAAATGCACCAATCACTGCCAGATCTAGTTTTACAATTACACCTGAACAGTCACGGGAACTCTTTAGGTATTAAGAAACCCTAGACGTTTTCCACCACCATTATATGTAATCATTATAAAAACATAACTGTTAATCTTAGTGTCAGTGATTTTATTTGTTTTTAATATAGTTTATTAATTGATAAATGTACACCAAACATAACCACAATTAAAAATGGAGCACAATGTTTATTATAAAATGAACAGTAAATTTGCAAAAGTATATCAGTGCCATGGAGTACATTACATAACCAGGGACTTATCTACGC
This sequence comes from Patella ulyssiponensis, assembly GCA_963678685.1. Taxonomy (NCBI): domain Eukaryota; kingdom Metazoa; phylum Mollusca; class Gastropoda; family Patellidae; genus Patella; species Patella ulyssiponensis. The sequence continues at coordinate 49,595,280 of OY783231.1, forward strand.
CTGTGAAAGAGTTCTTGCTAATGGTGTTGGTGTCTGGGAATGCGAGAAACTAAAAATCCAGAGAGAAGAGGTCAGCCAGTCCGTAAAAGTGAACAAACGTCAAATGATTATTGGAGTGAAAAATACCAAAAAGAGACAATCCATTGGAACTCAAGAGATTTTAGAACAAATTATCACTGCTGAATTCTCAAAACTACCAGAAGGACCAACTTCCCAGCATCCACCTATTAGACACCTCAGACGTACTATCAGATGTTTCAAGATTACTACAAGGAGAGCTAGTACCACTACCACCAACTCAACAAATACAAGACGAATACAGAGATAATTGTAATGGCGAACCTTTCCTTTTGTCTGGCAGTGGTACAAACAATCTAGGTGGAATTTGTTGGACTTTTTACGCGGTATTCCTCATAATATTCACTTGTGATAACTTTGGACCAGTCACTGAGTGAGTATTATTATGGACATCATGTGAAGTAATATCTCAATGATTAGTGATGTATGGTAATATCGCAGGGTTATTTCTACCAAACATTAGTATAAATGTAGAAAAAAACACAAATAATATTGTTGTATTGATCGTGCTTTTCGAAGATATACTCATTGCAAATGCTTTTGAGATGCACTAAAAGTGTGTTTTTCGGTCAGAGCCGAGGTGTCTAATTTGTATATTCTATATTATGCAATATAACTGTGCTGTTCTTCTGGTGTTTCCCAGCACCCTTTACCCTGTAATTATGGGCATAGGTACTGGTTTCATGGAGCTAAGTCAAAGAGTTTCTAATTTAGGCGGGAAAATAAGTTTTTCACTAATGGCGGTGGTTAATTTGCATATTGTGCATCAGGTAATTATTTGATTATATTCTAAATGCGTTTAATTTGTCCCTGGCCACGAAAACACGGGCTTGGATACAATTTCCACCAAATTTGAGCATTTGATAGGCAAATTGAAACATGGCATTATGCTAATTAGCATATTACACAATTTCACCTCTTTACACCAAAAATATTTTGGAACATTTTTAGTATGATGATGTAGAGGAGACCTTACTGAAATGAATACCACCAAAAGAAATTTTGTTGCAATTTGTTTTGGGTTCGGCCATTTTTTCAGCTAGATATAGACATAGACTGAACTATTATGGGAGATTGAGGGAGAATGGTCACACGCTCGACGCGCCGTATAGCGACAAAACAATGAATCATAACTCAGATTCAAATGATGACGTCACATCTGCATTTTAAAACATCGTGTAAATATTGGAGCACTAGTTGAAATATTGGAGCCGCGTGCGTATTTTATTGAAATGCACGTGCTCGATAGTGTCTGTATTATCAGTTGTGTGATTTTCCTAACCATGACAACGATGAATTTAATAGTACATAGTGGTGCTGGGGACATTACTTGCGTGCAATTCGTGAGTAATTGGTGATTTTTGGCATTCGAACTATTCATTAGTTACAAATTCATGCTTTTTGGCTAATGGGATATTCCATATCTTAATTGGCCAAGTATGTGTAAAATAGGGCCGTTGAATTTTAACCTTAATCCTAAGCAATGAATTCATATCAACACTCCTCATAACAACAGTATTATAATATTGTATCGTCGTGCATTTCTCCCAGTTGTACCAAAACATGTCTATATACAGAGTTATGTGTGTTATATGATTGCATATTTTCTTTCCTTATATGGGTGTATCAATGCCTTATTTTTATATGTCTATATATATATAGCAGTTGTGGTCGTCACGGATCAGTCGCGTATTGGGGAGGATGTGATTTGACCTTTTTTCATATTTTTGACGGGTACAATAAGACGAGAATCAACGTTGAATGTACAAAAGTGTGCGGTTTTTTTTTGTTTTTTGTGATTAATCTTACTTTTAAACAAAAAAGTGAGCGCCCCCTCGGCAATCTGGGATACGTCACTCATACTATTAGAGCTACACAAATGTCCAAATATGGCCAGACCAATACGCAAGCAAACAAAAAACGTATCCCCGGATTATTAAGCACAAGGGGTGACAAGTTCAAGGACATCTAGGTCGTTCATATTGATAATAATATTACAAGGACAATCATGGATGATTCATTTCATTTCATACAACGTATTATAATGGGAAGCCTTTTCTCTTATTAACAGTCGGCTATATATTTCCATTTACACACAATCTCACGTTATTTAGCCAAATCATAATGACATCATCTAGGGTATAATACTAGGGCACTTAACCTTTCTATATGTAAATATGGACATATTTTTATATCGGCGCCCCTGTCCGCCGATTATTCGTTCACATTTATCTGTTAAAAATGTAACTTCTATAGCATTCCCTGGGTATTTAATCCAGAGCAACAAACAAAAAAACCCACAAAAAATCAAAACAAAACAAAAAGGAAGAAAAAAGAAGAAACGGTAGAGTGATTTAATTGCGACTGAATTTCGACATGATGCAAACTTATCCCTAGTTTGAATAGCCCAAGAAATTGTTGTCAAGACTGTCCACATTAACATCTACACGATTGAATTAAATCTCACCGAAAACACAAAATTGAGTCATCGAAAGAGACGGGCTTAGTTTAAAATATCGTAATTAGCATCAAGCTTCATCCCGAACAAGCTTTAGAGAGAAAGCATGAGGAAACTTAAAGGAGCTAAATCGCTAATATTTGAGACCTAGAAATTGCCACAAATGGGTCGCAACGCATATAAAAATGTTGTATGAACGTATACAAACTGATTTACATTCAGTCGTTTTCGTTTGTACTCTCATTTCAAATTAGTTATTTTCGGCGAAATACGCCAGAAGTTTCAATCGAGTGGCTATTTCGAGTGTCTGGTTATTCCAGTCTACATACGCCGTTTGATTTGGTGCAATGTTTCTAGCCTCGTTCGTCGAGGAGTCTCTCGCTAGAACTGGGGCTGAAACGCATTATGGTACACGATTCGTGTACCAATGGTAAAATATTTATTTTGTTTTAAATATTGGATATCAAAAGCCCATCTTTTCCTGGTAAAATGACAACATCAGTGTTGATTTAAATTGACAAATAATTCGTGTTTCAAATGCCGAAGATTTTGGACGATATTGAGTTACAGACTTAGCTACTTTAACATTGAAGTCAATGGGGCAATAAATATTGCCTCGGAATATATGTTGTACAGCGGCTTGATACTATATTACCTATTTAGATACAATGGCAAACAATGGCAAATACAAACATTCAATAAGGTCGCTTAGTATAAACAGGGCTATAATAGTATAATCACATTTAGTCATCAAATAGAATACCATTTAATATAGAAATGACATCAGTGAGCTAATACTTGCTATTTTTGTCCCCCGTCTTTCGAAGAAAGTTGTTGTCCCCCGCCTTTCGAAGAAAGGGTTTGTCCGTCTGTCGGTCTGTGTGTCTGTCCGTCACACTTTTTGGGACACAATAACTCTCTTCCTAATTGAGCTAGAATGTTCAAACTTGGTGTATGTGTTTATTAGGTCAATGCCTTGACGGAGTTCGAAGATGAGCATTTTCCGCTAAGGGTAAGCAGAGATAAGCAATTTGATTGGTTGATGCTTTGGGACACGATAACTTTAGTTCTAATTAAGTGAGATTGATGAAACTTGGTGTATGGTTTCATTACAGTAATACCTTGACTAAGTTCGATAATGAGCATTTTCTGCTCAGGGTAAGCAGAGCGATACGTAATTTGATTGGTCGAGACTTTGGAACACAATAACTCTCCTTCTAATTGAGTTAAAATGTTCAAACGTGGTGTATATGCTTATTAGGTCAATGCCTTGATGGAGTTCGAAGATGGGCATTTTCCGCTTAGGGTAAGCAGAGATAAGCAATTTGATTGGATGATGCTTTGGGACACGATAGTTTTAGTTTTAATTAAGTGAGAGTGATGAAACTTGGTGTATAGTTTCATTACAGTAATACATTGACTAAGTTCGATAATGAGCATTTTCTGCTCAGGGTAAGCAGAGCGATACGCAATTTGATTGGCCGAGACTTTGGAACACAATAACTCTCCTTCTAATTGAGTTAAAATGTTCAAACTTGGTGTATATGCTTATTAGGTCAATGCCTTGATGGAGTTCGAAGATGAGCATTTTCCGCTTAGGGTAAGCAGAGATAAGCAATTTGATTGGTTGATGCTTTGAGACACGATAACTTTAGTTCTAATTAAGTGAGAGTGATGAAACTTGGTGTATAGTTTCATTACAGTAATACCTTGACTAAGATCGATAATGAGCATTTTCTGCTCAGGGTAAGCAGAGCGATAAGCAATTTGATTTGCCGAGACTTTGGAACACAATAACTCTCCTTCGAATTGAGTTAAAATGTTCAAAATTGGTGCGTATGCTTATTAGGTCAATGCCTTGATGGAGTTAGAAGATGAGAATTTTCTTCTTAGGGTAGGCAGAGATAAGCAATTTGATTGGTTGATACTTTGGGACAAGATAACTTAGGTTCATCTTGATTGATGATTTTTATGCCAATACAGTGACTGCATTCTCATTCAGTAATGGATTCGACAGTAACAGTGTATAGAAACGATTGACTCGGACACGAGGGCCCTTTCCCTTGGCCAGAGGGGCCCTTTTGTCAAGCGTGGGGACCCTTTTGTCTGCCTTTAGGGTCCCCCTAACTAGCGTACATTTTCATTTTTCTTGTCGGTTTTAGCTTTTTTCTTTAAAAAACACTTTTGGATGACACTTCGTGTACAGTTTGATTGCTCGATACGTTTGAAAAAAATAAATGTGCGATTAATTAATATGTGTCATCTATTTATTTTGGGATTTTGGCGGGGGACATCAGCCTCACTGTTGGCTTGTTATTTTTAAAAAGGTGCTATTAATTAGACCTTTATTTACATGAAAAGCTCAAAATCATGACTTGGATACGGCTTGGATTTAAACAGTCGTGGATTTCAAATTAAATCAGTAAACGGCTGACCAAGCGAACGTTTACCGTTACCCGATGACGCCACTACCGGAAACTGGTGATGAAACGTCTGCCAAGCGAGGGTACCATTGCCATTGAAAATGCTATTTAATAATCGAGAATATGTGGGTGGAGTTATCGTCTGTCATTTGATGATCGGAATTTCTCGTAGATGGTGCAGATACAATTGATGCCTATTTCTAGCCCAAACTTCCAACAGTGACAACTCCGTTCAGAATAAAGTATTTTTTTTTTACCAAATTCTGTCAAATCGAAATCTTTCCGAAATAGCTTGTACCTCGAATAGTATATTCACAATGAAACTACATCTAGTTGACCGAAAACAATTGAACAGTGCTGCAGATGGCGTGTCCTTTTTTTTTACCTACAATTGAATGCCTTTATTAGTCCTACGTGGCAAACTCAATTTCTTTATTAATACATGTAACATTTAAAAAAAAAAGATTTATACTATTATGACTAATTAAACTTACAGAGGCCAATGTAGTGGCACAACTATCGCCTTATCCGCGTTTAAATTAATGAAGCGTTGTTTTTATCCGACGTACGCCGCCGTCGAAGTCCATTCATAGTAATGGTGCTTTAGACATGCGCCAACACTACACGTCAAATCCTGTTGGTAATATTGCAAAAACAGCCTTCTTGCAATTTATTATCAGGTCCAAAATAATTTCATGATCGGGTTTTAATCCAATGTTAAAGACGTAATTTGATTTTATTTTCTGAAATGATTCGCGGATTGAACATGTGGATGTCATTTTGTTTGCCATTGCCTTTTTGATTTTATGATGACATGATGGCATTGTCATTCGTCTCCCGTCTCAAAAAATGGCGTTCTTAGTAACGGCTTAGCGCCTCGATTTTAAAAATGATGATTTATACCCGTTTCAGGTAGTATTTTATGCTTAATTGTATTTGGGTGTAGCAGAAATATTATAAATAACAATAATCAATCAATTTCGCTTACTGACACCCGATGTGATTTGAGTTCGCCTTTGCTACGTTGAACTATATACGATCATCTCTTATCTTGAAACACGGAGGGTTGAGTGATGAGCTTTGTTATCTACAGATTGTGTGGATTTCCTGGAATCTCAGCGTACGTCGATTGGCAAGCCTGTGTATCAGTTAATGGATGTTACAAACCATTTAAAATGGCAACGTGAAGTTGGCACATTATTCGGGATTTAAAATCGGGATTTCTATTCCCATAGCACACAGTCGAGAAGACGAGTGCTTATTCTGTGTAGAACACTTGTTGCTTCTTTGAGTCATTAAGAAACTTTTAGATTAACTCACGTAGATTGTGAACTTTGTTTGTAATTCACAGAAGAATTGTGAAAGGAGTATATAGTAACACATGAAAATTGGTGTACAAAATCCAGCTTAAACATGGGAAAAATTCCCCCCGGTTGAAGGGGCCCGTGCTTTATGGCACAAAGAGGAAAAAAAACTCTATTAAATTCCAGATTAAAGTTCCACTCAACGGTCTAGCCGCGCGATGAACGTAGACTGGGTGAGTCGCGCGCGTATATGCTAATTTTGAGCAGCTTTTCACCGGTTCTCGCCAGTCATTATACACAGGCACTTGAAGGGATTAAAATAAAACTTCTTACTACTGCTTGACTATATAGTATAGTATAATAAAAGTAATTCAGACGCCATCTTTGTTATGACTGGTTTACGATATATCGTCTGTTATCATCTCACAATACTAACTAGTTCTAAGACTTTCCATCGTTTTAATTGCCAACGAGACTTTATTTAATCATTATACACTCTCCAATGTAGTTAAATTGGTCATTTTACAGCGTTATTAATTACAAATCAAACTTAAAGTGTGTTCACTTTGCTAATCATATCTTGAACGGACCGGAATTACGACGAATTGAGGCCAAAAGAAGTCTGTATCACCCAGTCCCTTTATAAACCTATCATTACTCGATATGTGCCTAGGAACTGGGTGATCAAGCCTCGCTCAACAGCGGCCTCGCTTTGTAGGCTTTTGGTCAGGTGCAGAAGAGTAGGACGTTAAACCCCATTTCATTTGCTTCGTAGGCTCTATCATCACGGTATTATGCCAGGCTGATTCAGATGGACATGGTAAAACTAACGGCGAAGAACTGGGTGATCCTCAATGTGCTTGGAAATCAGGCACGGTTCCTGATGAGGTGGCAGGTATCACACATCCGAGTGTTTGTGATCCTTGGGGAAGCACCCAATGTAATGCTAAGAATTCCTGGGTGAACTGTGATAGCGAAGAATTTAAATGCCCTACTATACACGAAGAAGGTAATGTTGCACCAAGAACTATTAAATGTTTGTTTATTTCATATCTCATGCAAAGTAACATCACAAGAATTGTGCATGTGAGATTCCTGTACTCCCGACATAAAGTATTTTTTTCAGGTGTACAAAAGATGGATTTACAATTTCCGTTGACCAACGAGTTATTCTTGTATGGGTTTTGAATTACCTAGTGATGGAGACTACCATTTGATAGCGACTACACCAATTATCAATGAAGCACGAATAATGCACCATATAGTTCTTATTGCCTGTGATGAGACTGGTATGTTTCATATTGTTTTGACATTTAGAACAAAATAAGGCCTGCGCGTGATCCATTGCAGACCCGATGTCATTAAAATAGGTAGATATCCAATTGATGCACAGTAACTTTGAAACCAATATACTGTGCACCACATAACCGTTTTAGCCTGTGTTTCGACTGGTATGTTTTGTATTTTAAAAATATTATGTAAAAGATTATAATAATCATTCCTTCTTTTACAATATTTCGATTATTTTAAATACCGGTAGGCCTACTATTGTGTAGATTTTTATGAAGCGTAATTACGTGATATTAGCCTATGGTCTGCAATGCTCGCAAACTTTCTTTGTAATTGTCTTACACATCTTAAGTTAAGGAAACTCTTATGTCAACGGTGCCATCGAAGAAAATATTGTCCCAACATTTAAATCTGCAATTGTATTCACCCTTCTTAACAAAAATCAAATTTAGATCCCAACCTTGAAAAAAAACTATCGCCAAATTAGTCTTACATCACCGACAGATCACAGAAAGTGGATGTATATGGAGTGTATTCGTCTCTACAGACCATATCCTCTGGAGTACCCAAAGTCTCAGTCCTTGGCCCCATTATTTTTAGCCTTTATACCAAACCACTTAGTGATATTGTTAGGCACCATGGGCTTTGTTTTCATCTCTACGACGACGACACGCGATTTTATATTTCGTTTAAGCCAACTGAAATCCATTTTGATCAATTTAAAGAGAATATTGAATCACGTATATTTGATATTGAAACCTGGATGAGTAAAAACTTTTTAAAACTTAAACATACATTTTGTAACAGCTAAATCTGATTATTGTAAGTCTTTATTTAGGCTTCAAATGTCATAGAAATTATAAATTAGATCTTTATTTACACAGCAAGCACAAAATCAGCTCTGAAGACCCACGGATGGCTTGGATTGGGCCTGGATTTAAACAGGATTTCGCTAATTGATTAAATTTTAAATGGCATCGTGAGCGGAGATTAACCGCCCCGTTGACGTCATACTTTCGGAAATTTTAGATCGAGGCTAAATGATAGAGTGTACGAAGCGAGGTCGCTGTTGGGCAAGGCCATAAAAAATGACATCTAAACTAAAGTGCAATAAACTAAACACAGATAATGACAAATTATACAATTCCTAGAGACTGTGTGATGACTAAAACAGACGGGCAGTTCTTCTGTCTTAATAATATCAATAAAAATATTTTTATTTCCCTGAGCAAGCCAATAGGCTAAAGGTATGTAGGTGGAGTTAACGCCCGTCAATCAAACCATCGGCCATATTCAGAAAAGGTGTAGAGTAATTTAATCTACGTAATATATAGAGAATCTCCTACAAGCATTTTTTGATATAAAAAGACTAGCCGAAGATTTAATTTATCACCCAATCATTTCTTACATGGACATATAAATAAATATAATTCTTTGGTATAGATTCCACTTTTACTGAATCTGATTACAATACAGCGTAGTGATACATCATTTTCTGACAGCAATTTACCTATTACAAAGTACTATATATTGACCCGCGTTTCCTTCAAAGTCAATTTGAAAAAAAGTTTCATTTTAACAACATTTAAAATAAGTGGTTTCTCTGAAATAAAAGAAAGTAGTTCCTTTTTGATTGACCAATCAATTCATGTAAAGCGATATCTCCTAAGGGGATATCGCCGTAGATTATGTAATTTATCACTATCACACAAGCGATATCTACTGTCAAATGTTTTATTGGGTGATAAATGTACAATTGAAAAATATATGTCTGTTGATGCCACCAACACATTAATCCCGTATTGATTGTTTTAACTCGTTACGCTATGGTACTCGTGCTAATCATCTTTATAAACTTCAAAAACTCAAAACTCTGCTGCTAGACTAATATCAGGTACTTACAGTAGTCCGACAGCTTAGTAGGTTGATGTTTACGTTCTGAACAGAAGCGCGGTTCATCCCTAGATGTTATCAATTAAGCTGGCTTTCCATTTTTCATATTCACCACTTCCTCCAAATATCATCTTGGATCAAAATTTTCGCAATGTAAAAACCTGTATACCCTATATCTGCACCTAAAGCACTTATGTCTAAATCCTTCATTTTTATGGTTAAGGAAAGCAATTATACCCCCCCCCCCCAAAAAAAAAATGTATTATGGCATAACAAACTACTTAGGATCGAAATCTTGATTTTCGGAATCAAGGAATACAATTGTAACATCTAGGAAAAATTGATTTTATTTACACAAAAAAAAAGAAAACTATATACCTACCATTAGCTCAGCTTCTGGACCTTGGTCTCTTACCATACTTCGTCGGGGACATGGAATCCTATAGTACCACCTAAAAAAGGATCAGATTTGCACAAAAGCAAAACTGTCATGTTAGTGGGAAAAAAACAATATCAGCATGCTCTTAATACTGCATGGTACTCAACGCCAAAAAATATAACATCATTGTTATCAATTATCTTCTTTGATTGGCATTTAGTAATTGAACATATTAACACAAGGTACAATTTTATGGATACACAATTACTGAGTTTGATACTAAGTGACGTTTCGACGAGGATGCTCTCGTCTTTATCAAGCAATGATGCAAATTTGTGAATAGTATAGGCAAATATATACAGAATATGCAACAAAGATAAAAATCAAATACAATTAAAGTTTAACACCTTTGATTAGGGGTCATTAAGGACTAATCCTACACAACAGAAAACTCTTACGGGGATTAAAGGAGGTGAATGCTATTATTTATAAAAAGATCAGTGTATTAACACTATTAATGGAAAACCAATTAACCTGAGCTATAGAGAAACAATAATATAAAGAGAAGTGTGTATGTATAAGTAAACAAGAGTGGTCGTTGATGCATGTGCAAAGAAAAATAAAATAATAATTTGAAATTAAGAAATAAAAATTATAAAATATATAATCATGTAAGATATCCTGATATATCGATATAAACTGAAAATCGAGGATTGTAACACGGGTTAAGTACTGAAAAGAAACATTTATAAAATGTATGATTAGATTATGTAAAAATCCCACAAAAAACTGGATAAGCACTCAAAGAGAACACAAGTGTTGGAACCAATAAGCTGCAAGTCCTGAAAGATGAAACCTATTATTACAGTATAAATCTGGAAGAAAGAAACCGTAAATATATTATTCCACGTATTAAAGGTCAATACATATGAACTATATTCTGACTGTAAAACTGGATATTTATTGCAAACCAAGATATGTAAAGTATATAACTAGACTGTGGAACTGGATAATCACTGAATTGTGTTAATTCTGAAAGCTGAAAATCATGAAAGAAACCTATTATTAGACTTAAACATGGGTGGGGGGGAAACCTTAAATATATTCTTCCAATAAACTGAAACCAATAAATGTGAAAAATTATCCTCCGACTGTCAAATTGGACTGTCAATCGCTGAAACATAAGATATGTGCGTTGTGTAATTAGAATGTGGAAACCGGATAAACACTGAAATAGAAATAAAGTATTAGAATTAATGTATAAGTTGGTCATAAGCCCTTGGTATAAATAGTCCGATATCCCGGTTTAACTTGGGCTTGATCCGTTTTATATTGATGGCCTCAAGAAGTTTCCTGGTTTTCTTCTGGTGATGATGAGATGTACTGCAAGGGTTCTGGTTTGGTCCCACAGGATTGTATGATCTGCGTTGTTAATAATATGCTCTGCTACTCCTGAGGGATTGGTGGAAGCTAGTGACTTGTGTTCTTTTATTCGTACATCAAGAGGTTGCTTCGTTTCCCCCAAATATTTTTCGAGGCATGAGCATGTTATTTCGTAAATGCATCCTTTTGGTTGTGGGGGGTTGGTTTGTGTTGATCTACCATTGGCTTGCAGTAAATTCAGTATGGTTCTGCCGCTAGAGAAGGTCACGTCTATGCCCACTTCTTTTTTCATCAACCTTCTGAAATGGTAGGAGATTTTGCCGTGGAACGGGATGGTTATTCTGATTCCAGAGTGTCAGTATTTGGCGTTCTTGGCTTGTGTTGGTTCTCTGTGGTGGTGGTGATGACGTCATTAACTAGTTGGGTGGGGTAACTGTTGTTGTTTATGAAGACGTTCCTTAAATGCTCTAATTCCGCGGGTAAACTTCCTTCATCACATATCTTGGTGGCGCGTCTGGTTAGAGTGGTGATGATGGATTTCTTAATTTGATGCGAATGATTTGAATTATAGTGAATATATTGATCAGTGTGAGTTGGTTTTCTATAAACAGCGGTGGAGAATTTGTTATCAGATTTAGTCACTAAGACATCAAGGAATGGGAGACTGTCGTCCGTTTCTGTTTCCATTGTGAATTTTATCCTCGTTTGTCGACTGTTCAGATGTTGGAGTAGCGTATCTGGGTTGTGGTTTTGGTTGAGGACCACAAATGCATCATCGACTTTGCGATACCAACAAAGGGGTTTGATGGGAGAAGTCTGTAATGCATCAGTTTCAAACCTGGTCATGAATACTTCGGACAGTAGTGGCGAAAGTGGGTTAGCCAAAGGCAGGCCATGTATTTGTTGATAATATTCATCACCCCATCTAAAGTAGGTGGCAGTTATACAGAGACGTAAAAGTTGAATGATATTATCAGTGGTTAGGTTGGTGTCTAGAGGGGTCTCTAATTCATTGATTTTCTTTTTAGGGAGTATTTGGAGTGTCTGAGCTGTGGGGATATTTGTAAACAACTCTACTACATCATAGGAAAGAATGGTGCCGGTTGGTGGGACTGATGCCAGTTTATTGCAAAAGTCATTGGAGTCGGCAATGAAGGATTCTGCAGATTTTCCAAGTGGTGCCAAAAGACGGGTTAAGAACTTCGCTGTATTGTAATAAAATGAATATCGGGAACAAACCAATAAGCGAGCCTTGACCGGGTTCTTATGAATCTTAATGGTGGCTCGTGCATATGGTGGTCTGGGGTGAGAGGGATTCAGATTATAGTAAAGTGCTGGCGTGATCTGCTTTTTGTCTTTCAATGAGGTGAGAAGTTTCCGCAGCTTGGTTTCATGAATGGCTGTGGGATCTTTCCTGATTCTTTGGTATGTTTTGGTGTCTTGAAGTAGGTTGTTCACACTATCCACATAGTCATTGGTGTCCATAATCACAGCAGCTTTACCTTTGTCAGCAGGTATGATGGTGATGTTGGAGTCTGCTTTCAATTCTTTTAAGGCTAGCTGCTGGGATTTGGTTAGATTATCGGGTTGAGGTTTAGCTTTCAAAAGAATATTCGAGATCTGATGCCTGAGATAATCCACCTTACCACCTGGTGCCAGTTGACGTAAACCCTTTTCTATGTTTGCAATGTAATCGTCATGATTCTTTGGTTTAGATACAGGAATGAATTTTAGGCCTTTGGATAATAGAGTGATTTGGTCATCGGAGAGGTTAGTTGAACTTAGGTTAACAACTGTTTTTGTGAGGTACAGTTATGTTGAAATTATATTGTTACACACATTTATAGTGCCGATGCAATATTTTCATTGACGTAACTTAGTAAGTACATTAAGAAGATACTGATTTGGTATATCATTGGCTTTTTTTCAGGTCACATGAACGTTGTCTTGTGGTCCTTTTTCTGGGTGGTATAAATGTGTTTCCGTATATTCAAACAAATTTTTTATGTACCAAAATTGCGATAGTTATACCGACTTTTTCAACGTTTTATGAACGTTTACATTTTTTTTATGTTGATAAAAGCAATCTGATCTTTTTCGAGATGGTAAAAATTGTATTCCCAGTCTCCGCAAATGTAGTTTTAAATTCCAACTGTGGACCTAACGCTGGCATAATATAGTTGGAGAAAGAGGTATACGCCATCTACACAACTGGACATTGTTTTTGCCAGCCCCGCCCCCCTCTGTACTAACGACATGGAGAAGCAACACTGTTTTATTTCCATTAGTCTCCGGCTTCAGGAATTCAGGTCGTAACAACTATCATTTATTCGGCTGTATGGTGTGGCCTGAACCCCGCAAGATGTGTGCGTAGAGCTACTCTCTATATACGTCACCAATATCGATGACTTGAATAGATGGAGCCTATCTTGGAGCGAAATCATATTTTTGTTTTGATGCTATTTTCGAAATTAGTATCATGGTCTATCCTTTAACAGGTTGTGATAGAGGGTCCAAAATTATGATGAAAGGGATAGTCCAACGAAGTGGCGAGACTTAATATAGAAGTCAATGGGGCAATAAATAATTGTGCTCCGTGATAAACATTTGTATAATAAGAGATAGGGGTTAATATTACCACCCATCTACGAAAGCATACACACATTCAGTTAAATTGTTTACCTATGCAAACCTATATAGGGTAGCCTATATGGACATATATGGTTAAAATATTGAATAGATCTGATGACATTAAAAATAGAAATGACATCGGTTTCCCGTTATTTGTATAAAAAGGGAGCGAATAGTGGAGTACAATACACCTGAAAAGCAGTTTCTTGCAACTGTTATTAGAGCACTTACATAGAAACTCAAAAGTGTGGCCAGCGACACATGCGAAAGTAACGCTCATTGAACACGGGTAAGTTCAAGTTTTGCATAGATTCGCCAAACTATAGTATACATTTCAGGGATTACAAATCATAATTTCGCTGGTAATATTAGACAAGAAACCCTGCGATGTATTTTTATTTATCAAATACCTTTTTTTTTTTTTACCAAAAACAGGTAATGCTTTTCGCATACTATTTTTATACGCCCACATTGAAATGTGGTCGTATATTGTCGTCGCCCCGTCCGTCCGTCCGCCCGTTCTCCACAATTGCTTGTGGACGCTCTAGAGGCCAAAGTTAATATCTGATTGAGCTTAAATCTATACACAGTATTTAAGGTCATGAGACGAAAAAGCCTATTGATTTTCAGTGATTTCCGATAATTACTACCAGAGTTATGGCCCTTGATCACTTCAAAAAATCTTGTGGACGCTTTAGAGGCTTAAGTTAATATCCGATTGAGTTTAAATTTATACAGTGTTTAAGGTCATGAAACGAAGAAGTCTATTGATTTTCAGCGATATTCGATAATTATTACCAGAGTTATGGCCCTTGATCCCATTGAAAAATCTTGCGAATGCTCTAGAGGCTAATGTTTATATCCGATTGACTTTTAATTTATACACAGTGTTTAAGGTCATGAGACGAAGAAGCCTATTGATTTTTATCGATTTTCGATAATTAATTCCAGGGTTATGGCCCCTGATCACTTCAAAAAATCTGGTGGACGCTCAAGAAGCCAAACTTATCATACGATTAACTTCAGATTGATTTACAGAATTTAAGATCTTGAGACAAACAAGTATTTTGATTTTCAATGAATTTTGATAAATGAACAGCTAAATCCATATTACATGTTTCGTATACTAAATGTTAGCATGGAGCAGAACTTTAAAAACCAAACAAATTCTAATGATTTTCTGATAATTACTTAATGAGTTATTACTCTTAATAAGATGTTAGTGTATTATAAATGTTTCATTACCGAAAAAAGTAAAAATATGATTTAGCTGCTGTGGGCGTATGATTCGTTGCCTGGAAACCTATCTTTTTTAGTATTGGTCACTATGTTCTTGGCTGTGGACTTCGAAAACAATCAATAGATGCTATATTGTTGAATTATTTATATTTTTTTGCATTTTTCTCAAAACTTCATCGAGGCACTGTTGTTGAAATAAGTTGTTTTTGAGCTCCTTCGACTCATGAAATATTTTGTCTGCAAAAATTCCAAAATAGCAACGAATTTATATATCAGATTTAATTTTTAAAAAAAGAAAAATGTAATGGATGTGTAATAAACAGTTGTGGAAAGGTATAATTTGATGTCTAAAATAATCTTTGAAAATGACCAAGGAAATTAAAAAGATCAACTAGTCTCAAACTGCTCTACTACGCAACGAAATCAGTGGTTAAGGTCGTGATTGAAAAAGCCTTGTCAAACGCCATTTACGATGATACCATTAAGCAGGGTAAAGTATAAAATTCGGAATATAAAACTAAAATAGCAGACGAAAAACGAATGTAAAGCCAGATTTTATATACAATACGTATAACACAATTGTCTCTTTCAAGATTCATCATGAAGCTCTCGGTGCTTCGTGCAACACTTGTCATCAGTATCTTAGCTTATGCAAATGCCTATGCTGGATACCAAGAAAAGATACCAAATGGTGATCATGTACCACATCCTTGTAAGCCTAATTTTATATGGAAAGGCGTGGGGCATTTGAAAATGGGAGGCGGAGGCGATAGGAATAGTTTTGGAGAGGCGTTCGCAGCTGCTAGTCATACGGTAAGAATTATTACAATATTATGTAAAATGGAATATTATATTTCAAGTTATCAGATATCATTAATAGGTCTTTAGTATAATAAACGAGTACAACTTTTCTGAGAAATACTTGGTATGCATTTCAATAAGGTCTCCTGTACATCATACTAAAAATGTTCCAAAATATTTTTGGTGGAAAGGGGTCAAATTGCGTAATATGCTAATTAGCATAATGTAATGTTTCAATTTGGCTATCAAATGCTCAAATTTGGTGGAAATTATATCCAAGCCCGTCATTTCGTGGCCAGGGACACAAATAAGCACATTTAGAATATAATCAAATAATTACCTGATGCACAATATGCAAATTAACCACCGCCATTAGTGAAAAACTTATTTTCTCCCCTAGATTAGAAACTCTTTGACTTAGCTCCATGAAACCAGTACCTATGCCCATAATTACAGGGTAAAGGGTGCTGGGAAACACTAGAAGAACAGCACAGTTATATTGCATAATATAGAATATACAAATTAGACACCTCGGCTCTGACCGAAAAACACACTTTTAGTGCATCTCAAAAACATTTGCAATGAGTTTTACTTATTCGAGAAGCACGCTCAATACAACAATATTATTTGTGTTTTTTTCTACATTTAAGCTAATTTTGGTAGAAATAACCCTGCGATATTACCATACATCACTAATCATTGAGACATTACTTCGCATGTTGTCCACAATAACACCCACTCAGTGACTGATCCAAAGTTATCACAAGTGAATATTATGAGGAATACCGCTTAAAAAGTCCAACAAATTCCACTTAGATTGTTTGTACCACTGCCAGACAGAAGGAAAGGTTCCCCATTACAATTATCTCTGTATTCGTCTTGTATTTGTTGAGTTGGTGGTAGTGGTACTAGCTCTCCTTGTAGTAATCTTGAAACATCTGATAGTACATTTGAGGTGTCTAATAGGTGGATGCAGGGAAGTTGGTCCTTCTGGTAGTTTTGAGAATTCAGCAGTGATAATTTGTTCTGAAATCTCTTGAGTTTTGTCTTTATGTATTTTTCACCCCAATAATCATTTGACGTTTGTTCACTTTTACGGAATGACTGACCTCTTCTCTCTGGATCTTTACTGTGGTTGACCATGTCTGCGTTTCTCACATTCCCTGACATCAGTACCATTAGCAAGAACTCTCTCACAGACGTAGATAAGTCCCTAGTTATGTAATGTACTCCATGGCACTGATATACTTTTGCAAATTTACTGTTCATTTTATAATAAACATTGTGCTCAATTTTCAATTTTGGTTATGTTTGGTGTGCATTTATCATTAATAAACTATATTAAAAACAAATAAAATCACTGACACTAAGATTAACAGTTATGTTTTTATAATGTTTACATATAATGGTGGTGGAAAACGTCTAGGGTTTCTTAATACCTAAAGATTTCCTGTGACTGTTCAGGTGTAATTGTAAAACTAGGCGTGGCAGTGATTGGCGCATTTATGAAAAACATTGACTGGACCGCACTGGGCGTGGATACTACTTTCGTGGAGCTAAGTCAAAGAGTTTCTGAATATGGGTGGAAAATATTTTTTTTTATTAATGGTGGCTGTTAATTTGCATATTATTGTGCATTAAGTAATAAAGTGATTATATTTTAAATGTGTATATTTGCTTCCCAGGCCACGAAAACATGGATTTAGACGCAATTTCCACCAAATTTGAACATTTCATAGCCAAGTTATAGCCTTAAGTCCATTTTTGAAATATCAAATTATGCTAATTAGTATATAATGCAATTTGACCCCTTTCCACCAAAAATATTTCGGACTATTCTTGGGATGTTGTTTAGGGGACTATACTGAAATGTATCTCAGTGAAATTAATTATGTTGCAATTTGTTTTGGGTCAAACCCCAGATTGGCTGGACTACTATTAATTCATTTTAATTGATTTCACCCGATATAGTGCATGTTATGTATGTGACGAGACTGTATGTGTGATGTACGAGGCTCATATACCTTACTCGGTCTAGAATTGTTGTTACCGCTGCTTATTTGAGTAGTTCACGTAACTAAATATGTTATTGTAGTGGAACTGTAGGAATGTATGTGAAAGACACTGTATGTAAAGTGGAATTATATCACTGTATAATTGTATCAGAAAGACGGTGTATGTTGTATTTCAGTGTATAATTATATCAGAAAGACTGAGTATGTTGTATGCAATGTATAGAGGAATGTATTACGTTATTTCAGTGGACTGAAGCTTTATGTCAAGCTGATTCAGATGGAGATGGAAAAACTAACGGCGAAGAACTGGGTGATCCTCAATGTACTTGGAAACCAGGCACCGTTCCTGATGAGGTAGCAGGCATCACACACCCCGGTGTTTGTGATCCTTGGGGAAGTACCCAATGTAGTGATAAGAATTCCTGGGTTAACTGCGACAGCGAAGAATTTAAATGCCCTGCTATACACGAAGAAGGTAATGTTGCCCCAAGAAATATTAAAAGTTTGTTTATTTCATATCTCATTCTGAAATTACATGTCAGGATGGTATTGTACCACAGCGACAAGGAGAACGCATTGTACCACAGTGACACGGAGAACGCAACACCCGGCATTTACAAAAGACAATCACGCAAAGTAGCATCACAAGAATTGAGCATTTGAGATTCCTGTACTCCCGGCATAAAGTATTGTGACTGAGATCAAGAAAGCTATATTATTAAAATATCTTTTTTCAGGTGTACAAAAGATGGATTTACGATTTCCGTTGACCAATGTTCCAGATAAAGAAACGAGTTATTATTGTATGGGGTTTGAATTACCTAGTGACGGAGACTACCATTTGATAGCGACTACGCCAATTATCAATGAAACACGAGTAATGCATCACATCGTTCTTATTGCCTGTGATGAGACTGGTATGTTTCATATTGTTTTGACATTTAGAACAAAATTAGGCTTGCAGGTGATCCATAGCAGACCCGATGTCATTAAATTGTGTAGATATCCAGTTGGTGCAAAGTGACTTTGAAACCAATAAACTGTGTAAGATTGTTTATTTGGCAAAGAACAGTTTACCCTAACACACCTGTAGATAACCATGGCTTTATATTTGCCCATGTTATTTTGGTAAATAATCGTTACGGTTATACAGCCACTCTCACACAAATTCCAATTTACATTTTTCCGTAACGAGTTACACAAACGTCCGGTATTTGGGTTTATGTTATGGCAATATGGTCTCATTTGAGCATGTCCAGTGTAATCTGGAACTCCCCTTGAAGATAGAATATGTTGGAATTATGGTTACAAATTTAAATTCAGCTAAGACTGTGGCTAAGCCGGAAGAATGTCTTATGGGTTTAACCGGTTGCACACAACAAATCGGATTATGGACTTTGGGCTTACCTGGAGAATGTTTCTATAAGGATGCTGGTTTCAGAATAGGCTTAAATGGCATGAAAAGGGCTGTACTTCAGGTAAATATTATTCAGAAATTAATGACAAAATGATATTAACCGGAAGCCTCTAGCTAATGCTTCATATCTGACTCACAAGAGTGATATTCTTTTCATGTTATACCAGATAAGTCAAGAATCCAAATGAAAGATATTTGTATAATATTGAAGAAAAGTCTTCAATTTTGGACAGCAATTAAGTAATTATATTTTGTGTCTATTTCTACAAAAATTCAAACCATGAAATCTTTAGCTATTTTGTTATCACTCAATCATTTTACATAAAAGTTATGCCGATTATTAAAATTCTTTAGTTTCATTGGACCAACCCAGAAAGGAAGACTGATTTGTGGGATTCGTCTGGTATGAGTATTTACTACACGAAGAATTTAAGAAAATATAATGCTGGTGCCTGGTCCACAGGTCAATTATATCTTGAAATTCCACCATTGATGCCTAAAGTCGTGCAACAGTCAACTTGTTCTTCGAGCTGTACAAAGAAAACATTTAATGGGTCTATTTTCTTAACCACTGGATTGAATCATATGCACTACCTCGGTAAGATAGCTTTACATTGTCATTTTACCAAATTTAACGCTGTGTATTGATCCGGAATATTCACATAAAGGAAAAACATTAGGTTTTATGACTTATACTCTATAGCCTACTCTTAAAACAAAGCGCATACCGAAATTTTTCTCGCTTGAAAGTTCATTTTTGGATCTTATTGTTCTTCATGGCCTAAGACTAGGTAAATTCATTTGTAATTGAATTTTGATATGGCGTCACAAGTAGAAAATGACCGAGATGACGTCACAACCAGTTCCTCGTCCATAATATACCCATACTTATTGTACTTCATGGACTTTTACCCAAAGATTCAAGATAGTAAGAATACATTATTTTCTATTAGTACACTACCATATTTTACATTCTTAGGTGTATCCCAATATGTCAAATTAAGAAGGACTGATGGAACGGAAGTGATGTTAACTAATGATGAAAAATATAGCTATGATACTCCAGTCTTGCACCAGTAAGATTTGTTTTTATTAACTATTAGTTAGATAAAAGTCATTGAAAGCCACAACGCAGTCCTTGTCAGGTCACGCCTTGTCACGTCAACAATCAAGTTACCCAATGTTTTATTCAGTATAGTAAGATCCAATACCCATTAAAGTGGAAAACCTGTCATTTTTAAGTTAAACTTGAATACCAGCTCTTTGATATTAACTGTAAGTTGACATCAGGGCAATCAGATATGCAATTTTCAAGGGCCATTGAAAGGTTAGGTCACCAGACAGAAGGTCAAAATTGAACAAAATTCAAAGTGAAACCGGAAGTAAGCGAAATCGAAATTGAAAAGTCGGCTCCCTAAGGATTGCTGCCATTTGGAGTAGGTTAAAAACAAAATAAAGTTTTTGAAAATCAGAATCAAAATTCTGTAAAATCCAATATGGCGATCAAACTGTTGAAATATTATGGAACATGGTCTCTGATGCTGAAAGATAATATCAGGGGCAAACATCACTATATATCGTTTTTGGTGTTGAATGTCGAAAAAATGATGAAGGAAACTGTCGCAAATATTTTATGCTAAATCTGATCGAGCGAACTTCCGAAAGGGACTATAAATAACGTATGGTGGTGTTAGGCCCAGATATTATCTTTCATTTCCAGAGACCTGGTTGATAATATTTTCAACCGTTTAGTCGCCATATTGTATTTTACAAAAAATCTTCAAATCGATATTTAGCCGCCATTTTGGTTGCGTTTTTTGAAAACATTGTTATGTTTTGAACCTACTCCAAATGGCAAGAATCCTTCGGGAGCCGATTTTTGAATTTTGATTTCGTTTACTTCTGGTTTTACTTTGAAATTTCTTCGATTTTTCAACTTTTATCTGGTGTCGTAACCTTTTAATGACCTTTGACCTTGATTACCCCATATATACCAACAATATCAAAATGTTCTGCCTTGAAGTATAACTTCCGGTTTTATGAAGAATTCAAATGGCAGTTTTTCCACTTGGGTCTTACTATACTCGACAATGCATGGTGAAACTCAATTAATTGTTGACGTGACAAGGCGTGACGTAACGAAACACGTCAGTAATCTTTGCCAAACTCTCGACTGACATTAGTTTCTTAAAATAATAGAAACACTATAATGTCAGTAATATGGTAGATAATGCAGGATAAATATACTCAAGGGCCCTGCACAACACGACAAATATACTCAAATAATATACATGCACTTGTTTTAAAAACACAGCCTCTGATATTTCAGAACTCTGCCATACAATTATATATTATATATAATTCCATTGATATTAATAACATTCATGATTTATTCTTCTCTAGATATGAGACTCCAATAGAAGTTAAACCAGGTGATAGCTTAGAAACAGTTTGTACCTATAGATCTATATCTAGAAAGAAGACCGCTGTATTTGGAGAGGGTACCTTTGATGAGATGTGTTTTGGTATTTTTAATTATTACCCAGCCGAAGCACTAACATCCCCTATGTGTGCAACGATGAAGGATTTAGATTTGTGTGATTTCATGGATATGGAATGTGATTTTATCGCCATCGGAAACTTTTCACACCCAGAAACAAGAGAGTTGATCGACAAGGTTAGTATGTCTTTTGGGCTTAATACAAAACCATAACATGGGGTTTAATAACAGTAACAGTTTCGAAGACGTGGCTGGTCTGCTCTTGGAACACTGTTTCGAAGAATTGTAGTTATTCCTTTGCGCCTATGTTTCAGTGCTAAAGCATCTCGGGTTGGCAAGAAATGTGCGTCTGGTGATTCAAATGACCCGAGAATGGGAGTGTTTGCAAGTCCCTTCTATAAACTGGATATTTGTTTGGGGTTTCAAAATCACCTGGTTAAACCATGTGCATAACGGTAAATCTATTTGAACTTTGGGGCTTATGCCCGGAATAACTTTCTGAAAGTCGATGCGGTTTTGGAAATATTCAGGAAATTTGGGGTTATTCTTCTGAAAGTTTGTCTTTAAACCTGTAACGGGTTATTTTTTCAGAGTAGTTTTTGTCCATAAGAACACATGGTATAAGGGTTTTCTTACGGGAATCCTAGGATATCTTCATTTTGCGTACATGTAAACATAGACAGCTTATAAGCAAGATAAAGCCCTCGACAGAAAAGCCTCTGTCTATCGGCCTTGGTTTTCCCTTTCATCGGGTTAGTTTCTTTCTTTCCCCAGCACAATCACAGACTCGTGCTTCATCCTACACACAATGCTATTTTCAACTGTTTCTATAAATCCACCTCTCTACCAATACAAACAGAATAACGTTAAACTAGACCAATCACCACCGAATCACAAACGTCTCGGGATTGGGGTATGAAATGTTTGTAATTCCTCTAGAAACTGTATTTTATTTGTTTGGGTGCAAACTTGGTGTTAAATACTATTTTCTACTGTTTCCATAAATCCGCCCTCTACTTAATACAAACAGTATAACTTAAAACTAGCTCAATAACTACCTAATCATAAACAAAATTAACAGATTATTATTTTATTTTAGGTGATGTCAAAATGTTCTCATGAAAACAATTGTCTTCATGGATGTCGAGACGTTGTTCAAGACATCACTGCTAACCACAATTGTTTTAAGGATGGCTGGGCTGACAACATGTATTCTTATTTAACCTCAGATAGGCTTCTGTCCACAAGAAGCTCAAATGACACCATCGAAGCTTTTCGTTTTGTTGCTGCCATGAAATCATGTGATTGTGCCACAGAGATTCCACTCGATTACGTTGCTCCAAATACTAACACGAATGGCTGTAGTAGAAATTTAAGTTACCCCACTGTTGTATTCGCTTGCTTGTTTGCAGGCATATCTTTGACCCGGAAAAGTGTCCAATAAGTCTTGTTTATATTTGAAGGAGTAGTTTCAGATTTTGAATTTAATTGAGAATATAAATCAGATACCAGTTATCTGTCAGAAAGTTTGAAATTCAAATAAAAAATATGGTTTTACATATACAAATTAAACGTCAAAATGTAAAAATTTCGAAATTTAATATTGGGTCTTTCGAAATTATCTCTAGATTTGCTTCATGGGGTAAAATTTGGAGATCTATTGAAAAGTTCTCTTTCTTCGAAAATCACACAGCTTCAGATATTGTTACACATGACCATAATTATCCAGTATTATTCTTTTAAATGTATCTAAGACTAGAGGGTTTTAAGTGTGGTTGGACGCCATTATGATATACATACATGTCAACTTAAACCAAAACTCAGATCGATATCCGATTGTGATATCTGTGTTTTCTACCAAGAGTAGCGAAACAGCATTTACCATGTTATTCGATACAATGTCCTCATTTTTCAACTCATCGAATAACAAAACATACCGCTGAATAGACCCATTTTGTTATTTCTTTTGATCAAATATTTACATACTTTGAAATAAAGACTTCAACTCTATAACACAATAAGAGACAAGTGGGCTCATTCTGACACAACAGTACACACGATTTGAAATGGGACAAGGTTATATTCATAAAGGGGTCAGGTCAGCATTTGTCACAGTCATATGACATGAGTAAAAAATCTATTATTAGAGTTTACTTTAATTTTAATTGGGTACTTCATAAAATAGAGACACAAATCCCAACAATACCTGATCTGGCCCTCAGTGGTGTAAAGTAAAACAGACATTCTCTTCATCTTAGGGCGGTTCGATGTCCGCTTCCATCTTCCATCTTCCACTCAGAAGAATTCCCCCCCTCCCCTCACCCCCCCCCCACACACACAAACAACAAGATTATACATGTAGGTAAGGATGAAGCGGAAGGGGGCACCAAAAGAGGAAAATACGAGAAAATATACTATCCATCAAAATCCATGAATAATGATGCCTTTATGAACAAAATTTGTTGAAAATTGTAGCCTGTACACATAAACACGAAAGCGTGGGCGTGACAACACCCCCGTGGGCCGGGTTTGCATCAGTGAATTGGTTTAATTCTTTCTTTGAAAGTAATGATCATACCAAATTTGAACAACATTCATTAAGAGTCGTGGCCTGTAGAATGTGTACAGATATGTTAAAACCAAAGAGTCGAGTACTAGTATGTCCCAATATATAAATCAAATATTGACATATTATTTGATAAAGCCCAGGGGTACTGTGTAGAAAAGCATTGAATATCTACTTGGAGCTGGGTGGGTGTTCAGGCGCGGATACAGAGGGGGCGCACCCGGCGCACGCCCCTCTATTTTTTGTGGTGGCGAACAATTTTTAGCACCATATATTCTCGCGGGAAAGGAGAGCAAAAACAGTTTAAGTTGGAAATCGTAATTTACAGTACAAGTATGAAATTAGTCCTTGTGGGCATTTTAGTCCACTCAAAAGTCACGGGCCGGGCTTCGCATTCCCAAGTGGGTGCAGCACGCCCCCCCCCCCCTTTCTGAAAATCCTGGATCCGCCCCTGGTGTTCTAGGTGTCATCGGGATGGGTGTCTGTGGTGAAGTGGAGTCTGGTTGGTTTTCATCATAAAGGGGTGGGTTTTAAGTAGCTCGGTGTAGTCTGGGACATTAATGCTTTAAAGAGAGAGAGAGATGTTTAGGTTTGGTTGGTACAGTTGTCATTGTCTACCCCCAATAAAAATTTAAATTTACGTTTTTCTCCCACTATAACCAAAACCTGGCAGGAAATGTAATTTCAGAAACTCTTCTTAGATTTTACAACGGGGCGTTGGAGGGTGGGGGTGCTTTAAATATATATATATACATATATATACACTACAAACCCACTATTCGTTGTATTTATCATATTCCTGAAGCAATGGCCCGAGAAATCCCCCTCTGGCCATTGCTGGATTAGCTTCTGGTTCTTGAACTTTTGCGGGAGTATGTCTATTCTTCCCGTTCAATCAAAGCTATCACTTAAGTACAGCAACATGACAGTCCTTCGTTTAATCTGGGTCTTCCCTAAAACTTTGGACAGTGATTTAAGGTATTAAAAACGGTGAAAGTATGTTCGTTTCCAAACAGTATTGTTTACATTTCATTCGACTTGATAGCCTAGTTTGTCACGCAATTAGTTTTACTGCAGTATTCTGCTATACACGGGTTAATTGGGCATAATAAAATCGTGAGCCATGACGTAAAGTTACGTAAACATATTTGGTCCAATATTGGCACTCGTTTTAAATGTAAAGCTTTTGTAGAGCAGCTAGTCATTGGTTGGTAGTCGGACTACTGACCAATCAAAATTTAAAACAACAATATCCACTCATTACAGCAGTGAGTAGTGGGATTAGCTCTAATCAAACGAAACACTGCGCGGAGTATGTGTATTTATATACTTTGTTTCAGTGCGTGTGTCAGAACCATCCTAATATACCATTAAGTGCAGCGGGACTGCACCACACATAATTTACACAAAAACAAATGTACGGACAAGACACAATACACAGAAATCACAAACAAACGAACATATCTAATTAAGTGAATGGATCCAGGGCTAGCTGTACGCGTAGTTTGGAGGCCCTTTATAACTTTGAATTTACAAATGTGTTGAATTTATTGCCACACGTTACATTTGTGCAGAAGCTAGAAACACCAGGCTATACTGCAATAGTTACAGTCAGTTTTTCAAAATATTTTTCGCGAGAGACACCCCTCCTTGTGTAGGGATACACATACGGGGCAAGGCTCGGGGCTTCTGGTCCCAAGTCTACCTTGACAGGGTAATTTGGGACTAATTTGTCGAAACATTCCTTGTGGTATAAAAGAGTCTTGTATTCCGTTCTTGATTTATTGGATAACCAGTATCTTCTTTAACTTTTCAATTCTAAATGTGCTGCTTAATATGAGAAAGCCGTACTTTTGATTGTGGAATAATGAAGATCAATCCGATTTTACCGTCATTCCTTTTGATTCATCCACACCGTAACCTCCACGTTGATGCACCTGACGGTAACTGACGTTCCTTGACAGTAACAACAATATAGAGTGTCCGGTACAAGAGAGGCCCACAAAATAATTCCAATCGAATATTGAGCAATTATGAACGCCGGACCGACGGGTGAACGGGGGTGACTACAAAATACGCACGTATTTGTTCTGGTTAGGGCTCATTCAAACTATCATACTTGCCGTTTGCTTGATTATTACCACATGGAGACCTAATTCTATTCAGAATTAATTAGATTGTTGAAAGTGATAATGTCTCTTTAAGTTAGAGAGAGAGAGAAATGGGGTTTAACGTCCACTCGACACAACTAGGTCATTTCGGGACTAATCTTTAAGTTAGAATAACAATGTTACATTACAATACAAAACGATTTAGGTTTCTATGCAGTCACAATATGATGTAGGTCTATTCACTACAACAGTTCTTTTGTTACTTAAATAAACACGCGGGGGTGACTTGGGTACGTTTAAACATACATTTGGAAAACGTAATGTAGCTTATAAATGGACTTGGTGTCAACCGAGATTAAAGAAAACAAATACAGCGTTGACCTAAAATTGAATTTGCTTCGTGCTGAGATAAATGTATGTTTTGAAAGCGAAAGTCGTGTTTTATCTCAATATTGGTTGTGGGCGTAACATTTTAAATGTAGACAGAAACCCATTGCACAAAATAAGTCATCATACAGAGACTGGTATATTGTTAGCCAAATCAATTGTACATGCGGGTTTGCGCATCATCTATCAACAAATTACGCCATAAAAAAAATCGGTAAATTAAGAATTAGTGTTTCATCTATTGAATTTAGTATGCAAATTAAATACTGCAACAATCTATTTCTAAGTTTCTTCACTTCTCTGGGAATGAAAGATAAGCCCGTTTCGCCTGTTTAAATGGTTGTCATTCTTTTAATGTTTTGAAATATTGAAACTATGCGGACTTTCTCTTCAAAAATTGTCCATAATTTATATCAGGGAACTATGAACCGGAATATTTATATTTTGAAAGCAAATCGAAGAGAGGTCGAGGTAGCTCAGTGAGTAAGACGCTGGTTCGTTCCCAGTGCTGAAAGAGAAAGTTGCCCGTGATTTGTCGGCGTGGCTTCCCCCTGTCAGTAGTGCAGGATGTAAATACTATCTTTATCATCCAATAACACATTCTTCAGCAGATATATCTTGTGTGATAACTTTCATATTCTACTGAGCGACATCTCATAGGATACATAGCTTTACACGGCTTTGATTTATACTTAAACAATTATAATATATTTATTTGTGTAAGAAAGGAGTTAGTCTTCTTCTCGTTGATAAATTAAAATATAATTCAGCAAAAGCCAATGACCCGTAGCAGCTTACGGAAACAAAGGGGTTATAGTCTATATTCTATATTATATTAATAGGACTATCCCGATTTCAACAGACTCTCAAAAATAAAATTCTTAGTACGTATGAAATTTAAGTGGCAAATTATAGAGGAATGGTGTATTTACCCTGTCACAAAATTTCAGCTCAAAATATTAAGTCGTTTGGACCTGAACGTCAAAACTGCTTATCCGGACACGTAACCCTTTCAGATTTTGGGTCAATTTTTACGTGATAATCGATCCCTGTTCCTTAAGAGGTCTATACAATGAATGACCCACGTGTTATACTTGATAACAAAAAGTAAATTTCAACTACACATTATTTTTATTTTTTAGAAATGTCTGTTTTTATCCAGACACCATATATAACAGATGGGACACCGGTCTCCATTTCCAGATGAAGACTTGCGGATTTAAGTTGTTTGAAAACGTATAACATATCTCGAGTTATTCGCTCGGCCCTAATTAAGGTGAGGGATTTTAAGGTATTTTAACACAAAATAAAACAGTTTTATTCTCCAAAACATTATCAGGACTGGCCCTTTAACAGTTAATTTAATGACAAAATCCACATATACAAGTTTATTTTCAACTGGATCTGACACGATATAGACGTGAATATGGACTGTAAAAGGTGGGAACGGCCTTGATGTAGTCATCTACTTCTGAAACTCCTACTCTACAATGAGAACAACAAATTATAGGATACAATTCAACTCCACTGAATAATTAAATTAGCATTCATTAATGCGACAATACAGGAAACATGGTATGTGATCATGTGGATAATTTAATATATCTATTATTTCTTATACTTATTGTTGATTTTTTCTTAGTATGTAGCTCGAACAGGTTTAGAATCCACTGTAGATTGAAGATTGGAGTAATCTCCCTTAGAGAGAATGATTTGTTGACTCCAATCATCGCAATCTGATTCACAGAGGATTACGAAAGTCTTCTATCTCTGTAAAAGATGACTGCCTTCAAGACGTGACGTCATATCATGCGACGTCAATCATTGGCTCAATGGCGCGTGCATTGTTTACATACGATGTTACAGGATCGGACAGAATGCTGTCTTTTACTCATTTTAATACTAAAAAGGAAATAATTTTTACCTACAAATACTTCAAACGTCTTTATTCATTTTTCTAATACATAAAAACATATATTTTAGAATTTAATTTGTCGGAATAAAAAAAGTTAATATTTTTGGTTCATTAAAGTTACATTATGGGAGATAAGATAAAGAGATGGCAGTTCTCACTATAATAGTTAAAAACTAGATAGTGTAAAGGTAATTTGCTGAAATTTCAGTCAAATTGATCCACTATTAGCCAAGAAAAAAGCGTTTGAAATATTCACATAGCCTCGGTGATCATTACTCAGATAATTAATATAAACAGCATAGTCTCGATTATCCACTTGATTGATTTAATTATCAACGGTCATTAAGCGGCATATAGGATTTTAATCCGCCAACATCGAAGGCTAGCCTTGACATCAAGAGTTTATTATGGTCTGGATATGTTAATTAATGTCTAATTGATTATCTAGATAACATTTCAGGCCTAAAGAAAGACCTGTACTAAACAGATTTTGCTCTTGCATAATGCTATTTTAAGTCGCATCGATGTCATCCCTATCAGTGAATTTACCGGCCTGGCAAATATTCACTGCTGATCAGTGCGCATTTTTTGCATTACCTTTGTTTTACTGTCCCAGTGTAGTGTTGTTGTTTTTCCAACACCTTATTATTACACTTTTATGGAATATGATTAGAGCTGCATGGTGTAAATTTGTAATACATACCTATAATATATGCTTAAAAACTTAAATCAGACAGAAAGCTTTTTAAAGAAAGAATCATAAATCAATTTGCACTTCACAAGTTGGTCGTATCAAGTTGGTCATGTCCTCGCACCCTACATACAAAAATACTATTCAATTATTAAGTCCAATGTTACATAATTTTGGTTTGTTTATAATAGTTACCCTTTGTCTCCATGTTTGTTTACATGTAATTAAAAGGGCATTTTATGTTTTATTGTAGTTTTCACGGTAAAACTGACTATGCAATAATAAAGCACAGCAGAATTCGTTTTATCGTTATCTGGTTGATATCTGGTTGACAGTCATAATAGTGACAAACCATTGACCATTGTTATAAGACAAGTATCCGTATCATGTAAACATGGACGAACAAGACGAGGCAGATCAGGCAATTACTTGATATGAACGCAGACACAAGCCCACTGACAAGTCTGTAAGTATATATCACGAAACAGTACAAACATATCCTACTACAAATCAAAATTACTCAAACAAAAGTACAAGATTGACGAACTATTTACACATGTTAAATCTTGAATTCAAGAAAAGTCCCTTCAAGCATCTGTGACACAAGATTCCAAGACTCCATTCACAATTTTTTGTGAATTATCTGAATAATTTAAAGAATATCTGAAAATGAACAAGAACTGTCAGGTCACAATGCCTAACCCACTGCGTAGACAATTGGGATAAGTTTTTGATGAAGTAACAAACATTTTATGGGAAAATAAAGGTTAAAGTTCACATGGCACATAAAAAAAACATCCGTTAGTTCAGTTTCCTCAAGTGTTTTAGCAAAACAACGAATGGGACAGAGAGAGAGAAATGGGATTTAGCGTCCACTCGACACAAACTAGGTCATTTCGGGACTAACATATGGTTTTAATTTTATTTCAATAATTCGCTTACGCGTAGCGGTCTTTAGCAGTGGGAGGAAACTGGAGTGCCCGGAGGAAACCCACGAGGTTGAGAAGGCGCCGCTATCTCCATGTCACATACGCTCACACCAGGGATCGAAACAACAGCCGCAAGCCAGAGGTGACCGGCCGGCTAGAGGTCGAAGCGCGGCTCTCTAGACCACTAGGCCATACCAACCCCCCAACAACGAATGGAATCAGACACATGAAATAACATGGGGTTCGACGTCCCTCTGTTCTGCTCCGACAGGGCTTACGCCATACAGACTGCTGTGAGGGAAATTTTGCACTGGCAATTTTGATCTGGCAGTGGCACAATGTCCTACACTTAAATCAAATTCCAACTGACAGGCGATCTTTTATGTGCACTCCAATGTATTCACGGGTCAGCTGTTTTTGTCCCATTCGAACGACCAGGCAGCTGCCCTTGTCGGGCACTCCGTCCTGCACCACTGACAAGGGGGAAACCACGCCGGAAAATTCCAATGAACTTTCTCGGCCAATGCAGGGATTGAACACGTGACCTCGAAGCTAGCGAGTCAGCATCTTACCCAAATAAGCCAAAGTAAGGTTTAATTATTGTGAAGCAATAAACTGACTCACTAACACGTTTAGTAGAGCAAGAAACTAGAAACTGGACTAAAAATACTTCAATCAAAAGGGAAGTAGACGAAGTGGAAGCTGAACTAGTTATTTCTGATCAGTTGTCTGCCCAAGACCAAGAGGTTAACAAACAGAATCGAAAGAACGAACCGAAAGATATGTTCAAGATGAAATGACAAGTTTCAAATTAAAGAGAAACAAAATCAACAAGATTTACATTTACTTAAATGATCGTTATCTCTTCTTCTGGTTTTGAATCGAAACTTGCGATTGTCTTAATCAATTGTCTTGCGATTGAGGTTTTACTGAATTAAATTAAGAATAAGATCTTACTTATTCCGGATTTAGGCGTCACATTCAATATGCTTAAACCCG
Source organism: Patella ulyssiponensis (assembly GCA_963678685.1). Classification (NCBI taxonomy): domain Eukaryota; kingdom Metazoa; phylum Mollusca; class Gastropoda; family Patellidae; genus Patella; species Patella ulyssiponensis. The sequence goes on from OY783231.1 coordinate 49,626,689, forward strand.
GGTTGAATCTAAAATAACCATCCCGTATATTTTCCCAATTCAATCTTGAACAACTGTTCCAAATGATTTATTTGCAGTTAAAATTTGAATTTGGCGCGCTTGATTCAAATCAACGGGTTTATCGTAACCGAATAACTTTGCGCGCATGTTCACATCTACTTCCGTTTTATCACTTGGAGGGAAACGTGTGTCTCCGGAATTCGCATTGATGCCTCTGACGGTAACTGGCGATTCGTTGACAGTAACAGCAGTGTCAGTGTAGAGTGCCCTATTCAAGAGAGATCAACAAAATAAATTCTTACTTTTGACAGTTATCCGATTCATCATAATTATTCTTAAGAAGTAAACCCCATTGCATAAATGTATAGACGAAGGAAATGGTGACGCCAATTACATTGTTTTGGGGGGTCACGGTGACTAAGTGGGTAAGAAGCTGGTTCGCTTCCCTGGAGGTTGAGTGTTCGACCCTGCATTGGCCAAGAAAGTTCATCCAGATTTTCCGGCGTAGATGCAAGACTGAGCAGCAGACAAGGACAGTCTTCTAGTCGTTCGGATGGTACGGAAAAAAGAGGTCCCGTGTACGTAAAAGATCCCTTGGCAGTTGGAATTCGATATAAGAGTAGGTCGTAAAGCCGTTGTCGGGACCTGAATGGAGTATGCCCGTCTTCATTCGTCCAGTTCGGAGCAGAATAGTAGGACGATAAACCCCATTTTATTTCATTTCGAATGGCAATCTCTAGCGTCTGTTTATTCCAGTCTGTTGCGCATGATCTCCAGGTAAGAATATGGTGTCACACTTTGAATGACTTGTGGAATGTGTCTAGCCTCGTTCTTCGAGTCCCTTATTACAAATGGCACTGAAACGCATTATGGTACACTATTCTTTTACCAATTGTAAAATGTTTATTTTGTCTTAAAGGATATCAGAAGCCCATCTTTTCCGGTAAGTTCAGACATCAATGTTGATTTAAATTGGCAAATAATTCGTGGTTTCAACGCGTAAGACTTTGCATGAGTTAGAGGCTGAGATTCTTTAACATAAAATCTACGAAATTTTGGACTCGATGATTCATTCCTCACGATCTTTCCTTCATATCTATATATCTGGCTATCGACAAAAAGAAACCTGGGATTTTGGAAACACTGAATGAATAAAGGCAGAATACACCGGAATATTAGTATATCGTTTGAAGCTATAAAATATCTTCCTTTCCAGATACAATCAAATACAATACAGATATCATATGAGATATAAACTTTGGCCTGCTTTCAACAGATAAATTGAATAATTAGTTCTGTCTTTGCGCCCTTCTGTCCGTCTGTTTGTCTGTCTTCCTCTCTGTCTGTCCGTCACACTCTTTGGGACACAGTAACTCTCCTCCTAATTGAGCTAGTATGTTCAAACTTGATGTAGTTGTTTATTAGGTCGATACCTTGAAGGAGTTTAAAGATGAGCATTTTCTGTAGCCATATGAGATTCAAGTGATCAAACTTGATGTATAGTTTAATTACATCAATACCTTGAATAAGTTCGATAATGAACATTTTCTGCTGAGGCGAAGCAGAGCGATAGGCAGTTTGATTGGTCGAGACTTTAGGTCACAATACATGTAACTCTCCTTCTAACAGAACTAGAAATTCCAAATTTGGTGCAGGTGTTAATTTGGCCGATGCCTTGATGTAGTTCGGAGATGGACATTTTCTGCTGGTTGATGCTTTGGGACACGATAACTTCAATTTTAATTAAGTAAGAATGATGAAACAGGGTGTATAGTTTCATCACATCAATACTTTGGCTAAGTTCGATAATGAAATTTATCGCCAGAGAGTAAGCATTGCGGGAAACAATTTGATTGGTCAGGACTTTGGAACATAACAACTCTGGTTTTAATTGAGGTAAAATGTTTAAAGTTGACCATGGTGTTCATTAGGTTGATTCTATCTGATAGAGAGTGATGAAACTTGGTGTATAGTTGATAATCAGTGTGATTCCTCGATACTTTTGAAGAAGATAAACGTGCAATTAATTAATATGTGTCCTCTATTTTTTCGGGATTTCGGCGGGGGACATCTGTTGGCTTGTTTCAATTACTTTATGGTGGTTCCATATGGCCGAATGAATCTCATATGGCTATAGATCTTTAAGATTTTCATATTGACTTGAATGTTAATTCTCGTCTTTTTGATTGGCTTTAACTTTTCCCAAAATTTTCGTTTCTACCACAGATAGAACAACGTGTGACAACCTCTTGCTCAAAACGGAAAACGTGAAATACACAAATTGGAAGAAACACACATGTAAACACGCAACTGTCCGCTACACATTTCAAAATGATGAATATTCATCAAAACCCGGTAGAAAATGTATGTTCAAAAGCCTTACTTGGATTAAACATCAACAAGTCAACAAAGCTCACCATGCAAACGGGAGAAAAAGGACAATTTTATAGAGCATATTTATCGTGTATATAGTAGTCAGTTAAACGCTCGTTTAAATAAATGTGTTTAATAGAATTTACAGACGAACACCATCTTAAAGCAAAAGGTAGACAATGCCATATAGTCTGGAGGCTCACTGTGGGGGGGGGGGGGATCAAATGGGCACAAAACCTAAACCAACTTTTCTCCCATTTTTCTGACAACTAGTTTCTTTATGTATAACAATCGTTGTTAACCTAAATCGGGGAGATTTCGATTTGACACTTTTACGTAGTTTTGAAACAGGTTTCGAAGTGTTTTGGTTCTGTCATGTAAGATTTTTTTCGACGTTCCAAAGTAATTGTACGGTGGTAAGATAAGTTTTAAATGTTCCAATTATTAATTAGAACAGGTTTCTCTTTTAGTTTCGCTGACATTTTATTTCTTTAAATTTTCTAGTGGCAAAACTGAAAATTTGAACTTTTTCAGTTTTGATCAATTGAATGAAGATGGGCAAATTAGGTGTAAAAGAAATATGAACATAAGTTTCTATAGTCTTACTGAAATGGGAGAGAAAAGACTAAAAATAGCTATCGACCTTACTTCGTGGGTGACGCCGTATAGATGTAATTTGGTGATCAGTGTCAACATGTTTAGAAATTCGACAGATAACTCAGTTCCGTATCTAACCAAACCCTAAGTCGGTTAATCAGTCATATAACGTTAATTGTCTTAATCCAATCTTTATCGAGATTAATACAGATATTTCAAGCAATTGAGTCATATTCAACGTACGAAAAAATAGTTCGGTTAATCGAGCAAATATTTACCATTCACATGTTGATCTACGTTATCTCGGGAAAATCAATTAGAAAAGAAATTTGGACATATTTATTTTCTAATAAATCAACATGAAAGAGGATTCTAATTTAGGGAACATGATAAATTAGCCCATCTATGATTATTCAAACAAATACGACCATAAACGGGAGATTTACACCAGTGATTTCACCACTCATAGATGAACCGTTTTACTTTCATTTTAGTATAATAAGCAAATCTTATTATATATAACTATATAACACAATTAGATCCACTCAAACCCTTATTCGACACCACCTATAGAAAGCCAAGTAATAGTTCCTTCTTGAAATACCAGTTACCTTGAACCAATGATCACCAGCAAAGTCATGGTTATACACATTCAATCATAACTATATGAATTATTAAATGACATAAAATGAAATGGGGTTAAACGTCCTATTGTTCTAATCTTACTGGGCTAATGAAGAAGGGTTAATTATGAAAATAAATATGAGAATATTTTTATATTTTTTATATTTATTTACTGAAATATGCAAGTCAACGATAATGTGATATTTACGATTGGTTGAAGTCACGCTTTAACATAATCGGTAATAAAGCTGAAAATAATCAAAATATATAGCCGTTTTATAAATTCAACGCGATTCGTCACAACCGTTTACTTTTGTAACCCATGTCTTCAGTGATTTGTGATATTTACGATTCTTGGAAATTACGCCATGACATAATCAATATAAAGGATAAAATATACATAAATTATAAATTCAACCTGATTCGTCACAACCTTTTAGAAAAGAAGTACCCGATATGAAGGTAACAATGCCTTTTGTCTACAAATAGTTCCACATAAGAACATACACGACTTTAGTATATACTTAGAAAATTTGTACAAACATTTGTTCTGCCTTCACTCAATAATATTGAATAGTTTATTTAGTCATTGATTTAACCCGCATTTTTGATATCCAGAGTAGAAATATATTCGAAAGAAGATAGTTTCAAGTACATTGACGCACGTACACGTATATGGCGAACGCCAGGCATGTTTAAAGAACCTAAAGTACTGGGGCATAGAGAGTCTAGGGGGCTGTCTCCTCCAGAACTTTGGCATACCTTAGAGTTCTGGCGTATATTCGAGTTTCATCCGAAAATGAAGATTGAAATACCAAATCGATCTAATTCATGTTTCAAAAGTATTGTTTGGTTAGAGTCAGTAGTTTATGTGTCTATTGACCACTCGAAAGTTGATCAGCGTATCGAAATGGTTACAATATCTCAACTCTGTGGTGATTGCTAATAAATCAACTTCGTCTCCGATGTCATTATTTAAAACCGAAACATTATAATCTCACTATTTATTCTGATGTGAATTCATTGTTTTATGATGTGAACGCTTTGTCAATTGTCCCAGGTCACTTGTCCCTCTATTTACTTTACTAAAAGAAATGTCCTGTATGGATAATATCATAGTATCGTCACTACCATTTATCCTCGCCAAAATGAGCTAAACCTCTTTAATCTAGGCCGAAGGCATGAATTGAATGGTGTTGATCTGAGGTATTATTTTATTTAGCTGTGAGACCAGCTCCCATAGGCGTACGAGTCAGGGGGGCAGCTGTTCCCCTAACTTTCGGGCAAGCTGCCTTTTCGGGAAGACGAGTAAAGTTAGAAAAAAAAATTTCATCTACTAGGCAAAATAAAGTGCCCGAAAATCTACTAAAACACCAATTTTACGGGCCGGAATGGCAGTAAAACACGTTTGCGGCCGTCAAATATTCAAAAGATTTCTTGGGAAGCCTCTGTAAAGACAGCGCCGCTTCGTCGTTTCTGGAAGAAAACCGGCGCTGCTGTCTGTGAACCTGAAATTTTTTCGGGCATTTCTAGTTTTGCTTCCCTAACTGTCATCGAGCCCTAATAAAACACTAATTTTACTTTTCTTTTAATTGAATACCACGAATTCGTACTAAGTTGACTATGGATTAAAACATTTTGTCTGGAGCCACTCTACTTTGTGCGACATTTTTCGGGCATCGATTATTATTTGTAAATGCGTCTGCAACAGTCTGATTGGATGCATGGAATTCGGAGCGGGCTTTCGGTTACAAAACCATTGGATACTTTTGGAGTTACTTACACGGGCTAGAATAGCAGAAAACGCATTTGCGGTGATTAAATTTTCATAATTTTCTGCGGTAGGGTGAGGCCCCCATACTAGCTCCCTTGTTTTATTTACTAATTATAGTTTAAATTTGGGCCTACTGTGTCTAGCGGAATATAGAATTAGTTTAATATCACATAATCAGCCCTAAAACAAACCAACATATCAAATCAGATTGTTTCGATGATTGTATTTTTACTCAAGTTTGAAGCTAAACTCAACAATTTCCATGTTATCTAAATTGAAAAACACGAATTAGAATTCAATATTGTACATTTCAATCCATATCGATGTTTCTGCCGTGAAAAATTGGATCCTAATATTGCAATATTTTAGACACAATGAATTATGATCAGTACACGATTCGTGTATTCAATGATTTCAGGCACCATTTGTAATATGGAGGGGGTTTTGAAATGAGATTGTTTGTATGATTCCAGACAAATAAGTTCAGGTAAATGAGTTGGAGCTGTTTTCAAGAAAACCACAATTATACTATCCCTTTAAGTAACCGTGCCAGTGCATGTTAACCTATATTTTGTCCGAATTGCCTTTGTTTTCAAGGATATATAGAGATAATATCAGATTAGTATTTAAAAAAATGTCATCAGTTTCTTAGTCATGTTTAAATTGGGAGATAATCACGAGGGTTTGGACAAACAACACCCTTATATATAGGTCCGATGGCGTTAAGCAATTCGCAGATAATCTGGTTAGGTACAATAGATTAACCCAGGTGTATAACATTTTGTTTTGGATAGGTAAGTAATAATTGTCGTAAACAATTTTTTAAAAAGGAAATACTTTATGTGTAATATTTCTAAAAAGATTTGTGTGGTAGGGCTAGATCGATACAAACGGAGTCTCAGATTCATTTCCAATTTTTGGGGTTATTTTCAAATTAGAATGCAATAGCTTTAATTTATTTATCGCAATTTATTATTGGAAATTTAAAAAGATTTTCCATTGGTAAAAGCAAAATTAACGTATACTTATTGGAACGTATCTAAAAAGCGACAACATCAACAGAATGTGTTGTAATTGTTATATTACTTATATATTCTCATCAATATGACTAGCTACTCATTTTATTAAAAGCTGCACCAGAAGAGACTTATTGCGTTATCTGAAATTTTTATACTCCCACCAGTAGCGGATCTAGAAGCTGTGACTTAGGTAGGATAGGAGTAGGTGGCCAAATCTAAGGGCCATCAACAATTTCACCTCACTGTGGATGCCATCAAAATACGTAATTAAATGCAAAAATAACACCGTGCCCGCGTAGAACACAGATCGCATTGTCTATTTAGTTGTTCGCCGATCATTATTTCTTCCGAAAGCATTTTTATTCAAATTGACATAAAGTTCATGTCATGTTATGATTGTTATTGGTTTTGTTACTGATGTTTTATGCTAACCGTAGGGGCGCTCTTGGAACAATAATTTATGTGACGTATTTCTAGATTTGTTGGCGTTTTCATCAATAATATTAAATTTTCTAAGGAATCGCACTGTCTCAAGCTATTGGGCGACTTAGTTGCTATTGGCGAAAGTTTCGTTGATTGGCAACCTTGGTCCCCTTTTACTAAAAAGTGCCGCTGTTGGGCGTATATCCTTTTCCGAATATCCAATGTTTGTTTACAAATTGTTCTAATATTTAATTTTGATTTCTTACAGATAGAATATGAAGCTAGCAATGCTTCGTGTTTTTGCAATTGTCATAGTCAGTATTGTCTATGCAAATGCTTATGCTGGATATCAAGAAAGGATACCAAATGGTGACCATGTACCACATCCTTGTAAACCCAATTTTATCTGGAAGGGTGTCGGTCATTTAAACATGGCTGGTGGTGGAGAGCGGAACGTCTTTGGTCAGGACTTTGCCAAAGCCAACCATGAGGTTACGTTACAAAATTGCTTAATGTCTACAAAATTTAATTTCTAATGAAGATGTCCCAAATTTTACTAAATTTTTGATTTTGCATTAGCCGTGATTCTAAAATAAAGCTGATATCATTTTCATTAACTGGTCGCGTGAATCACAACCGTGCATATTCTTTATTTTTGTCTTATTCGTCGGTAACGCCATGTAAACAGACACTTTGTCACACCTGATTCTCGTTGATGGGATTCTCCTACACGTTGATGGGATTTCTTTTCTTTGCATTTCAATCCCAAGGCACATAAATGTTAATCTTACATAGTATGTAGCTGTTAGGTCAAATTATTTTGGCTTTGGTTTGGTATCACCGGCCCTGTATATCAGTGATTTGTTCATCCGGTTGATTAGCCATTACTCCTAGGTTTGTATTCTCCTCATGAGATCTAGGTGTAAACTTAGTCCCAAAAAACTATAAAGACTTAAATATATATGTGGTTATTTCTGTGTACACCACGGAATTTTTGTCTCCGGTAAAGTGAAGCCCGGTTTCTTCGGTTTGGGCTTTCTCACAGATAAATGTATTGCCGAGGAAAGAGAATGTTGCCTTAATACTGAGCAATATGCGCTTTGAATCATTTTAAGGATGGGATCTTTATAATTATTGTTATGACATTGGCAACGACGGTATTTGACTGTTGAATTTATTAGATAAAAAGTAGAAAGATGTTATTTCAGTGTCCTATAGAATTATATCTTGAAGTTGGTGGATATAAATACATGTATGATGTTATCTTATTTCAGTGTCCTATAGAATTATATCTTGAAGTTGGTGTATGTAGTATATAAATACATGTATGATGTTATCTTATTTTAGTGGACTATAGAATTGTGTCAGGCTGATTCAGATGGAGATGGTATGAGTAATGGTCAAGAACTGGGAGATCCAAACTGTGCCTGGACACCTGGGACAGTTCCTCGTCATGTGACTGGTCTAACGCACCCGGGTGTTTGTGATCCGTGGGGAAGTCCTCAATGCAACGAGAAAAACTCCTGGGTTAATTGTGATAGCGATGAATTTAAATGCCCTGCAATACACGAAGAAGGTAACTAATTATAAATTTCAAAATTAAAGTCTGAATATGTTAATTTTAATAAATGGAAAATCCTTAATCTATGTATGTAATAATATAAATCGTCTGTTTCAGGAGTACAAAAGATGGATTTACGATTCCCATGGACTAATGTTCCCGATAAAGAAACTACTTATATGTGTATGGGATTTGATTTACCAAATGACGGAGACTATCATATGATCGCGACTACACCAATTATCAATGAAACACGAGTAATGCACCATATAGTTCTTCTTGCATGTGAAGACGATTGTAAGCTTCCATTTTCCCCATTTCAAAATCATAATTAAATAAGCTGATGTATACAGTTTAAGAAGCTTTTAGAAATATATTAATAACTAACTGTATACTGGTTAACTTTACCTTATTGTAACGATATCTTTATGAGAAGGCTTATCTCTTTTAATCAAGGAAATGATATGTTCAAAACTATAATTTATGCATTCAATTTTGTCTAAGTGATTTTAGCTATAGCAGTCGATATTAGAGGTCTACGATGCCAATGAATTGTTTTCGTCATATTTTAAGCTATTCTTGGGAAATCACTAACATGACCCAATTTCCATATCCGGTCAATCTCAAGATGTATTTAATACCTGTTGATATCAACAATTAGAGTGTTCTTCTCTTATCGGTAGTCTTAGGATTAGATTAACCACTTAACCCATTGAACAAGAATTGATAACGCAGAATTTCATATTGTTGGCATGTTGTTGTTGCCTTAATTCACCTTTATTCAGTATCAACCACTTTGATTTAATACAATTCTAAACTATATAAGTCGTCTAAAGCATTATTTTGGGGTATTTTCCAATATTGGTTTTTGAAAGGTAGCGTCCAATGATGTTGTAATAGGTGCAGTCAAAGTCATATATTATATGGCTTTGGGTGCAGTGTCTTTACTAAAATTAATATTGAACGACTCTGATGAATTTCGATAGATTTACTTCTTAGGGCTGACCATAAAATCACCGAGTGTTTGAAAAAAATCTAAATTACTGACCTGTTGAGCTCAAGATAATAAAATGCGTGGACAGGCCGACGGCCTGGGGTGTATTGAAGATACCGAGTTTTGTCTATATTTTACGCATTAATTCATATGACGACTCTTCGTTACTACGGTCGTATTGAATAATCTTTTTCTAAATTTGTTATCGTTGACCAGTTTTTCAAGAGTGGTCTACAAGGAAAGTGGGCCCATTTGATTGAGGGGACGAACATCGGATGTTCATCCGTATACACAAAGAATCCCGGACAGTTGGAAGACGAGTATGGGGAAAATTACGCATTGTACACATAACTATTATCAAATTTATAATATATATTAATAAATGATCTCAGATTTAAGCGAACCCGACCCCATTTTGGTTTCTATTTATTATACATATGAATATATATATTTTTTTTAGAATACGAGTATATATATTTCTAATACAAACTGCTTGGTTCTGTATAATTATTGTTATTCTTTATTGATTTAAAGCGGAGCAAATAACCAGCCCAAGGGAATGTTCGATGGGGTTAAGAGGTTGCTCAAAAGCTATAGGAATATGGACATTGGGTTTGCCAGGAGAATGTTTCCACAAGGAGGCTGGTTTTAGAATTGGTTTAAATGGCATGACTAAAGGGGTACTTCAGGTATGTATCGTTTTATAAGGCACCACCACACTTCTATTGCATAGACGCTAGAGACTGGAGTATTTTGTTTTATTTCATACACCATAACATAAAATTTCAGAAATCAACATTTCTGGTTCGCATATTCTGGGCATACCCGGTAAAAATTCAAGCGACAACTTGCAGGTATACTGTACAGAAATACTAATATCTAAAACTTATTTTGGTATATTATATGGCTTACAATGAACGTTACATCTCATTAACAGTTTCATTGGACCAACCCAGAGAGAAAGGCAGATTTATGGGATGCATCTGGTATGACTATCTACTACACCAACAAGTTGAGGAAATATAATGCCGGTATCTGGACAACAGGTCAAATTTATCTTGAAATCCCACCGTTGATGCCAAAAGTCGTCCAGCATTCAACTTGTTCCTCGCATTGTACCAAGAAAACTTTTAACAGTTCTATCTTCATTACAACTGGTTTAAATCACATGCACTACTTGGGTAATTTACATATTTCATTAATCCGTTTGATCGTACAGGTCTTTAGGAGAAGTGGGGGTGGGTGAGCAAATCAGTCAAGAAGAATAATTTGACGCTCAAGTCTTTTGCTTGAACCTCATGTATACACACGTACCTGTCATTGATGGAATGCGTGTCACTTCGTCCACACGCAACGTTGTCCACATGAAAAGTTTGGGTATTTTTTCTACAAATTCAATATGTTGGTTGAGCCAAGACAGTGTTGGTTATACCTATAATATATTCTCTATTATCAAAGCAGAATGCTGCCCCCGTGTCACCTTACCCGCGTCACCATTGAACTAGGAAGTATTTATATAGTAGGAAATATTTAAGCGGAAACTATTAACGTGTTTAGGTGGAAAATATTAATACATGTATACTAAAGCGGATAAAATGTATTTCTGGGTTCATAAAATGATTTTGGTTGCAACCAAATTAACTATGTTCAATGCCGCTGTAAAAATGTATATTTTCCAACAGGTATGTCCCAATATGTGAAATTAACACGATCAGATGGATCAGAGCTCATGATCACCAATGATGAACATTACAGCTACGATACACCTGTCCTCAACCAGTAAGTGTTTTATAGTCAATTTTCCCTTTGAAACTGTTGGCGAGCCGCTTAGACCATTGGTGGATGAGTGCTAGCGGTTCGGATTTATACGAGAATATTAGTTCACCCTAGTCATTCAATATACTGTGAATTTTAATACCCACTTGAAATATTATGCTTTCGGACACCGATACAAATGGGTTTTTGGTGTTGAATAGATAGTTTATGTCTATAAAGCAATTTATCAACAACTTTATTATATCCAGGTACGACACTCCAATAGAAGTTAAACCAGGTGATAGCTTAGAAACAGTTTGTACCTATAGATCTATATCTAGAAAGAAGACCGCTGTATATGGAGAGGGTACCTTTGATGAGATGTGTTTTGGCATTTTTAACTATTACCCCGAGGAGGCCGTTACAATAGGGGGTTGTTTGACACGCAAAAATTTTGAATATTGTGATCTTTTTGATGGAAAATGTGATTTTCTAGCTCTAAGAAATATGTCTAATCCCGATACTAAACAATTAATGGACAAGGTTAGTACGTTTAAAGTTCCATTCAAACAAATTACTCCAAGAGCTTGGGGACAAATATGGCTGTAGCAGTGGGAGAAGCGTTTATGAAAGTGGTTCTGCGTGTAAACGCTAGCTTACTAACCAGGGGCTTCCGGATTCCTTCCCGATGTTGACCAGTAGTAGGTACCTTATGATTTTTCAAAGTTGGTTTTCTTTGTCAGTTTTGAAGAATGAAGGAAATGCCACAGAACGTCGGTTTGTCGTTCGGGGGGGGGGGGACGTGCAAACGTTAAGATGTAGGTAATTCGACGAACGAAGAGTACCGGTTGGCGGGGCACAATTTCATTGCGTAGCGTATGTTCGCCGCCATTACTCCGATTGGTGCCGAAAAATAGAACGTTAGCTTATTAATTTCAAATAAATATTTTTGTTATACAGTATATACATTTATTTTCAATCTTAACGTTATGTTATTGGATCGGAATTGGATAATATACATTCTAACATAAATCTAGTGTTAATCCAAGGAATCCATCGTCGTGAATCACACTTTCTAAACATTGCATCACCAAGTATTTTAAGGATACTTCTGGATTTGTCCAACGATAAGGGATTTTATTCCAAATTGGGAATAACTGGTGGCAACCATCGATAAAACTTCCGGTTTATTTCCAATACAGGCATAAAAGTATCCGTGTAACGGCAGCCGCTGTCAACGAATCGGAATCGTATTCATGGTAGCCGGCAGGACAGAGACTGTCATTACGGGGTTTCTAACGAACGAACAAAACATGGAAGTCTCGACTAATTGTGACAGGTTGAAGTTTATTATTATAGACAAAAGTAACGGACTCGGTTAATAACAACAATACATTAGAAAGTCAATGCTAATGCATAAGAATCGAACGTGTCATTCAATGCAGACGTATATTATGCGATAGCCATCGTAGACCGTACTTTCTCTCACATCACAGACGTGAAAACTGAAAAATATACGAACGAAAAAGCTACTAAATATCTAATACATATACAAAATGGATAATCGAACGTTAGTGAAAGTATCGAATGCAATTCGATTTCATAAACTGAAGAAACATACCTCCATGCGCCTACACAAGTAATATTCGGCTACCATGCGTGTTTGCAGACTCGGAAGTGGCGAACTGTTCTTCACGTGACACCTGACAGCCCAATGTGTAGAATTTCAAGGGAAATTCCGTCGATATGCAAAAACGTTTAAAGGACAACTGTCACAATCCGTGTATCATTTCTGATACACGGATACCTTTATACAAGCATTGAAAATAAGCAGGATAAAAACAAACGCGAAAGTCATCAATTTTCTTACAAATAAATTTCAAAGGACGAACCATCCGCCGATGTACGCTTCACCAGGGTTGACCCACGTTTTTCACTTTCCTTTACATTACGTTTAATATAGTCGCAGTCCTCTACGCCATAGACAAATTGTTTTGGCGATGTGACTGGCTCTGTTCACGTCATCTATCTGGGGAGTGCAGTCTTTACCTTCCTGTTAACGCAGAAAGAGAGAGAGGGAGAGGGAAGTGGGGTTTAACTTCCACTCGACACAAACTAGGTCACTTCGGGACTAACATATGGTTTTAATTTTATTTCAATAATTCGCTTGCGCGTAGGGGTCCTTAGCAGTGGGACTAAACCGGGGTATCCGGAGTAAACCCACGAGACTGAACAGGCGACCCTACTCCTTGCCACCTACAACCGGAAATATGAAACTACGCCAGTTGACTCAATGGCAGGCTATATGATACAGCGCGCGAATGCTAACCATTCGGCCACCCAACCCCCCATATCGCAGAAAGACGCACGTGTAAATGCGATACTGCTCAGGTCGCGTTTCTCCACTGCGAAATCATTCTACCGTGAAATGTAACGTGAGGCACAGAATGGGATAAATGAAAGAGCAGAAAGTATTTGTCACATTTCGCTTGACACGACTCGATAGTGAATACTATTTTTTTTTCATTTCGCTTCACAATACCAAAACTGCCCTGATCTCCACCGACACACCTAGGAAATTGTGCTAATAACTACTACTTATCCAGACTGTAAAGCATACTCATATGATTTGCTTTCGTTTTTCTGTTCAGGTAATGGATAAATGTTCCTATCAGGGAGAATGTCTTCATGGTTGTCGAGATGTTGTAGAAGATGTGTTGATAAATCACGAATGTTTTAAGAATGGATTGGCAAAGGGTTTTACGTACAACAATTTACTTACAAGAGGAGTCGACGATCCCGATACTCTGACTGCTATGCGCTTCGTGACTGCTATGCAGTCATGTGACTGTAGTACCGAGAACCCTATTAATTACGTTGCTCAGATCCGTGACCCCGAAACGCCCAGTTCTGGTTACACCATAAGAATGTCATTTACTCTATTAACCTTTTTGTTGCTCTCGAAATTCATGTAAATTTCTGTATATTGAAAGTGTACGTCAGACATAACTTTTTATTTTAACCCTATTTTTGACACGGATTCACATGCTCTTATGTGGTACTTTGCAACGATAAGTTAGAGTTTTAGACATAAAATGTATTTCTTTTTTCTACAACCTTTATGCTTTAAAAGGATAATCAGCCAAATGTATAATACACGGTCTCTGTAAGGCCATACTGAATTGCAAGTGGCGATCGATTTGTTACTATGATTCAGAATTCAGAAACTATCCACATACAGTATTTCTAAATTAAGTTATGGCCACATTACTCATTACAGAAATTTAAAAATCACGCCAGTCTAATATTACTGTTCTTCCCATGCCCCACTTTTGTTTGTTACTAACCTGATAATCATAGTATTTTTAAGAAAATAAAATTGTAAAAACAAGACACTAATTTGTCCCATTGCACTGTTCTAAAGGGGGTCAAATTGCGGACCAAATAACCAAACACGGGTTATGGTTATCACCAGTTTAGTATAATATCCAATAATAGATATCATGGAAATATTCAGTTAACTTTATAAATCAATTAGAAAGGTAAAGAAAGTTTTTGTTAATGGATTAGCCATAGCGCAAGAGCCAGGGCCAAGTACGATATGAAATGTCTAATAAAATAATACAGGTTGTTGTATGAACTGCGTGGAAAGTGTGTATAACTAATACATGTTTAATTATAATGAAATTGAAGTACTTTAAATAGTTGACATATATAGAAACATAAAGCTACGAATAAAACAATTAAGGTAACTTGACTTCATCCTGAATTACTTAAAATCCAACATGGCCGTCTCTAACACTACTTACACAATGAAATATGTATAGAATGAATAAACACCTTGAAATTGCAAATTACAAATCTGTATATGCCAATACTACCAATTCTAGTACAACAGTGTATCAACATTTGCACCATTTATTAGCTATGACAAAGTGCTCTATTCATCAACTTGAACGATTATTTTGGCGCAGTGAACTTATTGACCTCCAGCTGGTTTTATATAGGTGATATTGGCATTTCAAATAAATACTTTGTTCTAATCAAGGATGTTCAGTCCCGTGTATATGGACAATGAAGATATGACAGGTATGCATTTAAACCAGTTAGCATAATTAATATCATAACTTGTAAACTCCATATAAAGTAATGATCTTGTGCGTGTAGACCCAGATGAAAGGTATATAACTATCAGTTTTCTGACACTTGGTCAGGAGAAGACGAAACGCAGAGAGAGACCGGCGAATAGACCAGGAGCCCAGAGGGTCGAACCTAGACGAACGAGGTACCAATGTCTGACCATATAGGCATCTACATACTAACCTGGGATGCACAGAAGTGGGCGTCTGCCGGGGCCCAGTCCATGGGTGTGACCCTGGTGACCCCTATAATGACCCCAAAAATGGGTTAAACTCATACATTCGAGGTACCGGTCAAAACCAATTTTAAATGAAAGAATACACTCTACTGACTACGAAATTGCCCATAACAGACGATTAGACCCCTGGGGTGGCATAGACTGACATCTCATACATTCGAGGTACCAGTCAAGACCAAATTTAAATGGAAGGGTACATCTCACTGAGTGCGAAATTGCTCATAACAGACGATTTCGGCCTTGGGACTGCCCAAACTGACACTCTAAATATGACCCCCCGTCCTCCCCGGGCGGCTTAAAAAAGGGTTATATTCATACATTCGAGTTATTAGTAGAAACTAATGTTAAATGAAAGACTATATGCCGCTGATTACGGAATTATCCATTACAGACGATTGGACCCATGGAATGGCCCAAATTGACGCCCAAAGACGATGGGGCCATAAATTCGCGGTACCGGTCAAAACCAACTCTAAATGAAAGAGTACATCTCACTAGGTACGAAGTTGCCCATAACAGACGCTTGTGGCCCTTGGACGGCCTAAACTGACACCCTAAATATGGACCGCAGAGCCGAAGGGTCAAAAATAGGTTATACTTATAATATTCGAAGTACCAGTCAAACCAATTTTAAATGGAAGAGTACATCTCACTGAGTTCGAAATTGTCCATAACAGTTGGTTTCGGCCCTGGGGGCCAAGCTGACACCATAATATCGACCCCGAGGCTCGAGAAAAAGTTATATTCACACATTCGAGGTATCAGTTCAATTTAATTTTAAATGAAAGTGTGCATCTCGCTGATAACGAAATGACCCATAAAAGATGATGGTTCAAATTGACAAAATGCATAAAATGGTATTGTTTGGCCAGATTGAAACATACTTTTGCCACCGACAAGTACAATCATAGACATAAGAACTGCACCTGTAGTGTTAATATTGTTTTCATACCAGACCATCTTGCTATTAACCCATCAGGAATCACCAGAAATGGACAAAACTGGCTATAGGGCAGCTATCAAATACCTGCCACTGAAAGGACTAACCCTAACACAAAAGTAACATGTCAGCCCTCATTTTCTTAGTTAAGATGACACCATTTCAGCTATGTGAAATTTTTTTGGGGGGGATAAAAAATAAAAAAAATTCTTCCTGGCCGGCATCCAGGCTTTGCAACATCGTTGGCAATAGTGTAGAAAAGTTTATGGAAGCATCGGCTTTGTACAATTTTTTCAAAACATAACGCTAACGCTACAATATACGTCCACATTCCTGCTTTGATTGATATGGTACTTTGTCAAGAAGGCTAGGCGTTTGGTTTGTTTAGCGTTGAGGGTCGTGCCTCAACATCAATAGTTGCCGTCCTTAGAGTATAAGGAATAAGTATACCAAGATAATCCATTCAGAATTGTGCCTTCCTAACGCTAAAGGCAAAAAGTGGGCGTGGCCCTCCCCCTGGGGGTCGGGACATTCATCAAAATCAATAGTGGACGCCCTCAGGCTATAAGGAATACAAGTACCAAGCTGCTTCATTCAGAATTGCGGCCTGTAAACGACAAACACAAAAATTGGGTGTGTCTTGCCTGTGGGAGTCGGGACATGCAGTTGACGTCCTTAGACTATAAGGAATACATATCCCAAGTTTAAAGACGATCCATTAAGAATCGTGGCCTGTAGACAACACACACAGACACGAAGTAAAAATGGGCATGGCTCTGCCCCTGGGGGTTAGGAAATCACCAAAAACAATACGGATCATCTTTGGGGTATAAGGAATAGCTATGTAAAGTTTTAAAAGGATCTGTTAAGAATTGCATCCTGTAAGCGAACACACGACACAAAAGCATTGGGCGTGGCTCTGTCCCAGGGTCCGGCATGCACCAAAAATAATAGTGGTCAGCCTTAGGGTATAAGGAATAAGTATAAAAAAAGTTTTCAAGACGACCGATTAAGAATTGTGGCCTGTAGCTGACAGACAGACAGACAAAAAGAAAATGGGCGTGGCACTGTCCCTGGCGGTCGGGCATGCACCAAAAACAATAGAGATCTTCCTTAAGGTACCAAGAATGGGCATTCAAAGTTTCAAGATGATACATTAAGAAATGCAGCCTGTAGACGACAGACAAACAAATACAAGAAATGGGTGTTGCTGTCCCACGGGGGTCGGGCATGCACCCAAAACAAAAGGGATCATCCTTAGGGTATAAGGAATAAGTATTTTAAGTTTCAAGATGACCAATTAAGAATTGTGGCCTGTAGGCGACACACAAAAAGAAAATGGGCGTGACTCTGCCCCTGGGGGTTGGGCATGCACCCCAAATGATAGGAATGTTCCTTAGGATACAAAGAATAAGCATTCAAAGTTTCAAGATGATACGTTAAGAAATGTGGCTTGTAGACGACAAACAAATAAATACAAGGAATGGGCGTGGCTCTGCCATTGGGGGTCGGACATGCACCAAAAAACAATAGGGATGATCCTTAGGGTGTAAAGAGTAAGTATACAAAGTTTTAAGAAAATCCAGTTAGAATTGCGGCCTGTAGGCGACAGACACACAAAAAGAAAATAGGCGTGGCTCTGCCCCTGGGAGTTGGGCACGCACCCCAAATGATAGGGATCATCCTTAGAGTATAAAGAGTAAGTATACAAAGTTTGAAGAAAATCCAGTACGAATTGCGCCCTGTAGGCGACACACAAAAAGAAAATGGGCGTGGCTCTGCCCCTGGGGGTTGAGCATGCACCCCAAATGATAGGAATGTTCCTTAGGGTACAAAGAATAAGCATTCAAAGTTTCAAGATGATACGTTAACAAATGTGGCTTGTAGACGACAAACAAATAAATACAAGGAATGGGCGTGTCTCTGTCCATTGGGGGTCGGGCATGCACCAAAAAACAATAGGGATCATCCTTAGGGTGTAAAGAGTAAGTATACAAAGTTTTAAGAAAATCCAGTTAGAATTGCGGCCTGTAGGCGACAGACAGACACACAAAAGAAATGGGCGTGGCTCTGCCCCTGGGGGTTGGGCATGCACCCCAAACGATAGGGATCATCCTTAGAGTATAAAGAGTAAGTATACCAAGTTTGAAGAAAATCCAGTAAGAATTGCGCCCTGTAGGCGACACAAAGACACACGAAAAGAAAATGGGCGTGGCTCTGCCCCTGGGGGCTGGGCATGCACCCCAAATGATAGGGATGTTCCTTAGGGTACAAAGAATGTGTATGCAAAGTTTCAAGATTATAAGTTAAGAAATGTGGCCTGTAGACGACAAACAAACAAATACTAGAAATGGGCGTGGCTATGCCCCTAGGGGTCGGGCATGCACCACAAACAATAGGGATCTTCCTTGGGGTATAAGGAATAAGTATACCAAGTATAAGGAATAAGTATACCAAGTTTGAAGAAAATCCAGTAAGAATTGCGCCCTGTAGGCGACACAAAGACACAAGAAAAGAAAATGGGCGTGGCTCTGCCCCTGGGGGTTGGGCATGCACCCCAAACGATAGGGATGTTTCTTAGGGTACAAAGAATGTGTATGCAAAGTTTCAAGATTATACGTTAACAAATGTGGCTTGTAGACGACAACCAACAAATACTAGAAATGGGCGTGGCTATGCCCCTGGGGGTCGGGCATGCACCAAAAACAATAGGGATCTTCCTTGGGGTATAAGGAATAAGTATACCAAGTATTAGGAAAAAGTATACCAAGTTTGAAGAAAATCCAGTAAGAATTGCGCCCTGTAGGCGACACAAAGACACAAGAAAAGAAAATGGGCGTGGCTCTGCCCCTGGGGGTCGGGCATGCACCCCAAATGATAGGGATGCTCCTTAGGGTACAAAGAATGTGTATGCAAAGTTTCAAGATTATAAGTTAAGAAATGTGGCCTGTAGACGACAAACAAACAAATACTAGAAATGGGCGTGGCTCGGCCCCTGGGGGTCGGGCATGCCCCCAAAACAATAGGGATCTTCCTTGGGGTATAAGGAATAAGTATACCAAGTTTGAAGAAAATCCATGAAGAATTGCGCCCTGTAGGCGAACCACAGACACACACACACACACACACACACACATACATACACACACACACACACACAGACAGGGGCGACGGCATAATACGTTCACATTATGAATGTGGACGTATAAAAATGGCCCAGAACATTTCATGCAGTCCTCGGCAAATCAGAGTGGAGGAGGGGGGGGGGGCAAAACTTGTCAGTATATTTTTTTTCAAACCTAGGGGACAAAATTTAGGATGTCAGTTAGGACCATCTCAGAACCAGAATCATCTTCATACAAGGTACTAAGTGACGTTTCGACGAGGATACTCTCGTCGTTATCAAGCCAACGATGCAGATATGTTCGTTCGTTCCTTGGGTTTTACATCTACTTCCATCTAGAAAGAGGGAGGGCGGGCGGGGGCGGGGGGTGGTCAAGATTTGTTAGAATAACTTTTTTCAAGCCTAGGGATGTAAAATTTAGGGTGTCAGTTTAGACAAAAGTCATCTATATACATGTACAAGGTACTAAACGATGTTTCCACAAGGATACTCTCGACGTTATCAAGCAAATGATACAGATATGTTCGCTCGTTCCTGGGGTTTTACGTCCACTCCCACCTAGGGTGATAACACAGACAATGCAAATATATAAATAGTACACAAATATACAAAGGACATGCAACACAAAGACAACAATGAAATACAATAAAATCGCAAGACCTTCGATTAGGGGGCCATTTATAACTGAACCATCACAGCGGAAACTCTTTCAGGCATTAAAAGGCAGTGGGCTGGCAACCTATTGATTTATCAAGATCAATGTATTTAACACTACTAAAGGGAAACCAATTAACCTGGACCATATATAACAGATAATTTAAAAACAATGTGGGGGTATAAATCTGTTATGAGCCATTTTGTACTCAGTGGGGTCTATACTTTCATTTAAAATTAGTTTCAACTGGTACCTCGTTTGTATGAATATAACCATTTTTAAGCCCCAAGGGTCATAACTATGGCGTCAGTTTGGGCCGTTTCAGGGTCACAAGCGTCTGTTATGGACAATTCCGTACCCAGTCACATGTAATCTTCTGTTATGGACAATTCCGTACTCAGCGAGATATATTCTTTCATTTAGAATTAGTTGAACTGGTACCGTGAATGTATGAGTATAACCCTTTTTTAAACTCAGGGGGTCATGTTTTGGGTGTCAGTTTGGGCAGTCCCAGGGCTGAAATCTTCTGTTATGAGCAATTTTGTACTCAGAGAGAATTGGTTTTGAGCGGTACCACAGATTCTATGAGTATACCCTATTCCCCCCCCTCCCCAACCACCCCTTTTCGGCTTTGGTGTGTTGGTCTGGGCCATCCCAAGGGTCCAATCGTCTGTTATGGGTAATTTTGTACTCAGTGGGATATACTCTTCCATTTGAAATTAGTTTCAACTGGTAACTCGAATGTATGAATATGACCCTTTTTTAAGCCCCTGGGATGGGGTGCCACTTTCGGAAGTCCCAGGGCTGAAATCTTCTGTTATGAGCAATTGTGTACTCAGTGAGATGTACTCTTTCATTTTAAATTGGTTTTGACCGGTAGCTCGAATGTATGAGTAAACCATATTTTTGCCCCACCCCACCCCTTCGGCTTTGGGGTGTCAGTCTGGGCCACCCCAGGGGTCTAATCGTCTGTTACGGGTAATTTCGTACTCAGTGGGATATACTCTTCCATTTGTAATTGGTTTCAACTGGCACCTCGAATGTATGAATATAATTTTTTTTTCAAGCCCTCTGGGATCCATATTTGGGGTGTCAGTTTGGGCCATCCCAGGGCCAAAATCGTCTGTTATGGGCCATTTCGTACTCAGTAGGATGTATTCTTTCGTTTAAAATTGGTTTTGACCGGTACCTCGAATATATGAGTTTAACCCATTTTGGGGGTCATTATAGGGGTCACCAGGGTCACACCCATGGACTGGGCCCCGACAGACGCCCACTTCTGTGCATCCCAGGTTAGTATGTAGATGCCTATATGGTCAGATATTGGTACCTCGTTCGTCTAGGTTCGACCCTCTGGGCTCCCGGTCTAGAATGAACTCATCCGAGTTTAACCGCGTCCGTGGCAGAAGGGCGGAATGGTTTTCTTCAACTATTCATGAACCGTGTTGATGTTATTGTTTATGTTAATGGTGTAGTTTGGTTCCTGTTATTATTAATGTAGCTGTTTTATATATATGTTCCTGGTGTAAATACCTCTTATATTTACGAACTGATCTCTGTGATCACCATAATAGTGTTACACATCCAACCTCACCAACAGGATAAGGCGCCTGTCCGTATGCATTCAAACAAAAGACTAGTTTACTTGATAACAACAATCAAGTCTAATCTCGCAAATGTTTTAATAAGCAGCATTTTAGACACTGTGGGAGCTAACATTGCATCTGGTTAAGTTGGTTTAGAATAAATGAAATTAGAGAAGACACATACCCAAACAAAAAAAAAACTGAAATGAAATGAAATGGGGTTTAACGTCTTACTGTTCACAAAAAATGAAAGAAGGAGGTGTATGACATAATATGGTTACAATCATCCACGGTATCTCCGGTGGTTTCATTCCATTTTACTCCACTAACTCCTTGGTTAATCTGAGGGTGGGGGCACGTTTTCAACTTATTCGCCCTCCTTGATTGTGCTATTTTTATCGACCTTAAATCCCATAAATTTAAGATTGGTCTGTAAACTGTTTTTTCATTGTTTCGTTGACTTAAGCTACAATCAAGACCGAGGCGGATAATTTGAAATTGTGAATAAACCCAGGGTATAGTGGAATAGAACGGAACCAGAACACTGGGGATACTGAGGATGGGTTACAATGGCAGATTTCAAATACAGAGTTCATGCATGCGATGCATTACCTACTTCATCTATCGTCTACTTATTTTAGGTATTGATTTCTTTAAGGAATATAACTCAGATTTCGTTTCTGTGAAGCGCAGCGGCCCAGTATAACAAACTGAAATTCACATTGTTATATAAGAAGATTATTTTATTATCTCCACCTAACTTTGACGAAGACTCAAATGTGGTTCAAATCGCTCAGGTAACATTCATCTTCAAACTTTGACAGATTCTAAAATTCGTTTAATCAGAACCTGGACTATAGCGCAGATTCCACTCAAAGAACAGAATATTGCACATAATCGTTATTGATCTTGGCTGAGACCCATTTTCTGCATGTTATTTCCAATCGCCATTAAATGACCACTTCATAGGTTTAGTTAAAACTACACCCTTTCCCATTCATCCGCTTAATGATAGGGAAGTTTTAGTTCCTAATCCAAGAGCTCCAATTTAAACATTGGTCCTTTTGTCAAATAGAACTCTCCTCCAAGATCTGTAACCGATCGAGTTCATATCTGATTCCCAATCAGAAGCAAATGATACCTCCATCTTCACTTCACAGTAAGGTTAGACATAGCGGGAGATCTCAAACAAATTCTGGATGTATACGGAAAAGAATGAAATCGTCGTATTGTCTCTCAACATAATATATGCGCCCGACTTATAATTAGTGTACAATATCCCCGCAGTGTTTCGTTTTATTAGAGCTAATCCCACTAAACACGGCTTTTATGGGAGCAAATTTCTGTTCCAAATTATGGCTGGTAAATAGTGCAATTAACAACCAATAGCTAACTGCGTAACACTTTGATTGCGCTTTAAACATATAGTTCCACACTGGACCAAATATGTTTACTAGATAACTTTACGTCATTAAGCCCAATTAAGCAGAAAATATAATTGCCTGACCAACGAGGCTATCAACTTTGATACAATATAAACAATACTGTATGGAGACGAACAAGACTTTCATCGTTTTTAATACCTTAAATCACTGTCCAAAGTTTTAGGAAAGGTCCAAGATTAAACGAAGGGCTGTCATGTTGCTGTACTTGGGATAGATTTGATTGAACGGAACGAAATTGAACCATTTTTGTACCGTTTCTACTTTCACAATATGGAAGATGGCCATGGAATCCTTTTGCTTAAAATGCGTTGTTGGTCAGATTTGAAAATCCAACAGGCCCAAAACTCTCGCAGCCGACGCGTACTCTATTCTACTACATATTTTATTACCCTTGTGATCATCTAGTATTGTTTGTAATTCTCATCTTTTGGCTACGGCTCCTTTTCACGTTGTGTATTTTCTTCTTACTATTACAGTAGTTTTAAGACGTGCAACAGTTCGTTTCTACATTTTACGCCAAGCACGGGACAAATACGTTACATGCACAGATTACAATAAAAGTCTCAACCCAACCAATTCTCAGAACAAGTTTACTGACGGCTATGAACATGACATTGCTCTCGTACGACTTAACAGGACATTCTGAATTCAGATGGTCTCTTTTCAACTTCAGCGGTATCTATCTCTCAATGCACGTTTCCTCTCCAAGAAGCTACATGGTGTATAAAATTCGCCCACAGCTCAAGTGTTTTGACCATTGACAATATCCTTGAGTAAGCTCTGTCAATTACATGTATTTGTTTGGACAAATATTGCGTTCTTAATTATAATGATTGGTTACTAAGCCTAAAGACTTCGACAGCCACGCTTATATGGATAGTAGAAACTTTCCACCAATGGCAGCTGTCTAGTTGTTCGGATGGGCCGAAAAACCGAGGTCCCGTGTATATATTGGAGTGCATCTAAAAGATCCCTTGGCAGTTGGATTCGATATAAGACTAGCCCGTAGTGCCGCTGCCCGGGCAAAATTCCCCTCATAACACACTGAATGATGTATGCCCGTCTTCAATTAGCCCCGGTAAGGTGCTGAAGATTAGGGCGTTAAACCCCATTTCATTTGATTTGATTTCATTTCAATCTGTACTCCATCGATACACTCCAAATAGAACTCTAAGATCCCAGAATAACGATTTACTGGTACAACCAAAAACCAAATCGTCTTACCTTCAGACATCTTTTGCTTACGCTGCACCAATGTTATGGAATTCTCTCTAGCCGAACGCATAAAAAACTCACAATCCATGATAACTTTTAAAAAAAATGATAAAAACAGAACATTTAAAGCAAAGTTTCATGTAGTGGTCCTGATGACTTTTAAAAATTGAACTTTTTAAGCAAAATTTTACGGGGTGTCTGTGATAATTTTTAAAAATTGAATTTTTATGTAGCGATTGTGATGACTTTTAATAACTGAACATTTTAGCCAAGTTTTTTTATATAATGCCTGCGCTGTCATTTTAATAATTTTATATTTCTTCGATTTGCCGTGATTATATGTATAATTCATTTTTATTTATTCTGCATCTACCATTTTTACAAAATGTAATAGCGCCGCAGAGCGAGCAGTAATTTTTACTTGAATGCAGACGCTGGATAAATTCATTATAATATTAACATTATTGTTTTAAAAACTATACTGTGTATTGTTTTAAAATGTCTTTTATGAAGTTTTCCACTTTTTCAACCAATTACAGGACTGGGTTAATATTATTTACTACCTTTCTCGTTTAAGGATGCCTTTTTTGTAAGTAATAAGCTCCTTACTTTGATATTCTATCGTTTAAAATCACTTAGTAGACCTTTTATCTCTGTCACTTAAATTTTCCCAGTAAACGTTATATTTATATTATTGTTTACTGAGCATCTTTTGTGTTCAGCTTAAAGAATTACAGTACACAGCTTGTGTGTATCTTATAATAGTATCTGTTTAATAATAACAATAAGAGCTTGTTACGGTTTGAACCTCAGTTATATCCTTATATCCCGTACCTTGTTCTTGACACGGTTTTAATCCCAGTTATACGTTGTACCTAGTTTTTGATCGGTCTACCGACAAATACACACATTAAAGCTATTTATAATGTTATTGCTAATACGTGTGTGACAATTATATCATGGTTCATTGAACCCCATTGCTCGTGGGGAAATCAGGTGACACGACGGTTTTCGTTGATAAAAAAGGTTCTTGCAAATAACCTATTTTTTTTTTATGAATCCATGCGTATCCTGGAACACTAAGGTGTATATTTGGTGTCATCTTAACTATGGTAAAGACTGGAATTTAATCAGTATTATTCATGATTTTCTCTCTGAATTTTCATACGTGCTAAATTAAGGGAGGCGGGACCTTGCAAATCTGTAAATGATTTTATTCGAATCGAAGTCGAAGATTTTAAATATGATTCGATATTAATTTGTTAATTTTTAAGCTCAGCGAATGTTAAGCGACTTTTCTTCCTCCAAGTTTCATCGAACGGACTGACATATTGGTGGGGTGGGGCGACAGCGTGATACGTCCACATGAAAAGCATCAGTGTCTTTAACGGAATATTGACCTCTGATAAGGTCATTCTGCAAAATAAAGATTATAGAAAGGGCAAATTGCAGAATAACCCCCCAAACTCCCAAGTTAGTCCAGTCATTTTAACTAAATTTCCCGGCGAAAGATAGGACGTAGAATTAAAAGTAGATTTGACAACCCCCAAGAACGAGAAGACGATCACGATGTACTTTAAGTCAGGTCAAGGACGTTACTGGTGAATGTCAGTAGTTTGTGGTGACGCTTTGCTTATTGGCCTTGGGTCACTCGGCAAACCTCGGAAGATTTCGGACAATCTAAACTCGGCTGTATGATGAATTCCGCCATATTGGAACTACTTTAAAGGTCCCGGATGAAACATGGCTGCGCCCATTCCAAACACAAGTTGGCGACCTATTTGGCTAGCGACCTATTCGACCGATCCAGCTGTAAGATAATGACGAAATTACACTTCTATTCTGAGCTGAAGGAATGGATAAAAAATAATATATTCTACTTTCATTTGATAGGCATAACGTTGGATTTTATTGGTTGATAAATAGAGACTGTTGTCTTTACTCTAAATAGGTTTCCAACGAACAGGTTGCAGCTCGATCGGTCGAATAGGTCGCTAGCCGAATAGGTTCCCAATTTGTGTAATAGCGTCAACTTTTCCTGTTTAAGTAAACCGGTAGCCGCATCGCAAATGTATGGTCGTAGGTACATATCACTTACTGTCATAGTTCCAATATGGCGGAATTCGTCATGCAGCCGAGACTAGATGTAGGTTCCGAAATCTGTCGAGTTTTGCCGAGTGTGAATAATCATTCACATTAAAAACCTAACTCCCGGTTACGCATGGGCAATATTGACAACGGTCCAAGACCCTCCGTACGTTGAAGACTAGGAGGTTCGGGTGACCTAGACTATGAGTATGCTAACCCGCAAAAACGTTACCGTCGCCGGTGTTGCAATTTCCCTATATTCAATGATTCTGAATATTATGAAAATATTAATCCGGATGTGAAATCTATTCTAGAAATCATATCCGTTGAAATAAGGGCCTGATTGATTTTCTATGGGGCCCTTACAGCGGACGTTTGTATAACATTGAGTGCGATTGGTTTTTAGTATCTTAGAACAATTAGGGAAGGGCAGCAGAAAAAAGGGGCACAATATTTTCAATAGGGTGTGTATTTCCTTGAGTATGTAAGGTAACTCTGTCGTAATTCGCGGGCACACTTTCGGAAGGGAGGGCTGATAACCACCCCGCTCCCTCCCCTATACCTTGGTAAGAAATCTCATCAGATTCGAACGTTATCAACCAATTCAAGTTGCTTTGGTTTTGCATTTATGAGGGGAGGGTAAGCGATTGACCACCTGCCCAGCACGCCTCTGCAATGAGATTATTTGCTGAGGTTACACAGAGTGATAAACAAGTTCAGTGCTAGATACTTTAGAAATATGTTAGATGGTGTAAGATGGTGCCACATAATTATTTAGGGACGCCAGCCTCAGTGTTGATTTGTAAAATACAACTAGATTAATAATTACCCAGTCGTCAGTTATCCTGTCTTAGCACGTAAAAAGGTGTTGTGACAGATTATATCTGTTGTAATGGACTGTCTGTTAGTCGTTCTTGCAGACAATGTAAAGGATAACGGCTAGAAAAATGGCCCCGGTCGACATGCGAATACGCCGCTACCGCGGTGAGCTGGGAGACACTCCAAATGACGTCATATTTGCGGTAGGTCAATTTCAGTCAACTTCTGATATGTTTTCTGGACCATATACTACAGGAAACAACCATAAAACGTTTTCTTGCTATTTTTTTTATCCTACTTTTATGATTTAATTCTTCTCTGTCAAGACTAAGACTCGTTTGTACTCCTAAAAAGACGAGTAGATTTAACCACGATCTAACATGATCTTCAAATCCTTTTTATTTCAACGATATTTCTCAGGTCAACTGTTTTCTCGGCGTGCGAGGAATATAAATAAACAAATGTCATAATTCTTGTCACATGTTCATGACGAATTATATTATAATTGTTAAGGTGTGTTTTTTTGCCAGTAGATCGGTCAAAAACTAGGTACAGTGTACTTACCGGGTTCACCAAAAGTGCACCCGAGCTTTTAGAGGGACGGATATTAGCCCACATTCATGTTTTATGCTTAACCTACTTGCACAGCCCTTTCTTATTTTATCTGAACACCACGCTGTGAAACAAATGTGTGATTCCGCTATAAGCTTAAGTATAAATTTCGTGAAAAGAACTACTATTGTTAACTAATAATTATACTTGTCTCCAGATTTATAATATTAGGAAGAATTACTTATAAAAAGAAAGGTGGGGTATTAATGTGATTCGACCCATCATGTGGATCGAATACTCAGGACCCGTTCTCCTCATGTTACGGGGAGATCCGAAATGTTGGACTTTGTAGGTTGACTTGACTTTTTGGGGGGACAAAATGTTTTTATTACAGCTATTTTACCCATCAAACCCCTTTTTATACGTCCACATTCATAATGTGGACGTATTATGCCGTCACCCCTGTCTGTGTGTGTGGGTGTGTGTGTGTGTGTCTGTGGTTCACCTACAGGGCGCAATTCTTCATGGATTTTCTTCAAACTTTGTATACTTATTCCTTATACCCTAAGGAAGATCCCTTTTGTTTTTGGTGCATGCCCGACCCCCAGGGGCAGAGCCACGCCCATTTCTAGTATTTGTTTGTTTGTTGTCTACAGGCCACATTTCTTAACTTATAATCTTGAAACTTTGCGTACATATTCTTTGTACCCCAAAGAATATCCCTATTGTTTGGGGTGCATGCCCAACCCCCAGGGGCGGAGCCACGCCCATTGTCTTTTTGTGTGTCTTAGTGTCGCCTACAGGGCGCAATTCTTATTGGATTTTCTTCAAACTTTATATATACTATTCAAAAAAAGTAGGGGATATTTGATTTTTAAGTGTTATTAAAGTCACCTAATGAAACTGACGAAGAAACAAATGACAAAATGAAATGAAGTTCACATTCATCGATTTATTCCAAATGATCGTTAGACTAAGTAAGACACAGACTGACCATTATAAGGGTAAAATGATACCCGGGGTCAAACAGCAAAGTTACCACAGCATCACAACAAAGTCAGTAACGGGTAAATCCTCCTCTGTTTGCCAAACAAGCATTGATCCGACGTGGCATACTCCTAATGAGACGTCTAAGGTCATTTTGGTCCAGATTGTCCCATTCCTGTTGCAACGCAGCAGCAAGTTCTTGGGCATTGGCAGGACGTTGTTGACGTTGACGTAACCTCTGTCCAAGCATGTCCCAGACATGCTCGATGGGGGAGAGGTCGGGACTCAGTGCTGGCCAAGGTAATGTGGTGATGTTCTGTTGTTGGAGGTAACCTGTAACGATCCTGGCCCTGTGACATCTTGCGTTGTCATCCTGGAAGATGAAACGGCGGCCATGACGTCGTGCGAACGGCACAACATGGACTGCCAAGATGTTGTCCCGGTAGTACTGGCCTGTAACACGCCCTGCAACAACATGTAAAGCCGTTCTTCCAGCAACAGTGATGCCTCCCCACACCATAACAGAACCACCCCCAAATTGATCATGTCTGATGACGTAAACGTCTTGGAAGCGCTCGTTTCGACGACGCCACACCCTCCTACGTCTGTCCAAAAAATCAACAGTGAACCTTGACTCATCTGAAAACATCACATTGCTCCAGCGTCGATTATCCCAGTGTTGACGATCCCTACACCAACGACGTCTTGCCTGAATGTGATGATCTCTCAAACAAGGGATCACGCGAGGACGTCGGGCGCGAAGGTGACCCCTATGCAGTCGATTCCGAATCGTCTGGCCACTCACTCTCACACCAGTGTCTGTTTGAAGACGAGCGCTGATCTGATTTGCTGTGATGACACGATTTCTCAAGGCCAAGGTACGGATAAATCGATCCTGGGCTTGAGTTGTCGCCCTTGGTCGACCTGGGCGTGGTCTGTCCTGTACAGATTGTGTATCACGGTATCTGGACCATAGCCTGCTTATGACAGACTGAGAAACATTCATCGTCCGCGCCACAACCGCCTGTGTTGTGCCGATCTGTAGCATGCCAAGGGCACGTAACCTTTCATTTTGGGTAAGCCGACGCATATCAAAATTTGTTTTCTGGTCACTAAAACAATTAAACTGATGTTTCCACCCTGGAATTCAATGCCACAATGACTGTAACATTTAAAGTCAGAGTCGTGCAAATCTTGGGTTGGACCCCCATGATGATCCTAAGCGCATCACCTGCATTCCATGCGGTAGCTATTGGTGCGTTTGGGCGTCACATGTAACTGGAAATGTTTCTTCTGTTAGGTTCTATAGTGACTTTTTTCGTAGTCATTTGCATATTTTAGTATTATGCCCCCAAAATCAAATATCCCCTACTTTTTTTGAATAGTATACTTACTCTTTATACCCTAAGGATGATCCCTATCATTTCGGGTACATGCCCAACCCCCTGGGACAGAGCCACCTCCATTTTCTTTTTGTGTGCCTGTGTGTCGCCTACAGGGTGCAATTCTTACTGGATTTTCTTAAAACTTTGTATACTTACTCTTTACACCCTAAGGATGATCTGTATTGTGTTTTGGTGCATGCCTGACCCCCAGGGGTAGAGCCACTCCCATTCCTTGTATTTATTTGTTTGTCGTCTACAAGCCACATTTCTTAACGTATTATCTTGAAACTTTGAATACTTATTCTTTGTACCCTAAGAAACATCCCTATCATTTGGGGTGCATGCCCAACCCCCAGGGACAGAGCCATGCCCATTTTCATTTTGTGTGTCACCTACAGGCCACAATTCTTAATCGATCATCTTGAAACTTAAAATACGTATTCCTTATACCCTTAGGATGACCCCTTCTTGTTTTCGGTGCATGCCCGACCCCCTGGGAGAGCAACGCCCATTTCTTGTATTTGTTTGTCTGTCGACTACAGGCTGCATTTTTTAACGTATCATCTTGAAACTTTGCTTACTTATTCTTGGTACCTTAAGATTCCTATTGTTTTTGGTGCATGTCCGACCCCCAGGGACAGTGCCACGCCCATTTTCTTTTTGTGGTCTGTGTGTCACCTACAGGCCACAATTCTTAATCGATCATCTTGAAATTTTTTTATACTTATTCCTTATACCACTATATTTTTGGTGCATGCCGGCCCCGCTGGGACAGAGCCACGCTCAATGTTTTTGTGTCATGTGTTCGCCTTCAGGGTGCAATTCTTAACAGATCCTTTCAAAAGTTTGCATACCTATTCCTTTTACCCTAAGGATGACCCGTATTGTTTTTGGTGATTTCCTAACCCCCAGGGGCAGAGCCATGCTCATTTTTACTTTGTGGCTGTGTGTGTTGCCTACAGGCCCCGATTCTTAATGGATCGTCTTTAAACTTAAGAAATGTATTCCTTATAGCCCAAGAAAGACCACAGAGGCAAGTCACGCCCAATTTTTGTGTTTGTTGTTTACAAGCCGCAATTCTTAATGAATCAGCTTGGTACTTGGCATATGTATACCTTATAGCCGGAGGGCGTCCACTATTGATTTTGGTGAATGTCCCAATCCCAGGGGCAGAGCCACGCCCACTTTGTGCCTTTAGCGTCTGAAAGCCACAATTCTGAATGGATTATCTTGGTATACTTATTCTCTATACTCTAAGGACGGCAACTATTGATGCTGAGGCACGACCCTCAACGCTAAACAAACCAAATGCCTAGACTTTTTGACAAAGTACCATATCAATCAAAGCAGGAATGTGGACGTATATTGTAGCGTTAGCGTTATGTTTAAGCCTTGACATGGAAATATAGTTCACCTAACCTTTTTTGATGGATTGTATATCTTTAATATGTGTAGATTCAGAATCCAGATGATGCCACCCTTGGGGAAATTTAAATATTCAAGATGGTCGCCTTTACGCATTTTCTGGTTATTTAGTGGGGTAAAATTCCTGACAGATTCGCTCGGATCATGGTATGATGGTGGTTTCTGTAGGAATTCGACCCACCAAATCCTATAAGCTTGGGTATTCGTACAAAAAGTGATGGCTAATTCCGCTATGGGGCAAAATTGAAAATGGAGGTTTATTTTGGCTGGAAACGTATAAAGTTCACTAAAAAGGTGTGTAATAGATTGAAAAACAGGTTTTCGGTGGATTTTGTATCTCAAATATGTGTAGATTCAGACTCCGGATGATGCCACCCTGACACCCTTGAGGAAATTCAAATATTCAAGACGGATGCAATGAGGCATTTTCTATTTATTTAGTGGGGTAAAATTGTGACCCGCCAAATCCAATAAGCTTGGGTATTCCTCCAAAAAGTGATGGCTAATTCCGCTAGGGGTCCAAATTCAAAATGGAGGCTCACTTTGGCGGGAAATCCATAAAATTTTCTAAAAAAGTGTGCAATATATTGAAATATAGGTTTTCGGTGTCTATTACTTCAAATATAAATACATGTATAAAAACATGTTCTTACCAAACGTTATTCGAGGCTAGGCTCATATTCAAAATGGCAACCACATTTGGCGGGACATTTCGATGTTAGTAATGTGATAGTTTGATACGTCAAACTATAGGTTTTCGGGGTCGCTAAATTCATATCTGAACAGTTGAATGTCATAAACGACAACATGGTTCCCAAAACTGACATTTTAGCTAAGTTTAGGAGACCTGGAAAAATACAGTAATAAAAAAAAATATATCAAGAACAGCCAACCCGAGGATATTCTTCCCCTTATATTCTTTAGGGGACCCGGGATAAATATAGTAATGTAAAAAGATTTGTATCAACAACAACCAACCCGAGGATATTCTTCCCTTTGTATTCTTAAAAGTACCCAACCTCACATATTTGTCGTTTAAATCGTATGAACTTTCACTGACAGTTATTAGATCACTCATACGCACAGGTGAAGCTCCAATTTCGTATGACGCTGGCAAACATTAATACATCTTACTATCTTGTAGAGCAGGTGAAATGATGGGTGTGACAGTTGATCATAACGTATGCTCTTCGTAGCTTTGGTTTGTATGGCCCTGTAATTTGTGGTGATCAGCAAAACCTCTTAGTTCCATATAAGACTCCATTTAGAAGCTCAGGAAACTGCCAAGGTATCACTCTTCTGGCCACTGTATACATGTATATTGTATTCCCATGTCCGTGGTCAATTGGTACTATTGATACATTTTGACTTCACTGTTGGGTTTTAAAAGATAACCAAAATAGCCAGAAAGAAACACTCACCCGTCCCAGAATGAACGTCTAGCTGCACTATTATATCAGAAGTAAGCGCTAGTTAATTTTTTTTTAGCAACATTTGCTTTCAACTATGGTGCAATGGTGGATTGTGTTTGGCTGTGAATCTTTTGTGTTCTTATACGAATACACGGAATAGAGTGTCGCCGAGGCAGTTTAGCGCTCATTCTTACCATTTTCTTCGCGGTTGTCGAATTTGGGCATCATATTGGCGTTTCGCTCGGTCATGGCAAATTTCGCCAGTCAGATATGAACTCGGCGAACACGAAAACCTGTAGTTTGACGTATTACACTATCACATTTCTATCATCGCTATGTCTCGCCAAATTAGGCTCAATCTCGAATATGTTTAAAACCGAAGTAATTGACACCTATATTTCAATATATTAAATACACATCTTTTTAGGGAACTTTATTAGTTTCCGGCCAAAATGAGACCCCATTTTGAATTTGGCCTCCTAGTGCAATTAGTCGTCACTTTTAGATTGAATACCAAAGCTCTTTGGATTCAGTAGGTCACTCTCTTGTAGAAACCGCATTCAAAACCTATGTCCGAGAGAATCTGTCACAAAATTTACCACAATAAATAATGAGAAAATGCCTCAGGGCGGCCATCTTGAATGATTGAATTTCCCAAATGGTGTCAGGGTAACATCATCCGAATTCTGAATCTTCACATATCTAATATACATGTATATAATCCATCAAAAAACATTAGATGAATGCCTAGGATTTTAATTGAGGGGGTACATAGCGACAAACCTAATACTATTTGCTAATCAAAGTCAGGGTTTTTCGAGTTAAGATCGAATTCTTCAGTTTTTGAAAGGTTAACTGGTAAACCTGAAATGAGTTTAAAATGATTTAAAACTTCTATTAAATGTCGCGCTGATTTATAGTCACCTAATAAACATGTGACATCATCTGCGAAAGCGATAATCTTTCTTGTTGAATTACCAAATGTGATACCTGAAATATTACTATCATCTCCAGGCGCGGATACAGAGGGGGGGCGCACCCGGCGCACGCCCCCTCTATTTTTTTGCGGTGGCGAACAAATTTTTAGCTCCATATATTCTCACGGGAAAGGAGAACAAAAACAGTTTAGGTTGGAAATCGAAATTTACAGTACTAGTATGAAATTAGTCCTTGTTGTCATTTTAGTCCACTCAAAAATCATGGGTCGGGCTTCGCACTCCCAACTTGGTGCAGCACGCTCCCCTTTCTGAAAATCCTGGATCCGCCCCTGATCTCTAATATATGTACACAAAGTTTCATTGATTAAATTGAACAAATTTGTTTACATCGGGTCGCCCTGTATAATGCCACCGTCTATATTGGGAAATAGTGTATTCTGTAGCCTTAGTTAATAACTTCACATTTTACGTTTTTGTACAATGTTTCGATCCACCGAATGAAACCTAAATAGCGCAAAACTTCAAATATATTTTGAATGTGCTATGTAATCGAATGCTTTAGTGCAGTCGATAGCAAGGGAAAAGCCAGTAATTTTCCGTTGCTGAGCCAAGCTAAAGCAATCATCTATAGTTCTTATATTTTCATAAATATGTCGGACCGAGACTTAGTACGGTTGTTGAAATTATTGCACACGTCTGTCAAACTTTCAAAGGCTAATATCTTCGCTTGCAATAGAGTAATTTGAATGAAATTGTCAAATAATTCCTATTACATTATCTACTTTCGAACTATTATAGCAAGAAAGGCTAGTTCTTTATCTAAATTATCTAAATGCATCTTTAATATATTTGAAAATTCCATTATTATTAGTGGTTTTCTAAGAATACAGATGTTTATATACACTCCTGATTTCTCTCATTACCTCATTAGTAATTTCATTATTGGAGACGTTAAACAATTGACTTAATGTAATAGAATTCTGTCTGTTTTTTGTTTTTCTAGATTTAGGAAAAGTTTAGTATTCTTTTCACCTTCAACGTAGTACTTGACGTTAGTTCGTAATAAAGTGCCTTCACTTATACCAAACCAGCGGCAACCAAACCAACGCATACCAAACCAGCGCCAACCAAACCAACGTCTACCAAGCCAGGGCCAACCAAACCAACGCTTACCAAACCAGCACCAACCAAACCAACGTCTACTCAGCCTGCGCCAACTAAACCAACGCTTACCAAACCCTGGTCGACCACCTTCATGAACTTCTTTCAGCCACTTCCATGCTTTCCCCACTTGACCACACACTACCGAGTCTGCTCCCGGATAAACTGGAGTACTTGAAGTCAAAATACCCAAACGAATCTGATCTGTGAGTATATCGTTCAACCAGATTATCCAAAAACTCTCTGAATAATGGCTTGGGAAAAATGTTCATCTGTAAAGACTGGAAGCAGGGTTTTAATGGGTATAGGGCGGGGTATGCCATAAAGTCTTGTACGTCAGTATGATCCCACGCGTGTACGTGACAACGAGTATTGTCTCATGTTTAATCTTGTGGGGTTTCCTCCTGTCATACACTGTTGAAGATCCCTGCGCGTTTGATGAGGATTTTCCGGACTAGCCCCTCCTTGTCAGCGCATGACTGGGGGCCTGGCAAGGGACAGCCGAAGTCCAGTGTACACATTCACGTGCACGTAAAAGACACGTTGGAACTGGATATTAGAGTAGATCGCCCCTTCTGAACGACTGGATACAACCGACCTAAAAGTATCTTATAAGGGTTTTTGATGCCCTCGTGATGATTTGAACCCTTATTTTGAATCCATGTGCTAATACCATTACCAATGAGTGTAAACGGTGGTAATTTGATTCGCTAGACAATGAAATAGCGCGAGGGGATTCATTTTCTTAGTATTAATATTTTGGTACTTATTCCGGGTTGGTAGCAAAAGGACAAGTTCTTCACAATAAATAACACGAAATAGATTTTAAAATGAATGACAGTATTTTTAATTGAGTGTTGACATGGGTAACATCGTTTCCTGTTCATAAAATACGTATACATTCCTTTATATAAAGAGATAGTGTGTTTTGTAAAATCTTAAAAATAAACAGTTCGTAAGATTACGATAGATACATACATTCGTTCATATAAAAATACATTATTCTTTCAAAAAATATAGTCTTTTCTTAAAAATATACCCCTTCTTAAAAATATAGACTTTTGTTAAAAATATAGTCTTTTTGTTAAAAAATATAGTCTTTTTGTTAAAAAATATAGTCTTTTTGTTAAAAAATATAGTCTTTTGTAAAAAATATAAAGAGATGGCAGTTCTCACTATAATAGTTCAAAACTAGATAGTGTAAAGGTAATTTGCTGAAAATTTCAGTCAAATTGATCCCCTATTAGCCGAGAAAAAAGCGTTTGAAATATTCACATAGCCTCGGTCATCATTACTCAAATCATTAATATAAACAGCATAGTCTCGATTATCCACTTGATTGATTTAATTATCAACGGCCATTGAGCGGCATATAGGAATGTAATCCGCCAACATCGTAGGTTAGCCTTCACATAGAGAGTTTATTATGGTCTGGATATGTTAATTAATGTCCAATTGATTATTTAGATAACATTTCAGGCCTAAAGAAAGACCTGTAATAAGCAGATTTTGCTCTTGCATAATGCTATTTTAAAAAATTAAAATCTTCTTTTTTTTAAGGTATAATCCTTTTTTTTTCTAGAAATATAATGGACTGTGTCTATTTAAGTTTAAAAAACGAAATATAGATACATTTAAAATATATAATCTGGTTCTTTATAGAAACTGAATGCGGTAGCCTCAACTCAAATGAATTGTGGTAGCCCCATCTCAAATGAATGAGTAGATCAAGCAGATAAGAACCAGATAGAGAGCTACGTTGTTATTGCTGGTTCCATTTCCATCGTTCACGTCACTTCCCATGTTATACTCTTGGTAAACAATTGGGTTCTCAGTGGCGAATTCACAAGACCGCATTGCATAAATCAATTGATAGACTTCCACCTTGTGGCTTAAATATTTAAGTAAAGTTTTGTAGGTTAAATCTGCCATTTTGCCCGTAAAACAACCATTTGTTTCCTTGATCTCATCAACAACAGCTCGGCATCCATGATAACAATCACCAGCAATTGAACATTTGGACATCACCTACAATATGCAATTGAAAATCCTAGTTTTATACATATCACGGGTGACGTCGTTTTGTCACACAAGGTTAGATAATTTTGAAATCTACTAGCTGTAAAATTTCCCTCGTTTAGTTACTAAAATGGTATCCCGTTTCTGTCCCATTGCATGATGTCAGAGACAGGGGTTAGAATTCATGCGAGGTTTGGGCGAAATGTTTACTAGTATGCTGTGTCAAGTTTGTTTCCATGTTTTTTTTTCATT
The DNA here is from genome assembly GCA_963678685.1 of Patella ulyssiponensis. Classification (NCBI taxonomy): domain Eukaryota; kingdom Metazoa; phylum Mollusca; class Gastropoda; family Patellidae; genus Patella; species Patella ulyssiponensis. Next base: position 49,664,190 of record OY783231.1, read on the forward strand.
ATAAAGATCAATATATACGATAACGTGGACTGTTAAAATGGTATCACAATACGTCAGGCAATTATTTAAATTATAATCTGTGTCATTCAATAATAAACATTTAACATCCATTAGATTAACCGTCTGCATAAATAAACATACATAATGCAAGAGTTAAATCTGCCTATTGCAGGTTTTTCTTTATTAATTAGACATGAATTAACTTATCCATACCATAATCAACTCTCGGTGTCAATGATAGCCTGTGATATTTACTGGATTTGAAATGGACAATCGAGACTAAAAGTGTTTCTCATCGTACAGACCTTAGTTATGATGATCGAGGCTAGGCCGGAAATGCATTTCAGCAAATTACCTTTATATTATCTAGTTTTTAATTATTATAGTGAGAACTGTCAGCTCCTTATCTAATCTCCCATAATTTAACTTTTACCTTACGAAACTTACCTTTTTATATAATGCTATTGTATCTGGGTGAGTCATATTAAATAGTGGAGCCATTTTGCACCCTGTTTCCCGATAATTGCAGAATTCCAAATTGCCTCTGGTATCACAAATACCTTGGATGGCATCAGCTGGGTAATAATTGAAAAAGGCAAAGCACATTTCTTCATATGTTCCTTCTCCATAGAATGTAGTGTTCTGTCTGCTCATTGATTGGTAAGTACAAACTGTTTCTAGACTATCACCAGGATTTATAACAATTGGTGGTTCATACCTAGAGCAGGATATCATTATTTTATTTCATTTCTATTGCAAACAAGTCTCAAACTATACCTAATTGTGTAAAAAAAGCACTTACATGGGTGATAATTCAAGATTATCTACACCGGTACTGATTTTTTTTTAATGTAAAGAAATACTTCAGTATTTTAACAAATCCTTTGACGTGATTTTAGACCTATTCAGATTCAGTTTTAAAAAAACGCACAACACACGCGCAAAACCGGTTAGACAAACCTGTTGTCTAAAGAAACTATACATATATTTCAAGAAATAAACAACAAAATCAAGTGAATTGTCCTGGGACCAGTCGAAAGCGTCTACTGTTAGAGTCCAAGGCCTATCACCATACAGACCATGTCATTACCTTTATTAACGAAATACAACTCACTGACAGCTATCAAAAATCGATCAAAATTTGTCTGGTAATCGATGTCGAGACAAAATGAGATTCGACTCTACTTACGTATAGTCAACAGGATTGTCGTATCTAAATTGTTTATCATTTGTTAACATTTGTTCAGTACCATCTGCTCTCCTCAATAAGACATGCTGGGCTATACCTGAATATAATAAATACATGGACGTGTATCACCACAGTATATATTTGGGCTTCAGTCGAATAAAATATAATAATTACATACATGATTGTACATTTATATTTCAATCATAATTTACTCATGTGTACGTATTAGGTTCTGTCTTGAAACCGATCTATCCATGTAATCTTCTTGAATTGTTGAAGTGTAATCAACATATCTCCCAAAACATGCGCGATTGTCGTATTGTTTCTCGCAGCGGCTGCACTTTCCGACACACTATGTGTAATTACCAATTTTTCACGGCAACTACTGTCACTTCCTTGGTAACATTCACACACTATTACACTATTCTGTTGTCATTTTGTGTTTCACTTACCCAAATAGTGCATGTGGTTTGAACCTCCTGTGAGGTAGACAGACTTTTTGAAGATTCTTTTCGTACACCCAGCACTACAAGTGGACTGCTGGACAACTTTAGGCAACAATGGTGGGATTTCTAGATATAGTTGTCCAGTTCTAAAAACACCAGCATCATATTTTCGTAGATTTTTTGTGTAAAAGATAGCCATTCCAGAAGAATCACTCAGATCAGATCGTTTTTCTGGATTATTCCAATGAAACTAAAATGTGAAAACGGAACTGTTATAGATATTCCTATATATTAGTCAAACTTATGGTGTTAAGTAAATTGAAATTCTTTAAATTAATTCAAAAGTACATAGTTGTTAAATTGGCCAATGTCGCATTTTGACATGTCTAACTGTTTTGGCCAATTGTCTTGTTCAATTTGGGAATTTCCCTTTATGTTAAAAATTACATATTCTAGCAGTTGGGTTGTTAAATAGTGATTAATTTGAACAAATTATTGTCGCGTACATAGACTTATTGACCATAGAATGAGAAAGTTCTGTATGTACAAAGTATTAAGATAAAATAACCAGTTAGAGATTAACAAACCTGGATAAGAGCCCTTCTAGCAAATCCCTTTCCTATTCTAAAACCTGCTTCGTGATGTAAACATTCACCTGCTGACCCAAGTGTCCAGCCACCAATCATAGTGTCACAGCCACTGCGCATACCACATTCCTGAGGTTCTGTCATTCTTGGAGCTAAAACATGACATGATAAGTTTGTTTTATAACTTAACTGGGGGATATCTCGTGTAGCGATAACAAAATACGTCAATATCAAGATGACCAGGTCTTTTTGATTTGGGTAAAACAAGTGTCGATTTAATCAAATCTGATATGTAAATTGCTTGTAAAGTGGCTACGTCCATATTAAAGTGTAAAGTCAACAGAAACAGTTATATTTGTGTTTGATAGTCGACAGTTGAAGTCAAGATCGAAACAACATCCTTGATTAACCCAATTAAACACTTTCTTTTGACCTAGATCAAATAAATTTAGCATCATCTATTACCGTAAACAATCATCCACAATATCAGTAATTAAGCCGGGGCCCGGTATACTGAATCTTCTTAAACATCAGTACCGCTTGACAGGAAACAAAAACAAAAGTAAGTCACCAGCCTTTTTTAAAATGACAGAATAAAAATAACTATACATGTAGTCTCTAGTCAAGCGTGCAATTATAGATACAATACAAATCCACTTTATAAAACATCAATGCATGCCTTTTCATTTAAGCAAACAAATTCCACTAATTAATGAGACATACACTTGAATTGTTACCCAGTACATTAACAGCAGCCATGGACCGCATTTTTGGGGTAGCCGAAAATATGGGATGAAACCTTATCCACTTTAATAGACCCAAATTCATTAAAAACTTTTACGAATGCTGTATTGTTAACAACTTATGCTTTCGCCAGACCGGGGTTGCGTCCTTACAAGTCGCACATGAAAAGCATGGTCACCACAGGAGCGTAATGCAAGATTGGTAACCGCGCCATGGGTGTATTAAGAAGTCAATAATCGCAGTGGGAACTCCATAAGATGTTAACGTTACCATTTATAAACACGCACGTCTTTGGGTAAAATAATACTGTGGTAAAAAGGTTGTTGTCTCTTTTTGGAAGGGCATTCTTAGACTGGCATATCACAATACGTCAACTGTTTCTTACCAGTGTCAGAACATGCATATACCAGCATATGATGCATGACTCTAGATTCGTTAATAATGGGTTTAGTTGCAATCATATGATACTCCTCATCACTTGGCAAATCAAAGGTCATGCATAAATAGGTAGTTTCTTTATTAGGGACAGAAGTCAAGTTCAGTCGTAGGTCCATTTTCTGTGTACCTGAAGAACAGAGAGTAGCATAAACATATATGTAATACCTTAAATAAGCTTCCAAGGTATAATTTTAAGTACAGTAGTTCAATTAAATATTGAGTTTCGACAAAATTCTCTTTTTTGAGCGGAAGTATCTGAAGAACATTGCTGACGAATATTTAAAATAAAAGACACTGATTAGAATTCATTATTGCTCCATTTAAAAAAAATATTGATGTGGTTATCTTGTCATGAAATTATGGGAGTCTAATCCACAATATTTAAGACCCAATCAACATTTTAAAATCCCTGCACGAGTTGTAAAGATTATGGTTTCGAGCACAATCTGTAGTGAGGAAAGAAGAACATATCTTATAAAACACTGCAGAAATAATTAGTAATGGTTGATTCCCAAACGACAAAATAATAATAAAACACAATGTGTGTTGGACTGTCGTTCAATTTAGACAGAAAACGTATTTTGCAGAACATAATTAATTAGAAATTACAGTCATTTTTTAAAAATCTTATTTAAATCAAATGTTAATCTAATATACATTCACATCACATTAATGAGTGCTTTTAGGGCCGTTTTTGAAGCATAGAGCCACGCGCCCTTTAAACTTGTCGTTATTTGAACATGGAAAATAACTCACCTTCCTCGTCAATCGCTGGACATTTTAAAACATCACTATCACAGTTAACCCAAGAATTTTTCTCGTTACACTTGGCACTTCCCCACGGATCACAAATACCCGGATGGCTCAGCAGGGTATCACGATCTGGTGCTTTCCCATAACTCCACTGACAATTAGGGTCTCCCAGTTCTTGTCCATTACTCAGACCATCTCCGTCGGAATCTTTCTGACACAATTCTACAGTCCACTAAAATAACATAACATCATACACCTATTTATACATTGCATACACTATCTTTCTAATAATATAATTCTTTGGTCCACTGACATTACATTTATGTATACATTACATACACCATCTTTCATAGTTATATGGCCCAGTGACATTGCATTAGTTTTTATAAGTATTTTGGTCCCACGAGCATCGAGTTAGATGTGAGGAATGTGGTTTGATTGGGTTCGTTGTCATCCTACTGTTAATCAAGACCCTGTTAGGGAAAGAGAGAAACGGGGTTTAACACCCACTCGACACAAACTAGGTCATTTCGGGACTAACATTATGGTTTGAATTTTATTTCAATAATTCGCTTGCGCGTAGGGGTCTTTTAGCAGTGGGAGGAAACCGGAGGTCCCGGAGTAAACCCACGAGATTGGAGATTGGAGATTCAACATCTGACGATAATACAATGCTTTGTGGGGTACCACAAAGTTCTGTACTCGGACCTGTACTTTTTATTATCTTCACAAAGCCTATCACTAAGATCGCTGAAGGTTATGGGCTAAATATTCATTTGTTTGCAGACGACACTCAACTTTATATTGAATTTGACACAGACACTCAACATTCTACGATACAAAATATAGAGCTTTGTCTCACAGAAATTCTTGCGTGGATGACAGAACATTTCTTGAAATTAAATCCAAATAAAACAGAACTGCTAGTAATTGGGACCAAGCAACAACTCCGAAAAATTGATCAAACTCTTGTTAATTTTGATAAAGAAATAATTTCAGGAACCCATAAAGCTCGAAATATTGGTGCTACATTAGACACGAACCTATCGTTTAAAGATCACATACAGAGTATTTGTTCTACCGCCTTCTATCATATACATCGAATTATGAAAATAAAGAAAAGCTCATTCACGCATTCATCTCAACTAAACTAAATTACCACAATAGTTTACTATACGGCTTACCAGACTATCAGATTAACAAACTACAACATGTTCAAAATTCAGCAGCTCGACTCCTCACTAAAACTAGAAAACATCAACACATCTCCCCTGTATTGCAATCTTTACATTGGCTCCCAATACAGCAAAGAATTAATTTCAAGTTACTACTTTTGGTCTTCAAAGCGTTAAACGGCCAAGCTCCATCTTATATAAAAATTCTTTTAGAACCCTATACTACCAATAGAAATCTCCGCTCTCAGAAAAAACATCTTCTAAAATCTCCAGCCATTAACTTACAACTTGGAAAACGAGCCTTTTCTTATGCTGGTCATTTTCTATGGAATAGACTACCACAGTCAATGAAACAACTACCGTCTGTGGGCCATTTTAAATCTCAACTTAAAACATTCTTATTTCAAAACCCTGATCTGTAAATAATCAGTGAATATAAAAACCAACAGCGCCTTAGAAACTGATTTCTTCAGTATTAACGCGCTTTATAAATGACGATATTATTCTTATTATTATACCAAGACCTTGTTAACACCGATGAGACGGTGAAAACCTGTTTGTAATCATCCCATACATATTATAATGTAAAATTGTATTCTATGGGAATATACAAACATAGATTTATTGGTTTATTTATAATGTGACAAAGACACATGAGGCAAAGACACAAAGTCAGGTGACTGAAACTAGACGACCTGTCGTAATCAAACAATCAATTAAATAGATTCCAAGCGTCACAAAATAAACAAAATGTTTACTTAAAGCGGGAATTTCATATTTTTAAAGAAAGTCAAAACATAATTATTTCTAGGTCTTCTGCTCAAAGGGTTGTCAACTCACTTTTATACGATCATGGGCATTATTTTAGAGGCATAAATATCATTTACACAGGATATAATAACACAATTACCTGTTTTTCCATTCACCCCCCCCCCCCCTCAACTGGCAATAGTGAATTATAGGATTAATTGGATTATTCTTTAACCAGGTAGGACTGGTTATTGATACAGTCTATTTTAGGGCTTTATTTTAATACATTTTTAAAATATAACTTAAAAATATGAAATTGTAACTTTTAATAAAAGTACGTAAAAACACGATTTGGGTCAATACTTTGAAGGTATACTTACAAAAACAATCGCAAATGGGTTTATTTTAGAGGGATACCAATCGTATATAAAACTATTTAGAAATAGTTTAGGCTTGATTTCTCTTCTCTGCTTTTCTATTATTCTTCCAATATTGTTTTATTATAAATAGTTTAAATGCGGTTTAGATTTCAAAATGTCAGTAATCCCTTGAATTGTTTTCACGTTTCATTTAAGCCACACTGAGATTTGTTTTTCTGCAATTTTTCTATTTCATTAAGTTTGTACTTAATCTTGTCTTGAATAGTTCCATGTTAAGGAACGTGTATCTTTAACAGTTTCGTCCAAAGTTTAATAATCAATTATATATTTAAACAAGTTACTTATTCGATGGGATGTGTTATAGTCTGATTTTGTTAGGAAGGCTATATAATTGTATGGGGAAATACAAAACCCCCGTTAAAGGATGTGTGTATTATACACCCTACCTGATGACCAGCTTCAGCAAAATCTTTACCAAACTGATTTCTGTCACCTCCTCCAGCTTGGTTTAAATGACCAACACCCTTCCACAGATAATTAGGTTTACAAGAGTGGGGAACATTCCCCCCATTAGGTATTTTCTCCTGATACCCAGCATAACCGCTGACAAAAGCCACAGTAGTGGCTAAAATCAAAGCTGGTAACATTTCTAGTTTCACACCTGAAAATAAATTAATGTGGTAATGTGAAATGTTAATGTAAGCTTACTATGCCAGTATATTATGATTATAAATCAACAGATAGTTCAGTGATACCAGTAAGCCGGTTTTGAATAGCATTGACCATCAACCGTGATGATAAAGGCGGACTGGCTTCAATAAATGTAAAATAAGCACTCAATAAATGTAAAGGTCTAAATGTAATTCCAAATAATACACAATGATAAACCATAAACAAAATTAGTATATAATTAATTGAGAAAGAGTAGCAAGGCAGCAGTGTGGAACGAAAAAAACAGTACAAAGCTCAGTAACAGTTCTTAAATGATATTTTAAATTTGTCACCTAACAAAACAGGTGCCCCTTCCCCATGATATCCCAGGCAAGCTCTTAGTTTGCTTAATCAAGCTTCAATGAGTTAAAGTAAATCGTATTTACTCGCCCCTTCCCTATGATATCCCAGGCAAGCTCTTAGTTTGCTTAATCAAGCGAGTTAAAGTAAATCGTTTTTACTCGCTGTCCAAGCTGTTTTTCTTGCATCTTTGTTGAAAATAATAGTTGTTCTTACACTGACACCGATTCGGCTCTCATACAAGAAAAACAAATTGCACTTTTTGACAAATCCTGTTTCCGCCATATCGAAAGTAATACAAAACAGTGCTGATACCAGCCACTAACTCACACAGGAATACGGGTTTTACATCGGCTAAGTCTGTTCGCCAATCCCATTCAGACACCCTGAATAAAAAATTCTCCCTACTCAAACTTCTCTACAGAACCATAGTCAGGTCCTTGATTTAATGATTAGTGCTAGTCCTTTGACAATTATAACAGAATTCACACAAGCTATCACTGTTTACGTTGAAATAACACTTCTAATATATGTCATCATGCGAAATTAGTTTATTTATCTTCAACTGCTGAAATCGGTCTGAGTTTGACACCGAAAATTGGTATTCTCCGTCGGAATTCAAAGGGAACTACTTCCATTGCCTTAAAAGTTAAGTGTATCATACGTGAGATCGGCATGATGGCCAAACCCAAGAATTTCAGAAAAAAGTCATGGTCTCGGTCAGAAGGATCCTAATTTCAAAAATTTAAACACCGACATTTTTAGATAGTTTAGTCCCACATCAAACAAAAACAACGAAAAAAAAAAATCAAATTTTAGCATGCAATAATCCCAATACGCAATACATTATAATACTCTTAACTTGTTATTAACAATAAACATGTTAGGACAGATGCCCAATTAACAGCTTTTCTAAAAACCTAAATAACAATGTCTACTATACTTACTCAATGTATATCTATTATATCAATTTCTCACTATCTATACAGGTAGGTCATGGTCTGTTTCCTTTGCTAACAATGTGTGTGTTGTGTTAAGTGCTTTGTACGTTGTTAGTTCTGAATTTTAATAATACCCATAGGCTGTATACATATAAAATATGGTCGATGTGTTTGATACCTACTTGTCTGCGATATCACTTCGGTGTAAAAAGACGTTAAATAAAGCTATTTCATACACACATTTGATACCTACTTTTGTTTATTTTAGCTTGAATTTTGGCGAGTTCCGCTTTTTGCCAATCCAATCATGCAAGAGATGGACAGAGAAAAGCTAAAAAAAATGTGCCTTTTCGTATAACCAGGACCCATAAGCCAGGATGTTCCAGTCCGGTATGCGCCAATATCCAAAGGGGCGAGATCTTTGGAATATAAACATATATTTCAAGTTTCATCAAAATCGGTTAAAAAGCTAAAACGCGATTTTAAGTTCAATCCGGTACCAGAATTCAAAGTTGCGGTCCGATACATGCACATATCGAAAGGAATGAAAATCTTTGGAGTATCAACCTATATTTCAAGTTTCTTCAAGATCGGATAAATAGTGTGACCTGCGGAGTTTCTAAACATATGAACGGACGTGCAGGGGCGACGACATACGTCCACATAAAAATCTTGGCTCATCAAAAATCTCCTGCTCCTCCCAGTCCTAAGATGCTCTGTTATGGAAATAGCCAAATACTTTACGGATACTGTTTCGATGTTCGACGAGAGTTCGATATGATTTCCATTATATAAATATTGGTGACCGCATTATTTCTTCTTACAACTTTATAAGGTATCTATTTATAGCGTTGTTGACAAGTCAACAAATTTCCACTTCAAATAGGATTAGGGTTCATAAACTGGAAGATCGAATTGTTGTGCACACACCTATACACGCACAGTATACAGAAAGTAAAAGAAAAATCGTACATACCTGTGATTGTGTCCACTCTATAGTACTGTAGTATACAGTCTTGTTTCACCTGCTGCCACCTAGGGTGATATTACAGACAAGTAGAAAATGCACGGTTATTTAATAAGACTTCGACTATATATAATGATATTATCCTTCATCACGTGAGTTGCCATTCAGCCACATGACCAATTTACATATGAAAAGTATATCATAGTCCCATCCATGGATTCTTACCACTCAGGTCAGTAGATTCACAATAATGTACGTCCCGTATATTATTAGGCATATTGCTGAATCAATGGCCCGACAAATCCTTCCCTGACCATTGCTGAATTGACTTCGGATACTTTTGGGGGAGTGTGTCTATTCTTCCCGTTCATTCAAATCTGTCCCAAGTATAGCAACATGGCAGCTCTTCTTTTTAGTCTGGGGTTTTCGCTAAAACTTTGGGCAGCAATTTAAGTTATTAAAAAATGTAAAAATCTTGTTGACGGTAAATGACAGAGCCAACGGCCTTGATATCATGTTTATGTAGTAGTGTGTTATATTGATTTTAAATATTCTAGTGGGGTGTTATAAAGAGAATATCAAAAAAGAGGAGTTGGAGATTTTTTTTATCACCCAATTCTTTCTTACATGCACAAATGAATAAATATAATATTCTTTGGTATAGATTTAACTTGTACTGAACCTGATTACATTACAACGTATTTTTATTCATCCTTTTTTGACAGTAGTTTACCTATTGCAACGTCCTATATATTGACCCAGTATTATTTCCTTCAAGGTCCAATTAAATAAAAAGTTACTTTTTATTTGAAATAAGCGGTTTCTTTAAAATAAAAGAAAGTAGTTCCTTTTTGATTGGCCATCAAATTTCTGCAAAGCGATGTCAGTACATAGCACATATCTCCTGATATGTGGACGTTAAACACCCAGTAACACACACACATGTGAACTACAGCTCACCTGCTTCTGCAGAAGTAAACTGGAAGTGACTAAATATTCAGTCTTACGATTGGTGAGATGAACTCACTCAAATTGTTAAATTGATGAATTTTATGAAAACATGATGGCAGAATGATGTGGAACCACTTTCACACTGAAGGACCACGTACAACGAACCATGTTGAAGAATGACATTCGAAGATCGTATCCATTCTTGCCACCCCTCACCCAAATATCTTCAAGTTAGTAGATTTCTTTAAGAATGAGCAAGCGTAGCCCATTTAACTGCTTTGTAAATGACATGAATGATTATAGGTTTGATTTATTATTGTTTATGTTTTACTATTATGATAGTTTTAATTTTAACCAATTCATTGTTTATCTTGTTTATCCCATTATTATTTGTATGTTTAATTTTTTTGAATTGTAAAATATGATGTATGATATATCAAACAGAAAAATAGAAAAAAAAACTTGTACAGTAATATCTATATTTTTTTCCTTCCAAGTACCCACTATCAACTAATCCTAATCCGCTCTATACACTAATCCAATTAATTCTTAAACATTTTGAACATTTAACATGTTTAACCGGATCGGATCTCTCTCGTACAACCAGGCAGGGGTCACAACTTAGAAAGTTACAGTCCAGTACGCGACAATATCTAAAGGAATCAAGTTGTCTGGGATTATCAAATTGGATGAAAATTCAAACCTCTGAGTGTTCCACAACCTAGGTATTACACGCTTTAAAGGGTAGGTGCCATTCTGTCGGGCATTTTGGATCCAATTTTCACGGAATTTGCACTCAACCATAATTATGGTGTAACGGTGATATATTTGAACGGTTTTTACAATCAAATAATGGGCTATCGAGACTCCGCATAAGCTAACAATGTATACATTTAAACAAACACTAATTTACATAATATAAATATAATTAATATATATAAATCTGGGATTTGAAAACAAGCCGGGGCTTATATAAATTCATCTCCCTATTTACAACAATACAAATACAGTGTTTGGAATTATAATCATAAACTATATAACGGTTTCAATTACAAAGAAAAATGTATATTCTCAATGTTGCAATATTATATCGGACATATCGTAGTTTAAGCACAAAGGGGGTTAATATACAGAAAGTAATGTAATGTAATATAGTGTAGTGTAATGTAATGTAATGTGGTTAGCGAAGTAATTATTTGATGAGGTTGATAGTAGCGGGGAGGTGTGCGAACCCAAAGTTGTGGATGGGGGAGAGAGAGAGAAATTTTAGAGTCTAATATCTAAAACGAGAAATGAAAAGCATCCGAGGGTAACACCGCAATCAAAAGACGGTAGAAAAAGACCGGCTTGTGTTAAAGACTTGTGTTAAAATTTGTCAAACAACACAAACTTGTGTTGAAACTTGTGTGAAAATCTACACAATACTTGTGTTGAAATTTCTGAAACTTGTGTTGAAACTTCTGAAACTTGTGTTGTTTCATACAAACTTGTGTATAACCACTAACAAAAACTCGTGTTGTAGTTTACAGATTTATATCCAGTATAGCAACCCTTGCCATTCAATCGCCTCCCCAAACTGTAATTTTTGATAAATGACATAACAATTATTTTATTTGACACAATATTATTTATTCAATAAAAAATATGAAAAATTAAACTAATGCCAAATCAATAATAAACAGTCATCTCAAAGGTTAATAAACAAAGTTAATTCCAATAATAATAAAATTTTGTTAGATATTGACAAAAAAGAAACATACCCCACCCCCACGACATCATAAAATAAAAAAAATAGCTGTTTAAATTGAAAAAAAAACAATCAAGCACTGAAACATTTAGAATATTAATAAACAAAGTTAATTCCAATATTAATAAAATTGTTTTCAATAATAACAAAACTCCCCACCCCCCACCCCCAAATCACAAAATGAAAAAAAATCTATTTAAATTTATTTTTGAAATTAACCTTAAAAAGAACTAAGAATATAATGGATACGTACACAATATCCGTACCCCCAAAATATACATTTTAACTATATCTAAATTTAATAACAACCAAATCAAGCACCACATTATGCATTAAATTGAAATACTTTTAAGAAGAGATATTCCCTTTAATAGATTAGGAATTCAAAAATTTCTACAGTACATAAAAGGCTATTCTTACACGCCAAAATTTCCAGTGTTGAATGTTTATGAAAAGAAATTTTTACTTTTTTATACATGTATCGCTGTACTATGTGTCTATGTATATTAAAAAGTTGCTGATGAATTTATTAGAAATAAGCCAATTTAAAACACGAAAGAAAATATTTATTAACAGGAAACACGTGGCTAGTAAAAGGCTCCACCAAACGACAAAACATTAGTTGCACTTTGATAATCATCGTTTCCCGTAAAAGTAATGTAATTGTTTACAACCAATAATATGTTGGTGAATTTATTTGAAAATGACATACAACATAAATAATTATTTACACGACATGCACTCTTTTTACAAGTCCTAGAAATTGTTAACGATAATCCGTGAACTGCACGTTGGCATGCATTCCTCCCGCTTGACAATACCAATCGATAAATTAGTGCGTACAAGCAAAGTGTTTCTGTGGAAAATATTAGAAATAGCAACGATCAAAGCGGCATAATTAAAGTTGATTAACCGATAATCCCGATGTTATTGTAGTATGTGCAAAGAAATCATGATTACATGTTACTTCGGTCACGCGTCATTTCGGACTTACGTCATTTCGGACTCTAAAAAATTTGTCCTCGACATTTCGGACTCGGGTAGATGACGTTTCGGACTCGGGTAGATGGCGTTTCGGACTCGGGTATAGAACATAGAATTATACAACAATGACGCCAATTTACTTTATAAACTATTTTATTTGTTAACATAGCATAAAATGAAAACACTGATTTATAAAAACGGGCATATTTATTTGATAATTTACATTATAAACTATTTTATTTTTTAACATACCATATAACGATAACATCGTTTTATAACATCGGTCATATAAAACATACACATTCATACATTAACATAGCATTTATAACAACAGGTGTATTTATTTGATGAAAATATAGCTTTAGTCGGCTATTCATTTTTTTATTTATTTTATCAGTTTTAGTTTTTTTTTTCATTTTTCCAAGTCTTTAATTGTTTGTTTATTGCCCATATTTGTTTGTTTATTGCGCAGGTGGTCCATATAAATGACTGATTTTTTTTAATAGCCTGCTTGTGCTCATCTCTTTCTTATTGTATGAATCACAAATCTGAAATAGCTGCCCTTCTACATGCCGATACCGGCTTCGTTGGTGCCGTCTGAGTGAGCCTTCTGACATCATTGTGAGATCGAGCGGTATCTTATTAGCCTCGGTAAAAAGTTCGCAGATTAATAAATAAAACGGCACAGGGCCCCTGGCGTTGACACGTGAATTGAGTCTATTGTGCCAGCCCTCCACGTCGTTGTTAGTCCTCACTGGCAACATGAAAACGGACCAATCTTCTATCGGAAAGAGGCGAGAGGCAATCCATTGCTCTTCTATATAATGAACGATTGGCTGTAGTTGTTCAGGACATTTTTCTTTCAAATGGGCAAACATGCCCGCAACGTGTTCTTCGGGCAGGAAGGGAAGAGCCATTAATCTCCGAAGATAATTGAACACGTCCCCCCTTTCGTTGTACAAGGCGTGAAAATAAACAAATAATAGAATCAGTTAATAATTGACTAAAACTTTGATCTTTTTATATTATACTGTTTTAAAATACGTTGCTTAAAAAGAAATATTAAATGTATCGCACTGTACATACCTGGCGATTTCAACATAATATTTGTAATAATTAATATAAGGTTGTAGTAAATTAGAAATATTAAAAAAGGGGAAATCAAGTGAATTCCTCGACCTTCAAATTCAGGAAGAGTGGTTTTGCTTTACGCCAAGCCAGTTCCCCAACCAATTCAGATTTTCCTCAATAAAAAATCATATTATTACAGATAATAAAGTAATCTAGTACATGTTATCTTAAAATTCGACAAAATGTATTATAAGAAAAAACACACAAGATTTTATAATTCTACACATGCAAGTTTGTGTTAAGATTAAGACACTGAAAAGAACAGAAACTTGTGTTGATGCAATGTAAAACAACACAAGCTTGTGTAGAATATTTTTAACACGTTCTTGTGTTGAGATCCAACACAAGAGTTTTTTCAGTGTAGAAGAACCAGCAGGACATATTAGATATCACCATTCGAGTTTCATTTCTATTTCCTGAATTTCAAATTCAACTTTCAGTATGGTGGAATGGTGATATTTAAACGGTTTTTATCATAGGAAAAAAATGTGACATCTAGAGAATCCGCGAGCTAAATGCGATATTTAGAACAATCAGGAGCCTTAATCCAAGAAGCTACGTTCAGATATGCGCGACTATCAAAAGGAACAAGGATCTTAGTGTGTAATTGTGATATATTCACATTGGTTTTTTTTTCTAAATTGGATAAAAATTGTGACCTCTACAGGGTCCGCGAGCTAAAAGCGTTATTTTTTTGTACAGTCAAGGGCCATAATTCAGGAAGTTACGGTCCGATTTGAGCGAATATCTAAAGGGAGCGAGATCTTAGGGTTATAAATATATATTTCGAGTTTCATCAAAATCCAAACGTTTTTTTTATAAATCGGATAAAAATTATGACCTATATAAGGCCCACAAGCAATCTGATTAAAACACAGATCCAATTTCGTTTCGTTTTTTATAGTTCAAAATTTCGTTTTTACTTGTCTTCACTACTCTTGGATCTGGAGGACTTGTTATTTAACTGGTGTTCTGCCTGAAATGAGGGGTCAGCCAATCAAATGGTCTGTCGAATTGACCGTTTGACCTTTTCATGCGTGGAACTGTGGGTAGATATTACCAGCCAACGACGTCTATACTAACACCAGCGGATAGAAATCATAACAAAACAAAAGTGGATTTTGAAAAGCATGGCGATCGCTATTTGGTTAATCGAATGACTGACGTTATCGGGTCAAATGTCCCGTGCTTGATACCTGACGTCATAGAACGTGAGCGTCCACTATAACTAGTTAGATCTACATGAGTGTAGGCCATCGAAAGTATAAAAAACGAAACGAAATATAGATCTATATTTTAATTAGATTGGGCCCACAAGGTAAAAACGCGATTTTCCATACATTCGGGGGCCATAATTCGGAATTTACGGCTCGGTATGCTCGAATATCGAAAGGAACTGCGTTCATTGGGTTATAAACTTACAATTTTAGTTTCAACAAGATCGGATAAAAATTGTAACCTAAAAACCCGGGGCCATAATCCATGAAGTTACCGTACGAAACATTCCAATGTCGAAAGGACCCTAGTTTTTTGGAAGATAAACCTATATTTCAAGTTTTGTTAATATCGGTTAAAAATTGTGACCTGTAGAGTGTCCACAAACAATTAAGTCTCTGGCGAATGGCGATCTAGACCCCAAGGACCCTCGGCTAAAGTCCTAGGATGTTAGCCCTCAATTGCTTCCGCCGGCCCTGCTTTTCGGTTTAGCAACAATAGAAAATTGTGAAATATTTACACAAGCTTGGTCATATAATGATACTTTCCACGAATGTTTTAGGGTAATAATAGATACAAGTTCAAGCCGTACAATATTCATATCAGCGTGTTTTCTATTCGACTACCAAAGAAATACTGTAAAGTTGATATCGTTGACTAAGATAAAGACGAAACGTTGCGTGTTAATAAAACCAGCTGTAATTGTTATCCATAAAAATGACATTTATGCAAGAGCGTAAAATAGGCTTTACGAGGGGAATGATGCAGGGGAGATAATGTTAGACGGAGGCAGACCACCATTAATTTCCCCATTGACTTCAATGTTATTCTAGACTGCTTGCCCACCTCCAACTTTTCCTCCAACTTTGGGCTGAATGTTTTTAACTACAGACAGAGGAACAAAATATGGCCATGTGTTTGCACTAAAATTTGTATGAGGTTGACCTCCAAAGTTTTGAGATACACAAATTTGACGAAGCATACTAAAACATGTAACTAGTTGCCGTATCATGTATATCACTGTAGCCAACCTGGTAACCCCATTATCCTTCCGCCTCAAAATCATGAATTTTTACCAAAACTTGGCAGAAAATATTAATGCTACACCAAAAATCAACAAAAATGGGCATGCAAAAGGGGAGAAAAGAGACAGAGATTTTGCTACAATTTACCGAGATTGTGAAATTTAATGGTGGTCTGTTCAATTACTAAATGCCATTTAAAGAAGTACCGTTTGTCATACCTTGTGGAATATGTCTAGCCCCATTCTTCGAGTCCCTTGTAACAAAAAGCGCTGAATCGCATTAATTTGTTTATTTTCTCTTAAATATTGGATATCAGCAGATATCCATCTTTACCCGGTAAGATCACAATATCAATGTTAATAATAATATGTTTATTTCAGTAAACAGAGGCGGATCCAGTGGGGGTGCGAGGGGCGCCCCCATCCCCTAATTTTCGACAGTGCCCTTCTTTACTGCTGAAAGTGCCTTTTTTCAGACCCAAGTATGTCCTCTCCGAACGTTTACTTAGACGAAAATATCAGCCAAATAGCTTTTGGAATGTCTACAGATGCAAGGAAATGACGGATAATTGTCTTGGGGGACCACCACCCCCCTCAACCCCCTCGCAGCGGCGTGCCCCGTCTCCGCAGTAAGTGCCCTCATTTTGCGGCGCCCCCCCCCCCCCCTTCAAAATTCCTAGATCCGCCCCTGGTAAAGTAGGTCGATGACCAAAGTTACAAACATAAAATATTTAAGTCACAGTCACGTTTGGATATACCTGAATATAATTTCTTGATGGACATTTTAACTCGCTTAGTATTTTCTAGGCATTTTGAGAACCACTATGCAAGTACATATATTATAACAATCTTATTATTCAATCTTACTATTGATATATCAGGTTTGTTGTAGATATAACAATCTTAATATCCAAGCTTACCTTTAATATATAAGATTTACTAAAGCTATTATAACAATCTTAACATAGTCTTAACATTCACCATGCTTTCTGTATGTCAGATCATTGTTACAAAAAGTCCCAATCTTAGTATTCAACCATAATTGTTACTGTGGATATTGTAACAATCTTTAATGTTTAGCCTTGATTGATAGACAAATGGTTTTGATTTGAGTGTTTTCAAATCAATATTTGTAAGCCAATGGCTATTGTTTTTCACTTCTGATTTTTAATGCAGCTTCAATGTTCTTAGAAACAGCTAGCAGAGTAGATCTGTCTTCTGTTGTACAGAGCTGTTGATAATTTATATTCTTTGGAATAAACTTCTCTCTCAAACTGTTTAGATATTGACAATTTAACATAAAGTGAACAATGTTTTCATATAATTTTCAAAATGACATAATTTACACATGGGGCTATTGCATTGTTTCTTGAGAATTGGTTAGAAGCCAAGGGTAACAAGTTTAACCTCAATCTTGTTATGTTGATTTAAATTGACAAATAATTCGTGATTTCAATTTGAAAGACTTTTGATATTGAGTAAGAGACCTAGCTACTTTAATTTCATGTATATTATGATTTAATAGTCCTGGGTTGGGATGGCCTAGTGGTTTAGAGTGCTGCGCTTCGACCTCTAGCTGGCCGGTAACCTCTGTCTTGCGGCTGTGGTTTCGAGCCCCGGTGTGAGCGTATGTGGCATGGAGATAGGGGCGCCTTCTCAACCTCGTGGGTTTCCTCCGGTTTCCTCCCACGGCTAAAGACCCCTACGCGCAAGCGAATTATTGAAATAAAATTGAAACCATATGTTAGTCCCGAAATGACCTGGTTGTGTTGTGTGGACGTTAAACCCCATTTCTCTCGCTCTCTCTTTAATAGTCCTGTTTTGTTTATGTTTAAAGCTACAATTTCATATTTTGAGGTTATATTTTTGAAATGTATTAAAATAAAGCATTAAAATAGATGGTATCTATAAATAGTCCTACCATGTTAAATAATAATCCAATAATTCACTATTGCCAGTTGAGAAATTGGCAAATATATCCTTTTCAACTTCAAATTCAAACATTTGAAGATGGGGGGGGGGCGTATAAAAACAAGGGAAGTAATTGTGTTATTTTTCTTTTTTTTTTAGACTGGTTTATTGAACTTTGCAACTCGATTGTCACATGTAACCATTTTAGCTAGAAGCGCGATACTTGGTATTCACGACGACCGATGAATTTGGGGCTTGTACCCAATCGAAATTAGTGGCGAAATATGCAGGGTATTTCGTGAAGGGCTTGAGGCGGGATCAAACCTTCTATTGAAGATGGGGGGACAGGGGGCAATCAATCTGAACGACAGAATCACCCTACATGCAGAGAAGTGACTCTGACACAATGAATTATGGCGGGGGAAAGCGGCAAAAACCTAATGCTATGTAGAAATGTCTAATTAAAACACACATGTAACATAATGCCATACCAAATACCTAAAACGTCTAATGCAAAAAACAAAATACAAGAAACCTCTAATACAAAATACCTCATACGTCTATTGCAAAAGACAAAATACAAGAAACCTCTAATACAAAATACATATAACCTCTTATGCACAATTGATTTTACAATCTGAAACATCTACCATAAGCATTAGATGACATATCTCGTTGTCATTACTTACGTTTCTCCACTGAATTATCTTTATTTAGGTCAATGTCAAGGTCACCGAACACAACTTGGCGACCTATTCGGCTAGCGAGCTATTCGACCGATCCAGCTGGCAACCTGTTCGTTGGCAACCTATTCAGAATTAAGACAACAGTCGCCCAAACTCATCTATTTTTAACAACCAATAAAATCCAACGTTACGTCTATCAAATGAAAGTAGAATAATATATTATTTTTATCAATTCCTTTAGCTCAGAATAGAGATGTAATTTCGCATTATCGTACAAAATTCTAGACATCCAACTAAATATATTCCGAAAGGTAGTTAAATAGGCTTTCTAAGTATTATCAGTAAAAATTGGCACATTCATATTAAAGGGGTGCACTCTCTTCCTAAACATGACCAATTTTTTAAAAATTTTAAAGGGAAAAACTGTTAATATCCCGTGTCAAAATTCAATGTTCTTAGAAACAGCTAGCAGAGTAGATCTGTCTTCTGTTGTACAGAGCTGTTGATAATTTATATTCTTTGGAATAAACTTCTCTCTCAAACTGTTTAGATATTGACAATTTAACATAAAGTGAACAATGTTTTCATATAATTTTCAAAATGACATAATTTACACATGGGGCTATTGCATTGTTTCTTGAGAATTGGTTAGAAGCCAAGGGTAACAAGTTTAACCTCAATCTTGTTATGTTGATTTAAATTGACAAATAATTCGTGATTTCAATTTGAAAGACTTTTGATATTGAGTAAGAGACCTAGCTACTTTAATTTCATGTATATTATGATTTAATAGTCCTGGGTTGGGATGGCCTAGTGGTTTAGAGTGCTGCGCTTCGACCTCTAGCTGGCCGGTAACCTCTGTCTTGCGGCTGTGGTTTCGAGCCCCGGTGTGAGCGTATGTGGCATGGAGATAGGGGCGCCTTCTCAACCTCGTGGGTTTCCTCCGGTTTCCTCCCACGGCTAAAGACCCCTACGCGCAAGCGAATTATTGAAATAAAATTGAAACCATATGTTAGTCCCGAAATGACCTGGTTGTGTTGTGTGGACGTTAAACCCCAAAATTCGGACCATCGTACAAAATTCTGATGATCCAACTAAATATATTCTAAAAGGTAATTGAATAAGCTTTCCAAATATTATTAGTAAAAGTTGGCACAATCATATTAAAGGGGTGCGCTCTCAACCTGAACATAGCCAATTTTTCAATATTTTAAAGTGAAACAACGGTAATATTCCGAGTCAAAATTCGGACCATCGTACAAAATTCTTAGCAACCAGCTATATATATTCTGAAAGGTAATTGAATAAGCTTTCTAGAATAGAATATATTTAGTTGGATCATCAGAATTTTGTACGATGGTCCGAATTTTGACACGGGATATTAACAGTTTTTCCCTTTAAAATTTTTAAACTATTGGTCATGTTTAGGAAGAGAGTGTACCCCTTTAATATGAATGTGCCAATTTTTACTGATAATACTTAGAAAGCCTATTTAATTACCTTTCGGAATATATTTAGTTGGATGTCTAGAATTTTGTACGATAATGCGAAATTACATCTCTATTCTGAGCTAAAGGAATTGATAAAAATAATATATTATTCTACTTTCATTTGATAGACGAAACGTTGGATTTTATTGGTTGTTAAAAATAGATGAGTTTGGGCGACTGTTGTCTTAATTCTGAATAGGTTGCCAACGAACAGGTTGCCAGCTGGATCGGTCGAATAGCTCGCTAGCCGAATAGGTCGCCAAGTTGTGTTCGGTGACCCTGACATTGACCTAAATAAAGATAATTCAGTGGAGAAACGTAAGTAATGACAACGAGATATGTCATCTGCTTCTGGTAGATGTTTCAGATTGTAAAATCAATTGTGCATAAGAGGTTATATGTATTTTGTATTAGAGGTTTCTTGTATTTTGTCTTTTGCAATAGACGTATGAGGTATTTTGTATTAGAGGTTTCTTGTATTTTGTTTTTTGCATTAGACGTTTTAGGTATTTGGTATGGCATTATGTTACATGTGTGTTTTGAATTAGACATTTCTACATAGCATTAGGTTTTTGCCGCTTTCCCCCGCCATAATTGAATAGCCATGATATCCATATGATGTTATGTAAACGTCACAGTTAATGAGGTCACGTCAACAAACAAATGTCAACACAATGTTACATTGTACACAATAGACTTCTTGAAGCCTTTAGGACTATATAATCCGCACAGCCATAACGTCTTATCGCATCTTCCAATGATTTTTCACAAAAATAACATTACAAATTTAGATTTGACGTCGGCATATTGGCACTATTTTGTGCTTTGGTCGTGTCTATTTCAGATATACACAATCAATTCTGTTGATGTTTTTAGCACGGGGATTGACTAATAGTTAATTTATTTCAATTCTAAACAAAAATTTTAAACTTTAACGCAATTTTAAAAAAATAGCCAAATTCTGGCTGTGATTACTGCGCAAAATGGCCATTCATTGTATACGTGCGAAAAAAAAAAAAGCCAGCTTCCATTGAATTTTCGTACGTTAGTTACGTATGAGGGGGCAATCTGAATTTTCGGGCAGACGGGCAAAGTGAAAAAATAAATTATTCCATTTAGTTGGCAAATCTAGGTTCGGAAATCAAATAAAACACTAATTTTACCTTTCTTTTAATTGAAGATACATTATGGGAGATTTTTACAAAGAGTTGGCCATTCTTACTATAACAGTTCAAAAATAGATGATGAAAGAATAATATATTGAAAATTTCAGTCAAATTACTTTATTCTGTACATAGTTATCACCATTGTAATATTGACTTGAAATGGGGAAATGGAAGTTAATTGTATGTTCACCTTTTACGGGAATGGGGGATAGTTTGATTGACAGGCGTTAACTCCACCTACATAATCTCGATTGTCAAGTAATGTTTTCAATGGCTGTCGTGTCCTTAGCTTATTCGGTTTGAGACGGGGCTGCAATTCAATTCGTATTATATTTACTTTTTACTACAAATTAAAAATAAGATTTTTGATATATAGATAAGAAGAGAAAGTCTGTAATAGGATTTTAAAGTTTGAAAGGAATGGACCAAATCAACGAGAAAGCATTAATTATACATACATAATTATCTTGTGTGCACTCGTGTACTGTAACTGGTAGGCCTACGTGACTCTCGAAGCAGACTAGGAAACAGTGATCCCATGGGGCTGCACTTCAATTGGGGTGATGTTAGATGCGATGTTTATCAATTTCCATAATTTTATCCTAAACGAGTAAACGCAAGTGACTAGACTGGTGGCCAGTCTTCTCCACACATCAAAAATTGGCCAGTCCTCTCAAAAAAAACCGAAAAAAAAACGTAATCTCTAGAGACTGGGCAAATAGAGCTTCATTCTCATCTAGTAGGTCAATCTGCATTATGTAGGTCGTGTGACGTCGTGCACGTGATCACGACATATCTAACATCACGTGATAATAAACATGGCTGTCGACTAACTGGCAAACTGGTGTAGGTGCGAGATGTTTGTTGTGGATAACAGTTATTGTTATTTAGTGATACTTTAACGATCTAAGAATTTTGTTGACGGACAATATCTGTCGAATGAACGGATACAATCGCCTCGTCAATATCCGCGAATTCGGACATGATTCCACAATTACAACGGCGTGTGTGTGAAGCCGCGATGTCAATCATTCCAAATAAGGAACAACGTAAAACAGGACAGGAACGCCCATTTTATTGTGAAGCTCGCAAATTGTCCAGTCTCTGGTGCTGGTTACAGGTTTACTCAAATTTTTTTTTTATACAAATGGAAAGGAAAGTGTTGGTTTACTAAAAATTAATACTTTTATATAAATCGATATGTAAAATAAATAGAAGAGACTGGGCCAGTCTAGCAAGTGACAAAAGAGCGTATAATACCGACATACAAACTCCAAATTTAACCAACAACTAAACATAATATCAAGGCCGTATTGATATTATTGAGACAGAAGACCTGTCCGTCTGTTTTAGTCATCACACGGTCTAGAGGAATTGTATAATTTATCATTATCTGTGTTTGGTTTATTGCACTTTAGATTAGATGTCATTTGTTCAGGCCTCGCTCAGCAGCGGCCTCGCTTCGTACGATCTATCATTTAGCCTCGATCTAAAACGTAACGGTTAATCTCCGCTCACGACGCCGTTATAATTAAATCAGTCAATGAAATCCTGTTTAAATCCAAGCCGAATCTAAGCCATCCGTGGGTCTACAGAGCTGATTTTGTGCTTGTTGTGTAAATAAAGATGTAATTTATAATTTCTATGACATCTGAAGCCTAAATAAAGACTTGCAATAATCAGAATTAGCTCTTGCATAATGTATGTTTAATTGAATACCACGAACTTGTACTGAATTGACTATGGATTAAAATATTTTGTCTGGGCCACTCTACTTTGTGCGACATTTTTTTGGCACCGATTATTATTTGTGAATTCAACTGCAACAGTCTGATTGGATGGTTAAAATTCTTGTCGGCAAAGAGTGGGATTTCGATTACAAAACCATTGGTCGTATGGTAGAAGTTTCTGATATTCTCTCGTGACTTTATTCAGGATTTTATAATGTATTTTTAATGACTACTGTATAATTTTAAACCATTTTCTATATACATGTAATACATACTAAACATTAGTTTAGAAAAATCAACACTAATGAAAAAAAAAATCATTACTATAAGGCTCAGGTTCATTAGTCAACGGTGTCAGCTCCAGTGTTGGTTATGAGTACAGGTTACAACAACATAACAAAGAGTATAAATTGTGACATTATTTACCAGTAAGAGTGTGAAATAACTCAAGGAATTAAAAGCACTGCGAGATATTAGAGTATGTATATGACCAGAACTTATTGGTCATGTTCTTAACAATACATTATACCAGACAGGTTTAAAATCGATGATGCGTGACAAAAAAAAATATTTGAACGTTCTTGTCAAGTATTAAAATGTTCTTGTTTAAGAATTAACCGTGTTAATAATTACAATGTTCTTTTTAATAATTACAATGTTCTCTTTTAATAATTACAATGTTCTTTTTAATAATTACAATGTTCTTTTAAAAATTTAAACGTCTTTTTTTGGAAATGAACATGTTCTTTCTAAAAATTAAAATGTTCTTTTGAATAATTAAAATGTTCTTTTTTAATAATTAAAATGTTCTTTTTTAATAATTAAAATGTTCTATTTTAATAATTAAAATGTTCTTTTTGATAATTAAAATGTTCTGTTTGATAATTAAAATGTACTTTTTAATAATTAAAATGTTCTTTTTGATAATTAAAATGTTCTGTTTGATAATTAAAATGTACTTTTTAATAATTAAAATATTTTGTTTAGAAGAAATCTTCAATTTTTTTAGAAAAAATCTCCAGTTTAGACTGCTTCACAAACGGAATTTTATAGAAAGTGAATGTAGATAAATTTAAGAAATATAATGTGTTTCTTTATATGAATAGAATGAGGTTGTCTCAACTTAAATGAAACTGTAGAACCCGATATTATGCCGTGTGGTTATTACCGCTTTCATTTCCATCGTTCAGGTAATTGTATTATACTCTTAAGAAACAATTGGGTTTTCAGTGGCGAGTTCACAAGACCGCATTGCGTAGACAAATTTGTAGGCTTCCAACTTGTTACTTAAATATTGTAGTAAATTTTTGTACGTTAATAGTGTTACATTGCTGTTAAAACAACCATTTGTTTCCTTGATCTCATCAACAACAGCTCGGCATCCATGATAACAATCACCAGTAATTGAACATTTGGACATCACCTACAATGTGCAATTGAAAATATTGTGTATCTCAACGACAGAGTCGGTCAAACAGACGAAAATTAACTATGAGAAGTTAAAGGCGTACTCCGACAGAATGTTACTAGTATGCTACAAACAAGCTAGAAATTCTTCATCATAAACCCAACATTTGGGAGAATATAGAGCCGGGTAAAGAGACGAAAAGCTACATTAAAATCAATGAGGCTGCAAACATCTAATCTAAACCACACTCAATTCAATTATAATATCATGTTTAAATTGTATTTCAATAAGTCGGACAACTGTCTTAAGTTCAAATACCTGATTTTTAATAATATATTGGAAACTTACCTTGTCAAATAATGCTTTTGTATTTGGATGAGTCATATTAAATAGTTGAGCCATATTGCACCCTGTGCCATAATAATCGCAGTACTGCAAACTTCCCTCGCTTTCACAAGAGCCTTGGATGGCATCAAGTGGGTAATACAAGAAATATGACAAGCACATTTCCTGGTAAGTCGCTAATCCATAGAAAGTAGTGTTCTGTCTGTTCATAGAGTTATAAATACAAACTGTTTCTAGACTATCACCAGGATTTATAACAATTGGTGGTTCATACCTAGAGCAGGATATCATTATTTTATTTCATTTATACAGTATTCAAATAAGTGAAATTTTCATCCGGCGTCTTATTTTTGTTTTAAATCACAGAGTTGAGAGTATTCTCAATGCTGTAAAGCGCACTTATATTGGCCATAGTTAAAATTCAACAGTGATTCGGTTGATAGTTTTGCAATAACCCCGTGCTGATTATGTCTTTTGTGAAGAGATACTATTATTAGTAAAGTTTTGAGTACGTTTGGACTGCATATGATACGTCTTTACTTACGTACTGAGAGTAGGATTATCGTATCTATATGGTTGATCATTCGTTATCATTTGTTCAGTACCATCTGCTCTCCTCAACAAGACATGTTGGGCTATACCTGAATATAATAAATACATGGACGTGTATTAATACAATATGTTTGAACAAATTTATCACAAATTTATATCAACTGATTTGTAAATCCCAGTTCTTTCATTCCATTTAATTATAAATCAGATGATAAATTTTGTATTTATAATGGCGACAGTCAGGTTTGCATTCTTCTGTAAAAACATTCTCTGTCTTTCAAGTATGACATGAGAATAATACAGTACTGTTATACTGAGTTTAAAAAGAAAATTTAACCGTTCATTGTTTACTTACCCAGATGGTGCATATGGTTTGCACCTGCTGTGAAATAGGCAGGTTTCTTAAAGATTTTCTTCGTACACCTAGCACTGCATGTTGCCTTCTGGACAACTCTAGGCAACAATGGTGGGATTTCCAGATACTTTTGTGCAGTTCTAAATCCACCAGTATCATATTTTCGTAGATTCTTGGTATAATAGATAGTCAGTCCAGAAGCATCACTCAGACCAGATTGTTTTTCGGGATTATACCAATGATACTAAAATGCCAAATGATATATAAGTAACACCACCAAGAGAACCCTTACTAATCATAGCTAAATATGGATGTCTATAATACTAGCCGAACGTATTTATTTATCATGTTAAGACATAACTAAACGTTCTTTTAACATGGTTATTATCATAAACCTTCTTATTCAGACCAAATATATTCTATTTAGCAAAACTTTGCTTATAAATCAGTTTCATTTTGAAAGTCGACAAAACTTCGACCACCCCTTACGTACCTAGTTTTCTAGGTAAAGCAATCTTCTCGTGTCAACAGTTGTCTTATTAATTCTCGTGAAGGTTACACCTGCCTTCAAAAAAGTGGCATTAACCAAAATTGATTCAATAGGTCTAACTTTATAAGTAAGTCGTGTATGAATCTGGTTTTGGTGTCTATGTATGGGCTTTGATTCACAAACAACCCATTTTGATTTGGGTTAGACCATTCGGCCGCCACCAATTTGTGATGAAGCGATGGCTTCATGAGCTGACGAATCCTATGATTATTCGGCGGCCCCGCCCGTTACCTATCCATTTTACAGAAGAAACTGTTAACTCGACAGAGACTACAGTTTTTAATAGATATTTGTTTTTCACATTTGGTGTTAATCATTAGAGTCAGTTTCCCTACTTTCTGTTAGCGAGATGGATATCCGGCACCACCACCCCTACCTTACCATTTAACCAAAACTTTGGTAACTTGAATACAGTTTTTAAGAGATGTTTTTTTTTCAAAATTTGTGTGGATCATTGGAGTCAGTTGCGCGACTTTCCGTGAAGAAAATTCACCCCTCCCCAACAAACGATACCATGCTCATTTTCAGCATTCTGTATTATGTATGGGAACACGGTCACATTTCTTAAAAATATAAATAATTCTTATCAAATTTGGTCACCATCCACGTTTTCTATGTCACAAATATATTTTCGGGACATAGCATATTTCCAGTTTCGTATTTTGGCGTATGGGATACTGGTTTACTTGGGACCAAATGTTTTGTGAAATCCAAAACATTAAATATAACAACTAGAAGGGTGTTTCTGGTTTATTTTCTATGTTCAGAGTGGATCAATTTGACTGAAATTTTCAGCAAATTCCTTTTACATTATCTGTTTTTAAACTATTATAGTGCAAACTGTCAGCTCTTTATCTAATCTTTAAATCACCCAAATTGTACTGGAGTGATAAATTATTTGATCACAATAAAAGTTGGTTCAAGAAATAAAGACAAACAATTACAAACCTCGATAAGTACCATTTTGGGAGAATTTTTTCCTTTTCCTATTCTTATACCTGTTTCGTTATATAAACATTGACCTGCCGACCCCATGGTCCACCCACCAATCACAGAAGTACAGGCAGCGCTCATATCACATTTCTGGGGTTCTGTCATTGCTTCAGCTGAAAGGTGTAACTTTATTGTTGTATGTTAAGCTTTGCGATGACAAATTTATCCATAAGAATCCTAAAACCACTTCAGATTAACCCAATTCTTCACTTCATTTTGACCCAAATCAAATACATTTAGCTTCCTGTATTACCGTAAACCATCACCCACAATATCAATAACTAAGCTAGAGACTCTTATCTATTGTAATATTGTAAAAGTTGAATCTCGAATAGCAATATGAGTACAGCAAGCCAGATACTCCCACATTTTGGACAGAGAACAAGGTATATAAAGGCGATTTTCGTACAATCAGGGACCATAATACGAAAACTTACGGTTTGATACGCGCACGTATCGAAAGGAAATCAGGTCTTTGGTATATAAACATAAATTTTAAGTTTCATCACAATTGAACAAAAATCGTAACCTCTAGAAAGTTTACAGCCTTGGTTTTACCTACGTTTACACTATTTGCGAATGTGCAGCGGCCATTTTGTTTGGCAGTGTCAGTTCGATTTTCACGAAATTGGAACTCAACCGTCATTATGGTGTATATAGCGGTCCAAACACGCACAATTTTTATTTTCATTAATAATACTGATTTCAAATTATTTGACGTGTTTTTGATCGGGTATGGGCGAAGTTTAAATCATAAAAGTAATATATTGTTCTGGATAGATGTGGGGGAGGGGGCGAATGGCTAGCGCGTGCGCGTTGTGTCATAAGGCCTGTCATTGAGTCACCTGGCACATAGGCTCAATATACGGCTTTGACCTGGTATGGTTCGTGGCTATACGGACAAGGAGTAGAGTCGCCTGTCCAAATTTGTGGGTTTTCTTCTGGTCCTCCGGTTCCCTTCCACTGCTAAAGACAACTTGGCGCAAAGCGAAATATTGAAGTAAAATTAAACAATATCTTAGTCCCGAAATGACCTAGTTTATGTCGTCGAGTGAACGTTAAAGCGCATTTCTCTCTCTAGATAGATAGTTTTTGCGCAAATCATCAAATGTGTGTGTGGGTGTGTGACACCCCTTACAAAACCCTGCACCGCCGGTGATATGGCAATACAAATCATCGTAGCTTGTTCGCGTATAAAATGCGTAACAAGCTCCAGAAGCTCATTTGTCTGCGATATGACCTCGGTGGAAGCAGACGTTAAATAAAGCTATTTCACACACTAGAAGCTCATCGAATGAGAGTCAATCCATTAAAAAAAAAACCCATTATAGTCACTCCCGCAATTCTTGTAACAACATGGTTTGGCTATATTCAGTCCGCTGTTGAAACCATTTCTTCGGGGTGCTCTTTGCTTCTAGGACAGCGCAACTGGTTCGTCCCTTCTGACAGTTGGAATCAAACTAAATATTGCACAATATATATAGATTGCGTAGGGCTGTCAATACTATTGATGAAAATTTTATACGTGTATGGGCTCCGTTACGGATATATATTTAAACGTTTTTAAATCGTATAAAATTTCAAATTTCATCAAAATCTATTGGTGATATATTTTAATGGTTTTTAAAATCGGATTAAAATTGTGACCACAATCCAGGAGTTTACGGTCCGATATGCGCGAATACCAAAAGGAGCAGAGATCTTTGGAATATAAACATGAAGTGTTTCATCAACATCGGATAAATAGCATGCCCTCTAGAGAGTTCACGTCCTCCATATACTGAGCGCCATAGAAAACGCATCACTTAGTTTTTCGTATAGCAAAATGATCCTGTAACCAAAAGTACGACACATATGTCAGTAGCGCGTGTGTCCTCCACTGGCTCTTACGTACGCTGTACAGCGACGTAGCATGGAATTAACCATCTGTGTCGTACTTTTGGTTTTGACCCCTCTGACATCGTACCGTTGATTACAGATTAAACATCCATAAGTGTTTAAATGTGTTGTTATTGATGTGTTCCCATTTGAATTGTTCTCAATAAGAAGCAAAATAAATAAGATATGTTTACAGGATCATTTTGTTATACGAAAAACTAAGTGATGCGTTTTCTATGGCGCTCAGTATATTACTACATACTTTTACACTATTTGGCAATAAGGAACGCTCAGTTTGTTGGGCAGATTCGATCCAATTTCACGCGATTCGAACTTCTTCACCCCTCGAGGAAGACTGGCACCGCTCTCTGTAAACCCGAAATTTTTTCGGGCATTTCGGGTTCTGCCCCCTAACTGTCATCGAGCCCGTACGCCTATGTGCGCGCGACATTGAGCCAATGATTGACGGCGCGTGCGGTGATTGCACGCGTTGAAGACAGTTATCTTTTACAGAGATATTAGAAAACTTTCGTAATTCATTGTGAAACAGATCGCATGAAGATTTAGTCGGTTTTAGGGGAAGATCGCGTCAGACATTTTTATTAACCAATCAGCGTTGATGTTTCAGAAATGAAATGGGTTTAACGTCCCACACTTACATCGAATTCCAACTGCCAAGGGATCTTTTACGTGCACGCCAATGTGTACACGGGACCTCGGTTTTCCGTCCCTTCCGAACAACTAGACAGCTGTCCTTGTCAGGCCCTCTGTCCTGTATAATTGACAAGGGGAATTCACGTCGGAAAATGCAGGAATGGAACACCCGACCTCCAGACTAGCGAGCCAGTGTCTTATCACGCCATAACACTCACCGTAACAGACCGTTTTACTGACCTCGCGCCATCCAGAACGCGGGTAATATGACAAATTTTCCAGATTCTAGTGAAGTAAAGACAAGTAAAACGAAATTTTGAACTATAAAAACGAAAAGAAATTGGGCCTGTGTTTTGATCAAATTGAGTTTCATCATAATCAGCTACAAATTGCGACCTCTAGAGTGTCCACAAGCTAAAAACGTTATATTTCGTAAAATCAGGTAAATAATCCATGAAGTTACGGTATCGAAAGGAATCGAGATCTTTGGGATGTTCAAAATCAAATAAAACTGGTGACCTGTAGAGTGTCGACAAACAAAATGGGACCACGGACGGGCGAACAAGGACGACAATATACGTCCACATAAGACCCAGAATACAACAAGGCCCTGTTTCTTGAAATTTTAACTAAAGATAAAATCCAAATTTTAGTATATACTTCAATTTTGATTGGCTAAGCACTAAAATCAATTTAATATTATCCAATCAAATTACTTAAATTTGGATTTTATCTTAGTTAAAATTTCGTGAAATAGGCCCCTGGGCAGTATAACTATAATATATAGGTCAACTGTTCATTACCATTTTCATCGCAACTGAATATCATCATATGATGAATTAGTTTAGATTCACCAATAATAGGTTTAATTGCAATCACATGATACTTCTCATCACTTGGTAAATCAAAGGTCATGCATCTGTAGGTCGTTACTTTATTAGGAATGGAGATCAAGTTCAGTCGTAGGTCTTTTCTCTGTGTACCTTAACAACAGAAAGTAACATATGAAAATTAATAACACCTTAAATTAGTACTGGTCTTTCCAGATAACTCAATATTATCAATGGTTTTCGGCATGAAAAACATCATTTAAAATTCGATATTGGTCCAATTCAATAAATTTTAATGTTGTTATCTTGCTGTGAAAATATGGCACAAGAAATCCAATATTTAGACAAGCAACATTAAGACAAAAATAGTTACCGGCGAGGGGTTTTCAATAGTTTGTTCAAAAGAAAAAACAAATTTTGTTCAGACTGGACTAACCAGGCGTAAAAAACATTTATGTGATAAAACTGGTTAAATACATTGCAAATATAACCTTAAATCACAAATCATTGCTACAGTAGATGCCCAACAAAGATTTGAAGAAACGTGAGTGACGCAATACTTGAAAAGGCTCGTACTTGGTTTTTTTATTTATGCTAGACTTATGGGTCGTTTTCTATTATCTAATGACAGTCAATTATTTTTTTTAATTTTCGGATTACCTCTCAGTGAGCAGAAATTCACCGATACTGTCCGATAACCGAACATAACTGATCACAGATAACAATTTTATTTTATTCAAAATCTGAATGTAAACGAAATTATGTACCTTCAAATTGCCGTAGTATATACTTTTCCACCTATTTTCGGGTTACAAAGAATAGAGTTATGGACCCTTAAAGAGGTAGATTTTTATGCATTTATTTATTTTCATTTAAAAGACGATAGTCAGGGAGTGAGGAGGTATTTATGAATTTTCAAAGGGTTGTTTGGAATGTCCTATGTACAGTCAAGCTGTTCACGAAAAATCGAAGTCCCGACAAAAAGTTCTATTTTGAACGAAAGTATCAAATGATGATGATGTATTGCAAGCCTTTCCTGTAATGTTAGTTGAATACATCAATAAACTATATGTCAAGTAACTCACCTTTCTCGTCAATAGCTGGACATGTGAAAACATCACTATCACATTTAACCCAAGAATTTTTCTCGTTACACTTGGCACTTCCCCACGGATCACAAATACCCGGATGACTCAGTAGGGTATCACGTTCTGGTGCTTTCCCATATTCCCAATGACAATTAGGGTCTCCCAGTTCTTGACCATTACTCAGACCATCCCCATCGGAATCTTTCTCGCATAATTCTACAGTCCACTAAAGAAAATTATATGATAATTATATTGTCCACTGACATAACAAGAGGGGTAGGTAATATTATTTTCTGTGCTTACATGCACAAATTAATCAATAAATATAATTCTTTCGCTATAGATTTCACTTTTACTGAACCTGATTACATTACGGTGTAGTGATACATCATTTATATCGACCCAGTGTCCCCATCAAGGTCAATTAATCAAAATAGTTCTATTTAAATAATAATAAAAAAGAAAGTTACTCTTAATAAAAAATGAACTGTTTTTTAAAAATAAAAAAGTAGTTCCTTTTCTAGATCACTTGATTATAACAAACATTCTAGTATTATCATGTCTTATCATTTAAGTCAATCTTGAAATTTTATTTCCCTGTACGTCTTCAATAGTTTTATATTAAGGGAAGGGTTTTTTAGTTTACATTGACTTTCCAATCCGTATGCATGGCGGCAATGTATACTATTCAAAAAAAGTAGGGGATATTTGATTTTGGGGGCATAATACTAAAATATGCAAATGACTACGAAAAAAGTCACTATAGAACCTAACAGAAGAAACATTTCCAGTTACATGTGACGCCCAAACGCACCAATAGCTACCGCATGGAATGCAGGTGATGCTTGGGATCATCATGGGGGTCCAACCCAAGATTTGCACGACTCTGACTTTGAATGTTACAGTCATTGTGGCATTGAATTCCAGGGTGGAAACATCAGTTTAATTGTTTTAGTGACCAGAAAACAAATTTTGATATGCGTCGGCTTACCCAAAATGAAAGGTTACGTGCCCTTGGCATGCTACAGATCGGCACAACACAGGCGGTTGTGGCGCGGACGATGAATGTTTCTCAGTCTGTCATAAGCAGGCTATTGTCCAGATACCGTGATACACAATCTGTACAGGACAGACCACGCTCAGGTCGACCAAGGGCGACAACTCAAGCCCAGGATCGATTTATCCGTACCTTAGCCTTGAGAAATCGTGTCATCACAGCAAATCAGATCCGCGCTCGTCTTCAAACAGACACTGGTGCGAAAGTGAGTGGCCAGACGATTCGGAATCGACTGCATGGGGGTCACCTTCGCACCCGACGTCCTCGCGTGATCCCTTGTTTGAGAGATCATCACATTCAGGCAAGACGTCGTTGGTGTAGGGATCGTCAACACTGGGATAATCGACGCTGGAGCAATGTGATGTTTTCAGATGAGTCAAGGTTCACTGTTGATTTTTTGGACAGACGTAGGAGGGTGTGGCGTCGTCGAAACGAGCGCTTCCAAGACGTTAACGTCATCAGACATGATCGATTTGGGGGTGGTTCTGTTATGGTGTGGGGAGGCATCACTGTTGCTGGAAGAACGGCTTTACATGTTGTTGCAGGGCGTGTTACAGGCCAGTACTACCGGGACAACATCTTGGCAGTCCATGTTGTGCCGTTCGCACGACGTCATGGCCGCCGTTTCATCTACCAGGATGACAACGCAAGATGTCACAGGGCCAGGATCGTTACAGGTTACCTCCAACAACAGAACATCACCACATTACCTTGGCCAGCACTGAGTCCCGACCTCTCCCTCATCGAGCATGTCTGGGACATGCTTGGACACAGAGGTTACGTCAACGTCAACAACGTCCTGCCAAAGTGCAAGAACTTGCTGCTGCGTTGCAACAGGAATGGGACAATCTGGACCAAAATGACCTTAGACGTCTCATTATGAGTATGCCACGTCGGATCAATGCTTGTTTGGCAAACAGAGGAGGATTTACCCGTTACTGACTTTGTTGTGATGCTGTGGTAACTTTGCTGTTTGACCCCGGGTATCATTTTACCCTTATAATGGTCTGTCTGTGCCTTACTTAGTCTAACGATCATTTGGAATAAATCGATGAATGTGAACTTCATTTCATTTTGTCATTTGTTTCTTCGTCAGTTTCATTAGGTGACTTTAATAACACTTAAAAATCAAATATCCCCTACTTTTTTTGAATAGTATATTATATTTAAACCAATTACCAATTGAATGCCATTTTCTTGTTTTGTTCCGAAATATAGTTTTTAGTGACATCACATTCTATTGTATTAGAAAATACAAATATTTGATGTATACAAATACACCATAATATAATAAAGAGAGGGGTGATTCTGCGTAGAACTTGGGGAATACTAGTTGTATGTCCCTAGAAAAGCATACAGTATGTTTACATCCTACCTTATTCATATTATTCCCTCTATGATTGTAAATAAGAATTCTGAATAAATACTTTTTAAATCACATCCTACCTTATGACCAGCTTGTGCAAAATCTTTACCAAACTGATTTCTGTCACCTCCACCAGCTTGGTTTAAATGTCCAACACCCTTCCATGGATGATTAGACTGACAAGGATTGGGAACATTTGCTCCATTTGGTATTCTCTCCTGATATTCAGCATGGCCACTGACATAAGCCACTACAGTGGCTAAAACCAAAAGACGAAGCATTGCAAGTTTCACGTCTGAAATAAATGTTGTAACATGAAATATTATAATAAGCTCACCCGGAAAGTATCTACATGTAAATAACATTATTATATTAAAGCAGAGAGATACGTAATACAATAGTTTACAAACTTGTTTAGCCGAGGTTATAGTGCAATAGAAGAAGTGTTTGTATCATGCGTATACACTTCTCAACTTCATTCTGGTTATTTTCTGGCAATAATCCTAATCAATTGTATGTTTAATAATAATTTCGCAGTATGCTACTATTTTACCCGTCCGGTGGTCCGTGCACACTTTCTTGTCAGGGCTCTATCTGATTTTCTAAAATTTTTGTTAAAATCTGATTAACATTTTTAAAGTTATGACCTTTTTTTGCCAAACAGTCCACACTTCTCGGATTTTTCCTGAAATTTTCAGGAAACTTGTATTATAACAAGATGTGGGGTCGAATTTAAAAATTGAGGTAATGTCCCTTTTTGTGATTATGGATCGGTTAGTGGATTTCGGCTGTAAGCTGACGGTATTGTCAATTTGCAGGAAAATGAACTCTGCTTGTAGAGACAACCCGGCTTACACTGATCAATCGGTTCTATCCAGATTTAAAGATACATTACGGAAGGTTAGATAAAGATCTGGCAGTTCTCACTATAACCCGTTATTTACCGATTGGATTTTGGGCCTAGCCCCGATCATCATTACTAAAGTTGGTACGATTATTCATTTTTGATTTAATCATCGTGCATTATGCAAGAGCTAAATCGGCCTATTGCAGGTCTTTCTTTGGGTCTGAAATGTTATCTAAATTATTAATTAGACATTAATTAACTTATCCAGACCATAATCATCTTTCGGTGTCAACGCTAGCGCCTGTGATATTTACTGGATTAGGATACGTTTTGCTGCTCAACTTTCATTCATGATTTAATCATGAAATAACTGATCGAGGCTATGTTTTTTATCGTACCAACTTTAGTTATGATGATCGAGACTAGGTCGAAAATTCAATAGCTGAAATCTCGCTTCAGAGTGGATAAATTTGACTGAAATCTATAATTAAGGTCTAATTAAATTAGGTATCATTTTAGCCCTAAAGAAAGACCCACAATTGGCAACTTTTGCTCTTGCATAATGTATGTTAAAGCGTGCTTGATTAGGAGACAAAACAACCCACACACGGACCGTAAAACATATTTTATACATCTATACTTACAATCTGATTAACGCATGATGACTAACAACACACTTTATCCATCTTATAGATAATGGAAATCAGATATACATGACATGTAATATACCAAACGTTACAAAATATCATTAATATGACATGATAATTGATTGTTTATATATGTAACGATATCCGTAAATATCTGGTCATTCCACCGCTTATCCCATAAAATAAAGAAATTAAGTCCATAAGATAACAGATCAGGTTTCTTAGAGTGGACCAAGACCAATAACACGTAGAAAATTATTATCTAATACTTTAAGTTCATTGGATTAGGTTCATCGGTACCTACACAGAATGGCAGGACACACCCTTACAAAGCTGTGGGAATAAACGAAACCGTAATAAAATGTGTAGTCTTTCCAAAAGCAACAAAGAAGCTTATGTAGTCACCTTGTTAATATAACCGTCCTTCTTTTTGAAGAAATTTAATTTTCAGTCTGGATAGAAATGGAAATACATAAAATTGGCGTTCTATCAGGTAGTAAAATAAGGGACGCGATTTATCTACCTCTCATGATAACGATTTATATAATTTCTAAAATGATTACAAACAGCTAATTGGAACAAATCGAACGAAACAACAAAATGCCGCAACGAACTTTTTGAAATTACTGCCTGGTTTGTCAACCAGGTGGTAACTTTATTTCAGACCATTTTAGTTGCCTTGCCCAAGATAACTCAATAAAAGAATATCTAAATGTTGACGAAAGAAGTTTAAACTACAACGGATCACCAAATTTATCTGAAAACTACCCTAAACCTTGAACAATGAACGTTGGACAGAGTAACTCAACCAATAATCACGCTTTGCATTCAGTGTTATAAAACGTATGGATATACCCCCTCCTATTGGCTCGCCCCACCCATGACAAATATGCAGTTTCCACCATCCGGTCAGCCACAAATTTTTCCTTATAGCAACACATATCATACTAGAGTAAAACATCCAGCTATCTGTACCTGTGGCCAAGGACGTGGTGAGCCAGGATTTTATATGAGGAACAAGATCCCACCCAAGCCCCCCAAAATAATATTCATATATCTGACCAGGGCCTTCGGAAGCAATTCTTGATTGTGGGGGGTGGGTACGGTCCTAGGACTTTAGGCGATGGTCCAGGGGCCGCCTAAACCCCGGAAGTTCCCGGTGGTCTAGATCGTCGGAGACACTTTCTAAGCGATTAATCAGCAGTTAAGTTTTTATGGTTTTTTTTAATCCCTTCCCACGAAATCACTGCAATCGATGGGGATTTCCTGGAATGTTGAACTGGACAAATCCTATACATAATATTACGGTACCAAGGTTGTGGACATCAAGTTTTATCAGATTTTGATGAAACTTACAATGTATGTTTATAACCGTAACTTCTACAACTCACATTTTTGGCTTGTGAGTACCTCCTAGAGGTCACAATTTTTATTGATTGTAAAATCCGTTCAAATATATCACAGTTACACCATTACGACTGAGTACAAAAACAAATGGCCCCTTCCCTTTACGCAAATAATCTTAAAGCATATATAATACCCAGGGATGTAAACTGTGGTCCGAATTTCCTGAAAATCGGATCGAAACTTCCCCCCAATGGTCGTTGCCCTATACACAAATAGTGTAAAAGGGCCCGTGTAAAACCAAGCTTGTAACAATTTTTATCTGATTTTGAGTGTTGGGTGAGTTCACGTTTGGTGGGCATCGGACTGCCCGTTCTAGAATTATATAAAATGTGAAATGTGAATGAAGTCTGAGGACCTTCCAGAGAAGACATTTTTTTCCGATTTATGAGATAAAAATTAAACCATGTGTTGAGGTTCAAAAGGTCTTGGATGATTTTCACTTTGGTACGCATGAGACCTTCCATTGTAGAGCTTTAGCCCTTGCAATAGAATGTTTGAAAAACTCGATCCCGTTGTGTTTTAATTAGTCGATCTGTCATAGATACAACGGAAATGAGATGGAATGAGTAAAGTTAACACATCGCAGCCCTCGCAACATGGGATAGAGCATAGCAGGGTTTTTCCTTCTGAAAGTCTACGTTTTACTTCTAGAAGTCTCACTTCTATGTTAAAATCAGGTCCCTTCCAGTTATGTCACTGTATCTAACTGAAGGATGTCAGCCTTTTCGTAACCTGGCTAACCTGGATAGTTACCTGCATGAAATAGCCTGGATAAAAGAGCACTTGCGGCCAAATTAAATCCCCCACCCCCTTAGCCCCAATGTATGTGCGGGGTATATCTGGTTAAGTATTATGATTATAATGTTGAAAACCGCATTGAAACTGCGTGATCTTTTGCCATTTGAGAGGGAGCACAAAAACTTAAAGGACAATATTGGTGTCAGTCATTATCACATAATTATGTGATAGAACTGGTTAACACTTTCCAAATGTAATTTTAACACAGAGATCATTGCTACGATAGATGAGTAATAAAGGTTTCATGAACGCCAAAGGAAAACACGAGTAATCCCACTATATAACTGACTAAAGTGACGAGAGTTAACAGATACTTGGGCGAATTTCTGCACACAAATAATTCCTTCCAAGACCAAAAGTTGTGAGTTCCTATTTTATCTAATAGAGGAGGAAGTCAAATTAGTATCCGGATTGTTCAATGAAGTTGTTGTGTGCATTAACTTTATTTCACAACTATCCCTTGACCTTTTACAAATTAGTTAAAACGGTGTTATTTATAAACATCGCTGTATTTATTAATTTTGTTTTCAAAATTTTTGTAGTTTATAATTCTTCTATTCGAATAAGATTAATATATTTGGTTGTGGGTAAATTTAATATGTTGCCATACGACGTTTGGGCGATATAATATTACGTACATAAACAACGACCCCGTCCTGCTACTGTTAGTCCTGTTTTTGCGCATTGGTGTATAGTAACTTGGAAGTAAACGGGTGTCGATGGGTAATAATAAATAGTTTATTCCAGTAAGAAGGTCTAGGACCCACAGTTACAAAATATTAAAATATAATGATTTAATAAATACGAAAAAAATAGTATAAATATAAATATATATACATAAGGCGAATTCTAAATGTAGTTTGATCTATAATTTAAAGCGACATTAATCAAATGTGAAATAGAAGTTAAAAGAGATGTGTTTTTAGTAGTACATAACTCATGAAACATATGTCTATTATTGTTCACATTATTAACAAATTTAACCGGTATATATTTACATCTAATATGACTCAATTTCATACATACACATACAAAAATAATATTATCTTCATCGCTTATCTTACATAATGGACACAAAGGATTATCCTTCATCTGCCTGTTAAACAAGGTTGTGGCTAATGGAAAAAGATTCAACCTTAGTTTTGTAATATTCCTCTTAACATTTAAATTCATCTCTAGTATCAAATATACTTCTAGACAAAGATTTAGTTTGAAACATTTATATTCATTTAAACTGCTATTATCGTTTAGCTTAGCCGATCAATTTTGTTTTCAGTAGACTGGTAAGACTATTTCTGTTACCGATGCTTTGGGCTGACGACCAAACATAACCAAAGCCTAACGAACACAATAAGAGTTTTATTGTTGTATACCATGCATGTTGTCCTACCAATACTGTCGCTTAAACATTATGTACACCTGTTTTGGGTATCTAGTATTGGACATTGAAATAAGTTTAATCCAGAATTTAATGCAGTTTAGTATATAATGTACAGACAACTCAGTTCTTCCCCATTCCCCCAAGACACCTACTGTTGTGCTAGTTTTGTGAACGCCAAGAAGAAACTTACAAAAGTCTATATGCACTCGTTCAATATCTCTTCTATATTCGTTGTCCCGCACATGTGAACCATATAGCAATATCGGCCTTCAAATAGTATCAAAGATTTTAAAAGCCTTTGGAGAAATTATACCCGATTTCTTAATTAAACATTTAATAGGGATAAGTGCTTTCTCTGCTTTCAAAGACAAGTTATTCAAAGTTTTACTCCAGCACATTCTAGAAGAAACTAATAAACCCAGGTAACTGCATATTCCTGAAGCAATGGCCCGAGAAATCTCTCTCTGACCATTGCTGGAATAGCGTCTGTTTCTTGAACTTTTGCGGAAGTGTGTCTATTCTCCCCGTTCAATGAAAGCTATCACTTAAGTACAGCAACATGACAGTCCTTCGTTTAATCTGAGTCTTCCCTAAAACTTTGGACAGTGATTTAAGGTATTAAAAACGGTGAAAGTATGTTCGTTTCCAAAGAGTATTGTTTACATTTCATTCGACTTGATAGTAGACCGGGAGCCCAGAGGGTCGAACCTAGACGAACGAGGTACCAATATCTGACCAAATAGGCATCTACATACTAACCTGGGATGCACAGAAGTGGGCGTCTGCCGGGGCCCAGTCCATGGGTGTGACCCTGGTGACCCCTATAATGACCCCAAAAATGGGTTAAACTCATACATTCGAGGTACCGGTCAAAACCAATTTTAAATGAAAGAATACACTCTACCGAGTACGAAAATGCCCATAACAGACGATTTTGGCACTGGGATGGCCCAAACTGACACCCCAAATATAGATCCCAGAGGGCTTGAAAAAAAAATTATATTCATACATTCGAGGTACCAGTTGAAACCAATTACAAATGAAAGAGTATATCCCACTGAGTACGAAATTACCCATAACAGACGATTAGACCCCTGGGGTGGCCCAGACTGACACCCCAAAGCCGAAGGGGGTGGGGTGGGGCAAAAATAGGGTTTGCTCATACATTCGAGCTACTGGTCAAAACCAATTTAAAATGAAAGAGTACATCCCACTGAGTACACAATTGCTCATAACAGAAGATTTCGGCCCTGGGACTTCCCAAAGTGGCACCCCATCCCAGGGGCTTAAAAAAGGTTCATATTCATACATTCGAGTTACCAGTTGAAACTAATTTCAAATGGAAGAGTATATCCCACTGAGTACAAAATTACCCATAACAGACGATTGGACCCTTGGGATGGCCCAGACCAACACACCAAAGCCGAAAAGGGGTGGTTGGGAGGGAGGGGCTTGCAAATAGGGTATACTCATAGAATCTGTGGTACCGCTCAAAACCAATTCTCTTGCTCATAACAGAAGATTTCAGCCCTGGGACTGCCCAAACTGACATCCAAAACATGACCCCCTGGGTTTAAAAAAGGGTTATTCTCATACATTCACGGTACCAGTTCAAACTAATTCTAAATGAAAGAATATATCCCGCTGAGTACGGAATTGTCCATAACAGAAGATTACATGTGACTGAGTACAGAATTGTCCATAACAGACGCTTGTGACCCTGAAACCGCCCAAACTGACGCCATCGTTATGACCCTTGGGGCTTAAAAATGGTTATATTCATACAATCGAGGTACCAGTTGAAACTAATTTTAAATGAAAGTATAGACCCCACCGAGTACAAAATGGCTCATAACAGATTTACATCCCCACATTATTTTTAAATTATCTGTTATATATGGTCCAGGTTAATTGGTTTCCCTTTAATAGTTTTAAATACATTGATCTTGATAAATCAATAGGTTGCCAGCCCACTGCCTTTTAATGCCTGAAAGAGTTTCCGCTGTGATGGTTCAGTTATAAATAGCCCCCTAATCGAAGGTCTTGCGTTTTTATTGTATTTCATTGTTGTGTTTGTGTTGCATGTTCTTTGTATATTTGTGTACTATTTATATATTAGCATTGTCTGTGTTATCACCCTAGGTAGGAGTGGACGTAAAACCCCAGGAACGAGCGAACATATCTGTATCATTGGCTTGATAACGTCGAGAGTATCCTTGTGGAAACATCGTTTAGTACCTTGTACATGTATATAGACGATTTTGGTCTAAACTGACACTCTAAATTTTACATTCCTCCCTAGGCTTGAAAAAAGTTATTCTAACAAATCTTGACCCCCCCCCCCCGCCCGCCCACTTTCTAGATGGAAGTAGATGTAAAACCCAAGGAACGAACGAACATATCTGCATCGTTTGCTTGATAACGACGAGAGTATCCTCGTCGAAACGTCGCTTAGTACCTTGTATGAAGATGATTCTGGCTCTGAGATGGTCCTAACTGACATCCTAAATTTTCCCCCCTAGGTTTGAAAAAAAATATAGTTTTACCCCCCCCCCCTCCACTTTGATTTGCCGAGGACTGCATGAAATGTTCTGGGCCATTTTTTGAAAAAATTGTACAAAGCCGATGGTTCCATAAACTTTTCTACACTATTGCCAACGATGCTACAAGGCCTGGATGCCGGCCAGGAAGAATTTTTCTTATTTTTTACCCACTCCCCCTAAAAAATTTCACATAGCTGAAATGGTTAGTCCTTTCAGTGGCAGGTATTTGATAGCTGCCCTATAGTCAGTTTTGTCCATTTCTGGTGATTCCTGATGGGTTAATCACAAGATGGTCTGGTATGAAAACAATATTAACACTACAGGTGCAGTTCTTATGTCCACTTGTTGGTGACAAAAGTCTGTTTCAATCTGGCCTCACAATATCATTTTATGCATTTTGTCAGTTTGAACCATCATCTTTTATGGGTCATTTCGTTATCAGCGAGATGCACACTTTCGTTTAAAATTAAATTGAACTGATACCTCGAATATGTGAATATAAATTTTTCTCGAGCCTCGAGGTCGACATTATGGTGTCAGCTTGGCCTGCGGGGCCGAAACCAACTGTTATGGACAATTTCGAACTCAGTGAGATGTACTCTTCCATTTAAAATTGGTTTGACTGGTACTTCGAATATATGAGTATAACCTATATTAGTGTCTACTAATAACTCGAATGTATGAATATAACCCTTTTTTTAAGCCGCCCAGGGAGGATGGGGGTTCATATTTGGGGTGTCAGTTCCAAGGCCAAAATCGTCTGTTATGAGCAATTTCGCACCCTTCCATTTAAAATTGGTCTTGACTGGTACCTCGAATGTATGAGCAAACTCTATTTTTGCCCCACCCCACTCCCTTCGACTTTGTGGTGTCAGTCTGGGCCATCCCAGGGATCTAATCGTCTGTTATGGGTAATTTCGTACTCAGTGGGATATACTCTTCCATTTGTAATTGGTTTCAACTGGTACCTCGAATGTATGAACATAATTTTTTTTTTTCAAGCCCTCTGGGGTTCATATTTAAGGTGTCAGTTTGGGCCATCCCAGGGCCAAAATCGTCTGTTATGGGCAATTTCGCACTCAGTTGAGTGTATTCTTTCATTTAAAATTGGTTTTGACAGGTACCTCGAATGTATGAGTTTAACCCATTTTT
Organism: Patella ulyssiponensis; assembly: GCA_963678685.1. Taxonomy (NCBI): domain Eukaryota; kingdom Metazoa; phylum Mollusca; class Gastropoda; family Patellidae; genus Patella; species Patella ulyssiponensis. The sequence continues at coordinate 49,707,457 of OY783231.1, forward strand.
GGGGTCATTATAGGGGTCACCAGGGTCACACCCATGGACTGAGCCCCGACAGACGCCCACTTCTGTGCATCCAAGGTTAGTATGTAGATGCCTATATGGTCAGATATTGGTACCTCGTTCGTCTAGGTTCGACCCTCTGGGCTCCTGGTCTATAGCCTCGTTTGTCACACAATTAGTTTTACTGTACTATTCTCCTATGCTCGGGTTAATTAGGCATAATAAAAGCGTGAGCCATGACGTAACGTTATGTAAACATATTTGGTCCAATACTGGCACTCGTTTTAAATGTAAAGCTTTTGTATGGTAGGTAGTGATTGGTTGGTAGTCGGACTACTGACCAATCAAAATTTAACACAATATCCACTCATAATAGCAGTGTGTAGTGAGATTACCTGTAATCAAACGAAACGCTGCGCGGAGTATGAGGTAACTGTAGTATGAAACACATTCGATCTTAACATTGTCATAATAAAACACTTCATTATTACGTATAAACCATCATTTCTGAACACTATCACTTTCGTTTTTGATAAATTGACTGCAAAATCTTTGAAGAATTTTTATTTTTCTTTGTAAGTCTCCCACAGAATCTGACAGGATACTCAAGTCATCTGCATACAGTCAAAGTCCTGCTTAACCGGAGCGGGGCCCTGGGCCTGACTAGAATTGCGGGGCCCCTAACGCGACGAAAAGATTATTTCGTACACCTTTTAATGGCACGCAATGCGTAACACACAATTACACGGTCTGTAATACAAGTAAAATTATATGTCAGTTACGAATGGCATACAATGCGCGGAAATGACATATAACGACGGGGAACTGTTATAACAAGTGAAATCGCCGCAAAAAGCCTAGACCGATCATCATCAAAGAAGGTTGAGGGATAGTCCAGTCTCAACTCTTTGGCCGCTAGATCTATTACCGTGAAACTTTCATGTGGAATTTGAATTGTTTTTCTTTTTGCCATGAACCGCGGGGCCCCCTTAACCGCGGGGCCCTGAGCCTGGGCCCCTTAGGCCCATGCCTAAACTGGGCCCTGCATACAGTAGCATTATAATATCTTGTACATCTTGATTTGTGAGGGGGATCACGTGGCTAAGTGGGTAAGGAGCTAGCTCGCTAGCCTGGAGGTCGGGTGTTCGATCCCTGCATTGGCCGAGAAAGTTCATCTCGATTTTCCAGCGTGGTTTCCCCTTGTCAGTGATGCAGAACGGAGGGCCTGACAAGGATAGCTGCCTAGTCGTTCGGATGGGACGAAAAACCGAGGTCCCGTGTACACATTGGAGTGCACGTAAAAGATCCCTTGGCAGTTGGAATTCGATATAAGAGTAGGCCGTAGTGCCGCTGCCCGGGCAAAATTTCCCTCATAGCACACTGTATGGCCTATGCCCGTCTTCCATTAGCCCAGGTTAGGTGCATGAGAGTAGGACGTTAACCCCCATTTCATTTCATTTGATTTGTGAATATTCCTTGGACATCACTATATATCTTCCATTATTTGAACGAGCTGACTAACATAACAGCACAAAAGTAGAGGACTTTTTTTACACCCTTGTCTAACACCAGACAAGCAGTCGAAATACGGAGTAATTTTTGAACCAGTTTCACACATGAACGCACTTTTGAATACATAAACATCTTTCCATTTACCCCTTTTTGTAGCATAAGTGTTAACAATTTCTCTCTACTGATACTGTCAAATGCCCGGGAAAAATCAACAAATAGTGAATAAATTCTGCCTCTCGGTTTTGACAAATACTTCTGGACTAATCCTTGCAACTAAAAATGTGATCGATTGTTGAATATCCTTTCCGATATCCCGCTTGAGCCTCGTTGTATAAATCATTTCCTTCTGACCATTTTTGAAGTCTATTGTTTAATAGAGCACAATAAATTTTACGTATACTGTCAGTCAAGGATATTCCCCTATTATGAGCAGGGTCATGGGTTGATCCTTTCTTATGTATCGGCGAGATTAAAGCCTGACACCGTGATTCAGGAAAAGTCCCTTCATTAAAGAAAAGGTATTAAACAACGCGGTTAAAAAAGGAGTAAAAATTTAGGACAGGATTTATACATATCTACACCATCAGGACCCGAAGCACTTCATTACTTGTTATAGCAGTATTCAGTTCACAATCATCGGTAAGGTGGAGAAAATCTCGATTATTTGTTCTAGTGGCAAAAAGATTGACCCACTGCGAAGGATTGATATTGTCTGAAATTTTACGCCTCGGTCTAAAACCTTTGACAATTTGCCAAAATTTATTTGGATCATCGAGACTGTCGTTTAAGTTATCGCAAAGCAATTTATTGTATTCTTGTTTCTTGACCCTACGCATTTCTTTGAAATTGTTTTTACACGTGTTGTATGCGAAGAGGTGGTCTTTGTTGTTGGACGATCTAAACTTATTCAGATAAACGAATTTTTCTTGTTTTCTTTGTAAACAGTCTTTATCAAACCAAGGCGGTTGTTTCACGCTTGAATGTTGCTTAAAGTTTGAGACGTACCTCATATATCGTCGCTTTTTCGGCAAACTGCCAAATAAGTGTTTGACGTCGAAATTGAGAAAAACGCATTTAAAGTTTGTAGCAATTTTCTATCGATTAAACAGTTTTCAATATTCTTCAAAATCATTCTATGATATATCCTAGGCAGATAAAATTATATCTAGTTTTTACTTTGACAAATACAAGGACAATGGATTTTTCCACATTTACAAAAAAAACAGCCAAACAGAATGACTGACTTATTCGTCGTTCTGGTGCATAGTTTCGTACATAAGTTATTTTAGCTAACTGCCGAATATGCCTATTCGTCACTTCGTCGAAAATTTCATTGGATAAAATTCTTCAAAATTCTTTGGCGAACTACTAAATAACATAATTTTTAACACGGTTTTTGTGCCTGTACTGAGTTTAAAATTATAATTTTCTGTGTCTGCTAGGCTGGGGTCTACCATTCTATTCGCCTGTGTCTACTAGGCTTATAGACGAATGGGATGTAACATTATATTCGTCTGTGTCTACTAGGCTTATAGTTATAGACGAATGAGGTGTAATATTCTATTGTCCCGTGTCTACTAGGCTTACGGACGAATGGGGTGTAACATTCTATTGTCTCGTGTCTACTAGGCTTATAGACGAATGGGATGTAACATTATATTCGTCTGTGTCTACTAGGCTTATGGACGAATGAGATGTAACATTCTATTCGTCTGTGTCTACTAGGCTTATAGACGAGCGGGATGTAACATTCTAATCGTCTGTGTCTACTAGGCTTATAGACGAATGGGATGTAACATTATATTCGTCTGTGTCTTCTAGACTTATAGACGAATGAGGTGTAACATTCTATTGTCTCGTGTCTACTAGGCTTATAGACGAATGGGGTGTAATATTCTATTGTCCCGTGTCTGCTAGGCTTATGGACGAATGGGATGTAACATTCTATTGGTTTCTATCTACTAAGCATATAGACGAATGTTGTGTACCATTCTACTGTTCCGTGTCTACAAGGTTTAAGGACAGATGGGTTGTAACATTCTATTGCCCCGTGTCTACTAGGCTTGTGGACGAATGGGTTGTAACATTATATGGGCTTGTGTCTACTAGGCTTATAGACGAATGGGATGTAACATTATATTCGTCTGTGTCTACTAGGCTTATGGACGAATGGGATGTAACATTCTATTCGTCTGTGTCTACTAGGCTTATGGACGAATGGGATGTAACATTCTATTCGTCTGTGTCTACTAGGCTTATAGGCGAACGGGATGTAACATTATATTCGTCTGTGTCTTCTAGACTTATAGACGAATGAGGTGTAACATTCTATTGTCTCGTGTCTACTAGGCTTATAGACGAATGGGGTGTAATATTCTATTGTCCCGTGTCTGCTAGGCTTATGGACGAATGGGATGTAACATTCTATTGGTTTCTATCTACTAAGCATATAGACGAATGGTGTGTACCATTCTACTGTTCCGTGTCTACAAGGTTTAAGGACAGATGGGTTGTAACATTCTATTGCCCCGTGTCTACTAGGCTTGTGGACGAATGGGTTGTAACATTATGTGGGCTTGTGTCTATTAGGCTTATAGACGAATGGGGTGTAAGTGTTCTGTGTCTGCTAGGCTTATGGAAGAATGAAGTGTAAAACGCTATCATTGTGTGTCTACTAACCAGATAGACAAATAAAAGAGGGGAGTGTAACCCTATCGTAGAAAGCAACAGCTTAAAATTTAAGGAAACGTTTATTAATCTTCAACCATCAAATTATTATACATTCAGTGATGAAGGGAAGAATAAAATCTAACATCCGCTTGAGACTTTATTACTGGATACGTCCCGGAGCATAAGCTCATGAGATCAGTATATTTGGCTTCTGCTATTGAAGGAGGGTTTGCATAGGCTTGATGCACAGATAAAGAAAGGTTTCTTCTAGATGGCAAACTGATGACATGAAAGTCCTCTTCAGTGTGTGAATATTTAAAATATATAACTTTGGTATTTTGTTTAGTTATTTTCAATTGTTTGAAATCCGGCCAACGGATTTCGGCACCAGCATCAGTCAAACGTACCCTCAAAATTGCTAATGTTTGGCTCAGCTCCTTGAAGTCTTGTATTGAATTGGTATCAACATCTACAACATGGTAAGGTTTTTTTGATGCCATCCTTATCACGCCAGATAGTTGTGAAGGAGTAACTATCTCTTTCACCCTTTTCAGAGCTCTTTCTACCACGCTATGTATTGAGTCTCCCTCAGACTGGCCATGATTTGTTTCAAAATAAAATATCACAACCTCTTCTATATGTTTAGCTTTGTTGATACAATCAATTAGCATTGCACAAACAATTGAATTTTTATTTTGGGCCCCACAGCCGTCACAAAACAAAAATACTTGTTTGTATTTCTTAGCATCACAGTCTTGAAGAAAGTGAGCCAAATTAGAACTAATTTCGTTGGCCCCTCTTTTGGCCAGGCCTTCATGCCACACATAACAATAGCCTTGGTTGGTTTTAACATCATATATTGTAAAGTTGTAATTTGATAAGCGTCTCTTGTAAAACAGCTCGCCTCGACCACTCTTTGGTAAAAAAATTACTTGTTGTAAATCAAAACAACCAACGAAAGTTTCATCATCGGTATTTTCCTTTAAATCATGTTTAATGTTTCTGATCCTCTGTTTCTCTCCTGTGTGACGATTAAATTCAGCCACAAGCTTCGTTTTTTCTTCTTCCGATGCTTTATAAAACGTTTCACACAGACCACACAGATCTTTTTTTGGTCTTGTAAATTTCAAATTCAAACTCTTGAAAACCTTATAGTAAAATGAAAGGTTAACTTTGTCATCAGTAGTGTGTTCAGCCGTGTACATTTCAAACATTTTGGAGACAGTCAATTCGTCCGAAAGATATTCACATGAACTATTGGCTCGGACATAATGCGACTCTATGCGTGGAAAGCGGTTGATATGGTTTTTCACAAGGTTCCTAATTCGTGTGTCTCTTGTTGCTTGATTTGCTGACCGACCACCTCTCTTTTCTACTTCAACTGTTCCCCCCGCGTTCGTCTTAAGAATAACGGTATTGATCATGCGATCAGAAACATTAATGGTATTTACAAACATGACATGACAGACACGTACAGTATCTCCATTTTCATCAATTGGTAGGAAATAAGACAAGGTGCGGGTTTTTCTGCTGTTTTCTTTGGCTGTGGATGGTTTTGAAGACTTTATATGTCTTGACAACCAGTTTCGTTGCTCTGTTAAAGAGACCTGATCATAAAAGCTGGACAAAATGACGTTTCTTCTGTCTTCGGTAATTAATTCGCACCCAAGACCCTTTTTAGAGCATTTATTACTGTTGCATCTCTGTTTTAAAATCTTTTTGGCTGGTTTTTCTACACCAGACACTGTTGTATATGCAGATCCTGTTAATCTACCATATTTTACTTGTAACTTCCTGCTCTTTGCGGGAGGTTCTTGTAAATCATCATTCAAAGGTTGTTTCGCATTACCTTCAACATCAAACGCCTCTGGTTTCCTGTTTTTTTCCTTTAGTATTTGTGATAACGGGGTGTGACAGGCCCCACTTGTGATAGGTTTAATATTGTTTGGAATGTGTTCTTCATCCAATTCTTGGACATATTCTGGAACATAATCGGGATCGGTAGGGTCTTCTGGAATTTCATTCTCGTCACCACTATCGGTATTCTTCGACTTATGCCCGCTTTCCATGATTTTAGAAATAGCCACATCAGCAGAAACCACATTTTCCAGACTCACTTCATCTTTTCCGAGATTTTCTTCGAGGAAAGAGGATGAATTTAATTTGTTGACAGCTTCAGTTAACAATACTTCGTCTGCGAATAGTAAAGAATCGTCAAGGACAGGCTCCTCATCAACAAGAGTTGCAGCTACTGGTACACTTTCTCTTGAAATTAACGTGGACAGTGGTATATTTTCCTCACTGTCCTCCTCACTGGGGGTTGTACATAGCTCTTCGGATCCTCGACCCGCAACGATGACTGTGCCTTTGTACCACCTGCCTTCTGGGCCCCACCACATCTTAATTCTTGACCCGACCACCACGCGTCCTCCACCAATAACTTTAATATCCTTTCTACTAACAACATTTTCTGAGCCATCGGAATCCCAACGAACACATATAATCATCTGAAAAAGAAAATGAATTTAAAGTATGCTGCTTTAGGCATGAATGAAATATACAATAAATCGGGCCAATTCTACTTGGGAACATTGAGCTATTATAAATACTTCTTTGTGTGAATTTGTACGAAATTTCTCGGTTTTTGGACGAAATTGCTCAGTTTTTGGACGAAATGGTAAAGCGTGACGATAGGGTAACAGCCCTCTAAATATAGGCCTCACGTGACCTAGTGATCAAGGGGCTTAACTCTGCGCTAACGTAGCTTGCTAGTCAATGCCTGTGGGAATATTATAATACAACAAACATGGTCATATTGCTATGATAAAACTTAGTAGATCTACTTCTAATGGTAAAAGTAGACCCTCGTCAAGACATGGAACGGGAATAATCTGAGAGGGAAATCAAATGATTTAAGTGATTATTTCTTTTGCTACGTTAAGGCATTCAGGCCTAAGTATTAGATAACCGGTAGACCTAATAATTATGTCTAGAAATGTGGGGGTTTAAAATGAAAAGGTATTCTTACTAATTCTTACCTTGATGATCGAATAAGGCTCTACGGCGAAAACAAACGTGACTCTAGGCTTCGATGTATCTAAATGGCGATTAGGCCAAATCAGGAGATTATAAGTACCGGTACCGTAATATAACGGGATATTTGATTGGTCTTGAAGACGCCAGATTTTAAACAAAGTTGGTTATTCGGCAGTTAGCAGAAAATGTCTCATAAAGTAAGATCAGAAATTTCTTTCGGCGAACTGATGAATAACATTATTCGTCACTTCGCCAAAATGTGAATTTACCTTTTATATATTCGTCAAATTTTGTTTTCCGGTTATGTTCGATATTTATTGATTTGTCATAATTATCTTGACATTGTCTTAAACGGCATTGAAAGAGATTCCATTTGATATCAAAAAGTATATTTCAACAAAATAGTCTTATTCGCCGGTTCGCCGGAACAGCGACGATATGTCATGCCATGTATATGAATTGTAGGCGGCCTGCAATGGGTGTTATGATACAACAAAATCTTATCTTATCTTATCCTCGGCACAAGACTTTATCAATAAAATTAAGTAGCTCAGTGCAAGCTCAGAATCTATCCGTACTAAATTATAAAATTCACTTCGAAAAGTATTTAGATTATTAGTAACCGCCGCATTGAACACTACTCGAATACAAAATTCATGATTGTAGTCCGAGAAAGTATCCCCAAAGTTAACATCCTTAATATACCATATTTCAGTTAGACAGATCACATCACAAACTTTTACATATTTCACGAAGTCCGCGTCTTGTAGTTTCGACTTGAGTCCGTGTACATTCAGACTCACACATTTTAAATTCTTGTTACGGCAGTTTTGATTTGAGTTACTTTTACGACATGGTATATATTGTTGCTATTCCTGTCCTTTGATAGTGGCTATTGACTCCGTTGTCAGATGGTACGTGAACACAAGATCACCAATAATCAGTTTGTCAAACTTAGGGAAAGTTTTTACATTTTCATTGTTCTCTTTCGCTTCAATGTGTTTTGGTATAAGGGCTCTGCGCACATCACGAATTCGTTTACTAAAATCTTCAGAAACCTTTAGATCACAATCGCCCGATTTAATTTGATATCTAGCACTTCTTAAGACAACAGCTCTATCTTTCAAATTGTTGAAAACAACTAACATTGGTCTGGGTTTGTTAAGCTTTGGTTGTCTTCTTCCTAAACGGTGAACTCGTTCAATACCTACAGTTTGCTCACTACCACCTTCCTCGATTTTAAATTCCTGGACTAAAATCTCTCTTATCAATTTCTCACTATTTTCATCCGAAGTTTCATTTAATCCATGAATTATTAATTTTCGATGGGTATGTTTTTTATCAAGCCATGATTTAGTTCTAGGTATACCAAAGGACGATTCTGCGACAGTTAGATCAACTGTTTTCTTAATGCTACGGACATTGATGTGGACAAGAGACTGGAAGTGGCTGGCTGATTAACAATCTAATTAAAATATAGATCTATATTTCGTTTCGTTTTTTATACTTTCGATGGCCTACACTCATGTAGATCTAACTAGTTATAGTGGGAGCTCACGTTCTATGACGTCAGGTATCAAGCAGGGGACGTTTGACCCGATAACGTCAGTCATTCGATTAACCAATTAGCGACAGCCATGCTTTTTAAAATCTACTTTTGTTTTGATTTCTATCCGCTGGTGTTAGTATAGACGTATCTACCCACAGTTCCAAGCATGAAAAGGTCAAACGGTCGATTCGACAGACCATTTGATTGGCTGACCCCTCATTTCAGGCAGAACACAAGTTAAATAACAAGTTCTCCAGATCCAAGAGTAGTAAAGACAAGTAAAAACGAAATTTTGAACTATAAAAAACGAAACGAAATTGGATCTGTGTTTGAATCAGATTGGCTGATTAACGGAACGATAGCAATAAATGACGAAGTAGCCAATGGATCTGCACACATAGCTCTCAAAAGATTTCCCCGGATTATAAAAGAATATCTGACAGAAAAAGGATAGATTTAAATTTAGGTGTGTGCTAGAAAATACCACCAAGTAGGGGAAAATCAGATTGAAATATATTGGGGCTTAGAAATTTATGTTTATATCAAAGCAATCCAATCAAAATACACATCGTTATTTTCGTCTCGTTTTTTTTTTTGTATTTTTGATGACCTCCACTACATGAAGATCTGACCAGAGGTCACACGAGCGTTATTTGACCTATTTAATTGTAGTTATCTATAGTGTTATATACATAATATAGTGGATACCTCGTTTATGGTAATTCTATTCCAATATTTTAATATTGTTCAATCAATAAATACATTATCTATAGTGATATAGACATTAAATATTTTATTATTGTTTAATATAGTTGATATTTCATCTATAGCAGCGGTCAGTAAACATGTTATTTTTATAACCACCGGAGATAAACTTTAATTAAAATTTCGCTGAAGTTCATACATAAATACACTATAAATACGTACCTACTTTGATATTTGTAAATTTAAATCAACATTGATCAATTGATGCTGTGATCTTACCAGGAATATCCAATATTTAAGACAAAATAAACATTTTACCATTGGTACACGAATCTGTGCCATAATGCGTTTCAGCGCCATTTGTAACAAGGGACACGAATAACCAGGCTAGACATATTCCATAAGTAATATCAAACGGTGAGGCTATATTCAGATCTAGAGAGCGTGCGCAATAAATACTTTCGGTATAGACTGGAATAACCAGACACTAGAAATAGCCATTCGATTGAGATTTCTAGCGCATTTCTCCGAACAAAGCTGATTTGAAATTACAGTAAAGACAGAAACAATTAAATGTAAATCGGTTTATATACATTCATATTACAGTATTATATGCGTTCCGACCCATTTGTGTCAATTTCTAGGCCCCAAATATTAGCGATGTAGTTCCTTTAACATCATTGTTTGGTCAACATGCTCCTTTACGACCGTCCAAACAGAAACTTTCTTCAGCATCTGGATTATGGTTGTTGAAATCATGTTTGAAGGATCTAATTAAACCAATAACGCATGTTGTTAACATTTCACTTCAACCCGACAATGTGTGTAGTTCTCTGAAAGAAAGATTAGTTGCTTGAACCCGGCAATGTGTGTAGTTCTCTGAAAGAAAGATTCGTTGCTCCAATAATTAAAAAACAATCCCTGGACCCAAACGTCTAAAAAGTTGTAGGTAAGTTTCGATTCTGTCTTTTATGTCAGATCGTTTCAAGTTACAGTAGCTGATGATCCCATTTTCATTACCCCCGCCAGTGTAGAACAGTAGGGCGTTAAACCCAAGTTCATTCATTTCAGCTGATAAAATTTTTCAATCTGCTTACAAAAGCGAACAGTGCCGACGCCAATTTTTTACGAGTAAATAATGAAATAATTAATTGTTTACTTAAGAGTGATAGTGATAGCATATTATACTGATACTCCGTTGCAAAATAACCAGTGTTCGGAAAGCACATTGCAAAATAACCATTGTTCTGAAAGCACAATATAGAGCTGCATAATTTTTAGAACGTCCACTTTAACCAGCCGTAATTGTTCGCATCAGATACATCATATTAGTTAAGATATCTTTTATTTAAAAGGTAGGCGTTTACTGGCAAATACAGCTGTTTCTATATACAATTCCTCCTCTAACTGTTTTCGCACCAAAGAGCGGGTTTCTTTAGGTTTTGGTGAGGACATTACGGTTCTTTAGTTTGCAAGCACACAATAAGTACATACACGTGAGAATATAGACAAACAAAGCCTACATAGGCGAGAATATAGATAAATATAGGTGAGTATGTAGATAAGTACACATCAAATGTTTTATAGACAAGAAAATGTAACTGTAAATGTTAGACAGGTCGCTAACAACTGAAAATATATCAACACGTATGAAAATTGTGGAAATATTGCCGCCATCTTGGATTTACGCTATTTTGGATTTTTAAATCTTAAATTTAATATCACCAATGAACCCAGCGACCCTGAAAACCCTAAACAAGAGTCAAGGTTTGGTTTATACAGGGAGAAATAATGAAGATTTTTAATGAAATCTAAATTATCACCCTCAGTTTAACCCTCACTATCTTCAAGGGGGTCGGGAGGGTCAGAGAGAAATAAATCAAATATTATTATATTCATATACATGGGTAGGGTAACTACAACTTTTGGAGGGGGCCCCGAAAAAAATCATATCTAAATATTTGTAAATCAGGTAACTATCATCTCTATAAAATCGTTAAAGTTCGTTTTGATGACATCAAAACTGGACTACTACAACTTACTGCTCTATGGTCTTACAAACAAATCTCTACAAATAGTGCCCGTATTGTAAGTCGTACATCATCCCATGAGCAGAGGTGTAGCCGTGAAATATATATGGGGGGGGGGGTCCGAAAATGAAATTACATAAAATGTTGACAATCTGTGACGCTGGAGGCACGAAGCTGCCCAGCACCCAATGTAGCTCGATAGGGAGACTATGGGAGGGTCCTTCCACATGGGATTTTTTTTTTAAAGCTTCAGTCTTCTGTAAACACAATTTTGGCATAGTTTACGTGGTTAAACTGAAACATCACACCAATGCTATGTTTATCATGTTTAAGTCAGGGAGCTGGCCGGTCACCTCTGGCTTGCGGCTGTGGTTTCGATCCCGGGTGTGAGCGTATGTGGCATGGAGATAGGGGCGCCTTCTCAACCTCGTGGGTTTCCTCCGGGCACTCCGGTTTCCTCCCACTGCTAAAGACCCCTACGCGCAGGCGAATTATTGAAATAAAATTGAAACCATATGTTAGTCCCAAAATGACCTAGTTTGTGTCGAGTGGACGTTAAATCCCATTTCTCTCTCTTTATGTCAGGGGGTGCCGTATTCATATTTTTTTCATGACTTTTACATATTGAATGACGTTACGCTTGAGTTATGAACAACACGACAAAGAGAGTTCAGTAGGGGTATTTTTATGAGGTGGATCCAAATGAAACCAAACTTGATCGCATAACTTTAGTTTATGAGGATGCATATTTGACAATCACCTTGTTAATTACAATACTATATACATACACATTGACATTTACAAAAAAGTTGTATAGATATATAAAGTACTTTGTACATTTTGTGTATTATAAATATGGATTTCAAAAAGTAAACATAAGTGTTTGTGTTTTAATTTGTACATTGTATAACATAACCCTTGCAAGACATACACTCTTCAAAAAAAGAAACGCAAAACCGAAAATTTCCGTTTAAAAATGGGTAAGAGGAAATTTATTGATACCAATGCTAAATATGTTGTGTTATGGAGCTTACAACATGCATTCCCATCGCAAGAGTCATTCGGAAGTCAATAACTTAAAACATAGATAGGTAACAAACGCAACAGCAGTGGATTTGAGTCACTTACGCCACGGCATGGTATGCATGTGCAAAATGCACAACAATCACTATAAAAGTGCTGGGTTCTCGATTCTGCTTCACTTGGGTTTAAACTCCCAGCACAGTTTTTATAATGCCAAGACTGGACGAAACGCAGAGGAACAACGCCATCGGACGGTTGCAAGCTGGTCAGACCCGATCACATGTTGCTAGGTTTTTTACTGTGTCCCCTAGCACCATATCCAGGCTATGGAACCGCTACCAGCAGCAAGGATCAACACGTGACCTCCCCAGATCCGGTAGACCACGTGTCACTACTCTTGCCCAGGATCGCTACATCCGGTTGAGCCACCCACGCCAAAGGACGAGAACTGCTGTCTCCATAGTTCCTTTTGGAACTGTCCTCGAGCGAACGATATATTCGCTACGCAGTTCCTATTCGGTCTTCTATTACTGCAGTATGAAAATACCGTTTTTCCCCACCTCTGTTCTAAGGCTATTTTGGAATCCTTACCTACTATTTTTCACCTTGATTCTACTTTATTCGCCAAAGGAATCATTTCTTGCCACAGCTGGCACACATTTATAAAGATTCAACACTATCTTCACGTAGAATTCTGCGATTATAAACATACACCAAATACGTTTAAACTGAGAGACATTACGAGACCCGGACATGCGCAAACCACATGTTTATTTCATCGCTAAATTCTACTTGAAAATGGAGATGAATTATTATAAATTTGTGTCAAATATAGTGAGAAAGGATTCCTTTTAGTGGAAAATAAAGAATTGTGGTGACAAATAGACGGTAAGGGTTCTAAAACAGCCTGAGAACAGGGGTGGGGAATAGCGATATTTTACCGTATTTTCATACTGCAGTTATAGAAGGCCGGATAAGAACTGTCAGCGAAAGTTCGCTAAACCAAGACGTCCTGTTAGAAGCGTAATTCTGACCGGACAACATCGCCAGCTACGACGGCAATGGTGTCAATCACACAGGGTATGGCCTCATGGAAGATGGAGACACGTATGGTTCAGCGATGAATCCCGATTCTTGCTCCGCAGACAGGATGGAAGGGCCCGTGTCTACCGCCGAAGAGGTGAACGCTTCGCTGCAAATTGCACACAGGAAGTCGACAGATTTGGTGGCGGCAGTGTCATGATGTGGGCAGCAATCTCTTATAACGCCAGGACAGCATTGGTGCATATCAGGGGGAATTTGACAGCACAGCGCTATGTTGATGAGATCCTGCGTCCGAACGTCCTTCCCATCATGGCCAACATCAACGCTGTTTTCCAGCAAGACAATGCCCGTCCCCATACAGCACGGATCACCACAGCCTTCCTGACAAACCACCACATCAATGTTATGCCATGGCCTTCCAGATCCCCGGATTTAAACCCAATAGAGCATCTCTGGGATGAATTAGATAGACGTCTGCGACAGCAACAACAACAACCTCAGACACTGCAACAGCTGGCTGCCGCTTTGGAGGCTGAGTGGGCTACAATTCCCCAGGCTGTCATCCGCAATCTGATTGCGTCTATGAGCAGGGGGTGTCAGGTAGTAATTGACTCTCGGGGGGGGGGGGGCACACTCGTTACTAACAGCACGTGACGTCAAATGTGACGTTGGGACATTCGATGACTTTTACTACCGCTATGGTTGCTGTTATTTATATGTGTAAAATTTCAAGAGTCTTTCATTTTTAGTTCATGTATTAAATGTCATTGAAACATCCATTAAAAATCTGGTTTTGCGTTACTTTTTTTGAAGGGTATATATAGATTTCACAATTTTATTTATTTTTTTTTTGTGGGGGTTGGGAGAGTCAAAGTATATTCAGACCCCCCTCTCCCCCGAAAAACAATTGTGGGGGGGAGGATCAGAGTGACGCCCATGCCCATGAATACATCACCCTTGTCTCAAACTATAGTTGCATTGGTTACCAGTCATTGTACGGATAGAATTTAAAATATTATGCCTAACATCAGTGAACTTTTTTCTAAGAACCTTTTTAATAATTTTTATTGTTTGTTCTTTTTTTGTTTGTTTTATGTGTACAATGGCAACTATCTGTATCGGCGTCAAACAGGGTTACTCGTTGAACATCATACTGTTCAATATTTACGATGATATGGACTCCTTGTCTCGGTGACCTGAACATATCTCACCCGCTATTTGCCGATGATCTTGTAATATTTCCAAATTCTTTGCAAGGTCTTCAAAAATCACGTAACCATCTGAATGAATTTCAACTAAGTGGAAATTAACAGTAAACCCAGTTTAAACGTACCAAATGATCATAGAACCAGGCGAATAAATGTAAATTTTACGTTTTCTGATTCTTGTCTGGATATTTATTAATTCTCATTTAGGAGTAAATATAACAAATGACACTTTTTTGGAGCAGCTATATCTGTAAAAAGGCAAGACGAGTCTTGTATAGCATTAAAAGCAAAGCATGCGTCCCTAATCAATTACCAACACAAAGTAACTACATTGGTTCATATGCCATTTAATAATATTAAACATAACAATTAAACAACAATAAAAACCAGCAACCCCCCAAAGTCTTTACATAGGTTACCTTGCCGAGCTCGGATATACAATAATAAAAGATTAAACCAACCTGGCTTGAATGAATCCGGTCCAGTACTGACTGAAGCCTATTATTATAATGGCGAATGACGATATTAAATTTAATAGGCCATTCTACATGTAATATTAAACTCTCATGAATCATAAACAGGTATATAATCAGGCCAACCCCATTAATATTAATATCAAACCAGCAGTAAATTCCAATTTAATGACTTCTTTGCATTTTGTTCCGTTTCAATTAGTTTTAGTACTTTCAATTTTTTTTTATCGAATTTGTTGAACATTAAAGCCAGTGATATTTAAAGGAATCTGAAATGTTATTGGGCTGTTAGGATGTGAATGTCCTATGCTTTGTATTACGAATGTAATGTTTACCTAAATGTAATATGCTATACTTTCGACCTATTAGTATTAGAACCAAAGACGTATGATTTTCGCTTGCGAGAGAGAGAGAGAATAAAATGGGGTTTAACGTCCATTCGACACAAACTAGGTCATTTCGGGACTAACGTTTGGTTTAATCGTATTTCAACAATTCGCAGTGGGAGGAAACCGGGGTACCCGGAGAAAATCCATGAGGTTGGACAGGCGACCCTACTCCTTTCCACGTACACCGGGGTTTCGAAACCACGCTGGTTGACTCAATGGCAGGCCGTATGATACAGCGCGCGAACGCTAACCATTCGCCCCCCCCCCACCAGTTTCTGTATTGCCCCACTACTTCCATACATTATTTATACAAAGCAGTGGGGTCAATTTTATCAAGAGTAAGTCATTTGCGTCACTACTAGATGATCGTTCGATATGTATGCAGTTTATATGCATCATTTAATTAGTAAAACGGTGAATCCTTTTGGAATTTCTTCAGCAATTTCTGCCAGTCAGTTCGGGAGTTACGGCCATTTTTTTACTTTGTTGGACCTCGTGAACGTTCGAATGATCTCAACAGAGCTGGTCAAATTTTACAGATATGATAAATATGCTTATGGTCACGAATTGTGGACAGGACCCTAAACCTTATACATCTCCCTTAACCATGACGTAATCTGCAGTTGGCCTTAACAGTCTCAAAAAAAAAAGTCCGTATAGGTCTACGTATGAAATTTAGGCGCCAAAATATATGAATGGGGAATATTTACCTGATCTCGAAATTCAGCTCAAAATATTAAGTCGTTTCGACGTGAACAGCAAAACCACTTAAGCAGACACGCAATTACCCTTTTGAGATTTCGTTGGGTGGCCTGACAATCTATTGCCGTTTCTTTAGAGGTCAATACAGTGTAACCCTGTGCTGTAAATTTTACCTACACGTAATTTTTATAGAATAAAAGTCTGGGGCCTGTTTCACAAAATTTTAACTAAGATAAAATCCAAATTTTAGTAATTTGATTGGGTAGTATTAGATTGATTTTTGTGCTTAACCAATCAAAATTGAAGTATCTTCTAAAATTTTGATTTTTATCTTAATTTTGTTAAGATTTTAAGAAACAAGGCTCTGGTTTAATCAAGACACCGCATAATACAGCATGATCGAGACACGGGCCCGTAGCTGTAGCTCATAAAGAATTTTTGGGAGGGGCTGGGGATGTGGCCGGTCCTAAGAGCGTACCCGACCTATATACAGGCCGCCGCCATGTTGGTTGACACCAACACGCCCCCTCTCCGTAATCATGGTAATAGATTGAAGTACCATCCAACATTGATTGTTTTTAAAAGTAAATAAATATAAATGCGCCAGAAATTAATTTACATGTTTGAAAAGAGCAATGAATATGCTTTTCAGTGATACGTAATATGTTATATGAAATTTTGTATTAAACCCCGTATTTTTAAATTAAATACCCCTATCCCCGTCAAATAATAAGAGTTCTGTACCACTGGACTTTCATCACTTTTCAAGGCACGTAAATATGACTGTCCTGGAAAATTGTTTAATTACTTGGAAAGGACAATAACGTGCTTTTCAGTGGTAGGTAAAGTAAAAGGATAAATATAATTTTGTAGACTATTCAATCGAGCAATGTTTGTCAACAGTGATTCACTGATCGTGGATAAAATCGCCCAGGTCGATCATTTCTTACAAATTTGTCAAAAATAAAAAAACCAAAAACAAACCGAACCGCCATAATGAAGCCCATGCAAACAAATCCTCAAATATCGTCCAATTAACATTTTATTTTCGACACCAAAAATAAGTATCGCTGAATTCGATACCGTACCTTGTTCTGGAATCACGATGCCTAAAGTAGGCTATAGCTGTTTGAAATATTTTTGTTGGCGTGAAATTATTTTTTTAGTTTCATTTTTTTCATATTGGCCCAGTGGCAAATTATATAGCAACTGCACATTATATATATACCTACGGTACTACATGTCATTGCGGTTATCGATGTTAAATTATTTCCAGCCAATAATATTATAAAGTATGCAATATGCAAATAAGATTGTTTGCCTCCGTGTATGCATGCTGTTAGCCAATAGATATTGTAAAGTTTTTCGCGTTTAGACGGCTCTAACCAATGATATAACAGTTTGCGGCGTATCTAACAATCTGCATTTTTATATTTACTCTTGATTATAAAGATGAATAACAGAAACAATAAAACGATGATTATATCGAATCAGGAATAATTATTAAACCTGAAATTAAAACTTGGGCAAAAAAAAAAAAAGAACGAAAATGTATCCTCGGTGACGCAGAAGTTTTTCAAACGTTCGATTAATCACCCTACGTAGGACTACGGTATCGAGCTTCTCACGCAATTTTCGATGAATAGGCCTAAATAACATAAAATAAAAAATGAATTTACGTACGTATAGGTCTCGAATTGTCGCTTCAGCATCTAACCTATAACTTATAATTTTCCTCGTCAGACATTATCCATGTAGCTACACAAACACGATGCAAAAGTTTGCCTATATAATCATATACATCATGATAATTTTTTCTAAAATTAAAATACACTGTAGATACTATACTTACGCCGACGGCGTAGAGAAACAGAATTTGATGTTTTTATAGTATATAAACAAACGCTGTTCTGTCACTATAAACGTGTTATATGCCACAGTCGAATTCGTATTTTAATAGAAAGGAAATAAATGTAAACTTTAAAATACATAGACAAAATCTTTATTCAACATAAATATCACATATGACAGAAACGATACAATCATAATTCCATTTGAATCACATTGTAACTATCGGACCACGTGATGTCTTATTGTACACCAAGATGGCGGTGGCCGATGTGTGTGACGTCATGTGAATTAGCTCTATTGTTGGCGAAATATTGTGGGGGGGGGGGGGCTACGGACCCGTCGAGACACCGATCTCCATTTCCAGATGAAGACTGGTGGATTGTTAGGCCTACTTATAACGCATATTGAGTTAGTTGCTCGGCTCTGAGGTGGAGAATTTATAGGGCTTTTAACACAAATATAAGCAGGTTTATTCTCCAAAATATAATGTGGGGTTGGATGGCCGAATGGTTAGCGTGTGCGCGCTGTAGGCTATCATACGGCCTGCCATTGATTCAACTACATGGCGTGGTTTCGAATCCCCGGTTGTATGTGGCAAGGAGTAGCCTAGGCTACGTACTAACGTAGGGCCGCCTGTCAAACCTAGAGGGTTTTCTCCAACAAAGACCCTACGCGCAAGCGAATTGTTGAAATAAAATTAAACCATATGTTGGTCCCGAAATGACCTAGTTTGTGTCGAGTGGACGTTAAACCCCATTTCACCCTCTCTCCAAAATATAATCGAGATTGACCCTTTAATTTTTGTCTTGGCATTAGGGCAGATAACTCTAGTAGTCAAAATGGAGGCGTACGATTGACTGTCAAAAACACAAGTGGACACAGATCACCAAATATTCATGGGCCGTCACCCACGAAACAAGGGCGAAAGTTATTTTTAGTCCTTCTCTCCCTTTCCCTTTTTCCCCCTTTTGCATGGCGATTTTTGTTGAATTTTTGGTGTAGAATCGAAGAAAAGGGTTTGAAAATACATTTTCTGCCAGGTTTTGGTGAATATTCATGATTTTGAGGCGGAAGGATACAAGAGTTGTGAGGTTGGTTACGTTGAAAGGGAGGGCCAAAAATTGCAAGGTTAGCTGTCTCTACTTCCAGCTTGTCTATCTCAAGTTTTTCATGAAGAACCTCATACATGCTTTTGGGCAAGAGTTTGCCACATGTTGCTCCATCTGTGGCAGAAAGCGTTTTACCCAACGAATATTTGGGAAAAAGTTACAACCGGTCTAAGAGACGAGAATTAACATTAAAGTCAATGGGGCAATAATTAGTGATCTGTGGCCTGTCTGTGTATGACAAGGCTGTGACTGATATGCCTTAGTTTTGAAAATATGATGACTAATTTGTCAGAAAATATGTATAAAATAACTTGACTACAGAAAAACTAAAAAAAATTAAATTTAAAAAAAAATTTATCAAAGTTTTGGGAAAAATTGTGATTTTACTGCAAATTTTCCAATTTTCAGTTTTTATTTAATTTCTAACAGTAATGAAAATATTTCAATGTCCAATTTTGGTGTATTCAGCCTTAGAAAGCACAGATAAAGTGAACAACATTGTAATTTCACCTAATTTTGTCTAAAAATCAGAAATATTCACAGAAAATCTCCAGATTCTCCCATTTCGATGTAAAAATTAATGCTTTCATACCTACTCAAATGACTCAAAATTTCTAAAAATGCCCTTATTTTCATTGCTAATGTAACTTAGATGGGATCTATAAGTTTGTCAAGTTTAGAAATAGCCCAGCTTTCCTACAGAAAATGGAAAATTGGCAACACTGAGTTAATAATATACAGCAGATGGGTTTGTACAAAATGTTCAAAACAGGGGTGGGCTCAATTTGGCCACTATTTTACCCAGAACAAGCATTTTTTTCTTCTTTGAAGCATTAAATTCTTGCATTTTCTTCATGTAGGAAGCAATATCCCAGTCTTTATAGACATTTTTCACCCCATCTTTCTGTTTAGAGGGGCTATAAATGCCCCACCCCACCCGTTTTTATTAATGTGTTTTGAGAGATTTAATTGCACCTGTGTTGACAATTAAATGATAATAATTGGAATTTGTTGTTGAATTACAGATGGGAAAGTTATTTTTCACCAATAAATGGTCATTTTGTACATTTCAAGGATTTCTGACCTTTTTTGTTCATAGTCAAACTAAGAACCTTGAGACATGTCAGGCCAGTAAGACCACACCCTGATACAGAACTGGTGTAGATGTGTAAATGTCAGCTTAATGGTCAATATTTTCTTATCAAAATCTAGTATTTGAAGTGTTTGTTGCATTTATGTCACTTATAGAACAGAAAAATGTTAATTTTGCTCCTTTTCAGGCCTCTTTTATGTTGTCAACTTTGTCATAACTACCTTTTTTACTTCATTTTTTAAGGCAATTGATGTAAAGGTCCAAACATCTTGCTTCAGTACAATAATTGCAATAAAGATTTGTATGATGCCTCTGAGGTTTGAGATGTTGAAAACATTAAACTATTTCCAAATTTGTGAAAATTGTGTATTCTGTAACCCTTTTGTTAGAGAGGGGTGGACATAGGCTGAATATACCTTTTTTATTCTTTCAGCAAGGCCTATTTTAACCATAATTCATATTTATTGCACCTATTTTAGCTTCTATGTACATGTATTAGCCAGGGATGGTAAAACATATCTGTTAGACAGATTCCTTTGGTAATGTTAGCTCTGCAACCAAAGATAAGATTGATTCAGTCATTGACATTTTTAGGGGGTGGGGTTACATGTTTCAGTATAAACCTCTATAATTACAATCAATGCAATTGATTTGTGATTTTCCTGTTTGCATATTGTCCAGGGTTTCCAAAAATATATTACTTGCCAGTCTGGCTATCTAAAAAAGTGGAAAATTATTGGTTTTTTGAAAGATGCTACATGTAAATTTTGTACATTTTTCATGACATGGCAGTAAAAAAATATATTTTTGATAAAAATTCCAAATTATGAGTGTTTTCTATGTAGTTTGTTTGCAACTTGTCTAATTTTTTCACACAGCTCAAATACTGCCTCTATTAAAAAAGATTTTTTAAATTTTAGCACAAAAGGCCCAGGGACCTGAGGTGCACCACTGTACTTAAAGCAGCATGTATACTTAAAGGGCCATCATTTTTGCAGTTATTTTTTGATTTTGATTTCCTTGCACCAGCATGTTGCCAGAACATATGGGAAGCAAATGCAAAAGGCCTTTTGGTGATATCCGAAGTTTCACCCCTATATAGGACACAGATCACCAAATATTCATGGGCCGTCACCCACGAAACAAGGGCGAAAGTTATTTTTAGTCCTTCTCTCCCTTTCCCTTTTTCCCCCTTTTGCATGGCGATTTTTGTTGAATTTTTGGTGTAGAATCGAAGAAAAGGGTTTGAAAATACATTTTCTGCCAGGTTTTGGTGAATATTCATGATTTTGAGGCGGAAGGATACAAGAGTTGTGAGGTTGGTTACGTTGAAAGGGAGGGCCAAAAATTGCAAGGTTAGCTGTCTCTACTTCCAGCTTGTCTATCTCAAGTTTTTCATGAAGAACCTCATACATGCTTTTGGGCAAGAGTTTGCCACATGTTGCTCCATCTGTGGCAGAAAGCGTTTTACCCAACGAATATTTGGGAAAAAGTTACAACCGGTCTAAGAGACGAGAATTAACATTAAAGTCAATGGGGCAATAATTAGTGATCTGTGGCCAAGTAAACGTAGAAAAATGAAAACCTACAAGTTATCGCTTCATAGCAAGACACAGAAAGGTAATGAGAAATTATGCGTTATTGCAAGCTAGTACCTTAAAAAGCCACATTAGGCCCTACATAAAATGAAAAACTTTATTCGACTGATATGGACTTCGCCGCAGTCGATCTGAACAATCGTCTTATCACTTGATGTGGTCATACTAGTTTACTACACTAATAAAGGAGTAAAATAGTCTAATGTCATCCACAACAGAACTAAATAGCTTTCAATTTTTCTTTTTTTTTTAATAGAAAAACTTCTTAGATTTAATTAAGCTGTTGCTAGATAGAAGTCAAGTAGCCTATATATTCCTGTCAATACCCTGTTCATGAAATGTCAATACATTACATATATACACATACAGTCTGGCCCAGACTCTGGGCTATGAGACAGAGACGTCAGACAGAAGTGTTTGGACAAGGCTAGACTAGGCCTACTCCAATTGGGTTGAGTACTGGTCTGGTATGCTTATAAGTTATACACACTGAAACTCATGACAGGCCAACTGTCGTTTGCAGAAGTATGTCTAATTTCAGCAACATCTCCCATGTGCTTTTTTCAGCTTTGAATGTAGGTGTCATTATCACCTTGTACGTTTAGGAGCCACCCTTATTGAATCCTTGTCGTAAAAGTATCGGCCCTCAGTCAATTTTACTGGGCAACTTTTTACTGCTAAACAGTTGTGTGTCAGTCTCTGTGAACGCCGGAACAATATAGGTACATTTTAGTGAGAAAATAAGACCTTGCTTATTTCGCTAATTGTCAGTTTGTGCAACACAACACATTTATTTTACACTATTACCATAATTATACTTTATCTATTAGATCAATTATACTTTATCTATTAGATCAATTATAACATATCTTTCTTACTTATGAAATGATAATCCACTCCCTTTTCGCCTGACATTGAAACAATCAAAACAACTACATCTCTCCGGCATGTTGGTATGGCGACGTAGACTGAATCTTCCCAGTTGTAAAATGGCATACTGCACAGCTCCATAGTCGGCAAACAAACACATGACCACATTGCACTCCAGTTTCTAAATATCACTCTTATTAAAAACCTACCTATTTGTTGAAATTACCTCTTGTTAAAAAAAATCTATTGTACAATTAAATACCCCAATGCATTATAGTTCTCTCTTGAAAAATCAATACAATAGCTGTTGTTAGGGTGGATAAAGTTTAGCAGTGAGTTTGTCAAGCACATGTTGCAATCATAAGAAAGCACATTTATTTTGGTCGTTTGGGTTTGGTCCCTGAGAAATATTAACTAAAGGTTGTTACGACACAGATTGAAAGTTCAATTGATCACCAGTGTACTGATTACACAGTAGGAATTTAGTCAACTTTTTTTTTCTTTGAAACCAATTTTACATTTAATTTTTACTGTTCTGTCCATCTTTTGAGCCAATGATAACTGTTTCCATAACATTCAACTGGCGTGTTCCTTTTGTCCGAAAATGTCTATTTGGTGGGTACATAACGCCAACATACCAACCAGCATGACCATGAAAATACATTATTAAACGGTGAATTTCAAGGTGTGTAAAACTAAGAAAAGCATCTCATCCAACTCAGATCAAATAATTAAAACAAAATATTTCAAGAGGTAAAGAAAGCTATAAGAATTCAATTGCAAGAGATTTTTCTAGAGAGGAGGAAAAATGGCAATTAGAAACCTCAGGCAGATGAAAAATTTATGTGTGTGAATGTCCAAACTCATGACGAGCTGAGACAAATACATTGCAACTTATTATATATACATGTAGTCAGTCCCACCATACAAGATTTGAGTTGACGTTGAAAGAGTCGTCCAGCGGATTGATACAAGTACACAGCATTTACATGTAAATAGGTTGATTTTTTAAGAAAACTATTTTATGCATTGGGATATTTGATTGTGCAGTAGATTTTTTGGGTGTTGAGTGGATTTTAAACCATCTATACATTTTAAACACATACCTAAGGCCTATTGTTTATGTGTGAAGGGTTTCAGACTTGGTACTTATCCTTGAGAAAGATTTTTGACATAATTAACAACATAGCACTTATTTATTTCAGATGCAGATATTGTTCTGAATCCTAAAGAATTCCCAGATATTAATCTTGGAGATGTTGTAGAGATTTACGACCAAGCAGAGGCATATAGGTCTGTAAGGGCATTGATGCTATAGGTTAATTTATATTGAATATCATTTCTAATTAAGATTATATAAAAGAGAATTTAAGAAATTATCATTTGATCTGTATGAAACTTATATGAATCATTTAGAATAGTGAAACAAAGGAACCAATTGAATTTCAGCAATTTCCGTTAATTTCTCGAATGCCAAAAACTTATCATCCGATATGTATAAGATTTATATGCATGATTGGAATTATTATCTCTTCCAGGTGATACTCCGACTCGAAAATTGCTTGCCATTTCTTCATATTGTAATTAAAATTGCTAATACTTTGTGAAATACCTGGAATTTTCATTCCTTTGATTTCTCCCCATAGCCTAAATGACTAGAAATCAGAAAAAATCCAGTTTTTCTATTCTTAGTACCACATTCTTCGACATTGTCACTTTCTCAGAACGTAAACATTACAACTACACCTGCATTAAATGGAACACTTGCATATCACATAGGGTAGACAGGTACTTTACAAATTGTGTGCACTCAGCTAGAAATGTCTAGTGAAGGAGAATTCATCTGTTTGTTTCGTGAATCGCGACAATAAAACTTATTAGGGTTTCCCACTGTGAAGCTTGTGTGAAACAATATTGTTTTTGTTTGGATTAACATGTTTGTTTCTGAGACTCACTTGAAAGCTTCACCTAATATGCTGTTTACGATACGTTGGAGGAGACTTTGTTTTGGCTGACCCCACCCCAACCTTTTTGATAAGTCCTGTTTTTTTTCTGTTTAACAGAGTCTCAGAAACAAACATGTATGTATGAAATTTAAGCGCCAAAATATAGAGGAAAGGTGTATTTACCTTGTCTCTAAATTTCAGTTCGGGTTTAAGTTGTTTGAAAACGCATCACGTATATTGAGTTAGTTGCTCAGCCCATATGTAGAGGATTTTAAGGGCTTTTCATACAAAATTAAGCAGTTTTATTCTCCAAAATGTAGTTGGCCTAAGGTAGAGAATTTATAGGGTTTTTAACACAAAATGAAACGGTTTTATTCCCCAAAATATATTTGAGTTTAGCCCTTTAAATAAAACTTCAGGTGTAGGCCGAACAACGAAGATGAAAATGTAATGCAGTTATCATTTTTAATAAAGTTGGTCGCATCGCTCTGCTTTCCATGTCATATATTATGATATATAAACATAAAATATGTCTATGTCATGTTTCGATGGAATTTAATTGGCTGTTTAGATACTGCTTTTGCAATTTTTATATATACAACTGAGTGTCAATTACATAGAATTTGATGAGCTATATTAAACATAATATCGTTTATTAATAAGAAACACGAACATTATCTTTGTAATGATCAAACTTCAAAGACCTAAAATACAACTATTATTGAGTTGGTTCCGCCTGGAGCTTGGCTGTTTGTCATTTCTGACATTCTCTTTGTTGGAAATATTTTGTGAGCATATGAAACTGAAACAAGGAATGTAACAAAAAATTTTAATGCAACTAATGCCATTTCTAGTCCACTTTGCCTTGTGTATTTTTCTCTCATAATCGCTTGAAAGCTTCACCTAATATGCTGTTCACGATACGTTGGAGGAGACTTTGTTTTGGACCTCACCCTTTTTGATAAGTCCTGTATCCGCCTTTATGAACTGGCCTGTAGACAGAGTTGGGAGGGGGTGGGTGGAGTCAAACACAAACAAGGATGGTCGATTGGGTGGGAGGATGGGGGGGGCGTAAATTGAAATTATATACACTTATTAACAGATAGCGTAAGATGTGAAGCATGTGTGTGAATTATGGAGAATGGCGAAAGAATGTATGGTGTTAATAATAAATAAGGGGAGCTTATGTGGGTATGATGATGAATCGTTAATCGGGAGCTTTTGTATTCGCTCGCGTTGTTGGGCGAGAAGGTTCATCTTGATTGTCTTGCCTGACTGGTTATACTCTTTGTCAGTGATTCAGAACGGAAGGTGCGAAAATATGAGCTCCCATGTACCTTAAAGCACCCCTTACAGCCGGAATTCGAAATAAAAAAGTCTGTAGTGCTGACGTCCTTGATAGAATAGTCTGAGGGCAAACTGTATTGGCCCATTACATGCAGATAACGACGTTAAACCCCACTTCATTTTATTTCAAAATAAATGTTGTTTCATGCTTATTTGTTTCATAATTGAATGCATCATAATGGCATATCCATGCACTTAATCTTTCCTTCAACACCCCCTGCCCCTTCCTCTGAGATAACTATTATTGAGTACAAGTCAACGCTCCAGAATATCACATTTTTGAGTATGTCTTGCGACTTCTTAACAAAATTCCTCCACATGTAAACACAATAGCAGGTTTAAATTTGTATGTGGCTTATATTTATATCAAAAAATTATACCCTCGGATGGGGACAATTAAATATTGAAGTCAGTGGGACAAACAACTGTGGTCAGAGATCCAGGAAATAACTCTTTCAAAAGTGTTATATTCTACTGGACCGAAACAACCACCTACGCATCCAAGTAGAGCGAAACGACTCAAAGCCAACCCAGTACCCCTTGTCCTTTTAGGCTCCGCCAGATAACTAGGCCAAACGTGGCTGTTTTCTGTACCAAGATGTCAAATAACCACTATTTTTCCAGGGAGAAAAGCTATATAGCTTGATCTGAATTTAGTTTTCACAAGACAGAAGTCTATGGGATGACCATACCAGGTATTTCACAAAATATTAACCATTTTAGATAAAAATTAAAGAAATGGCAAGCAAATTTCGAGTCGTAGTACCACCTGGAACAGACAGTAGTCCAATAAAGAATTCTATTGAATTTCTGCAATTTCTCTCACTTACTTCTGGAGTTATGGCCTTTGATTGACTTTGTTAATCTTGTAAATATTCGAATGACAATATGTTATCATCCGATCTGTATGAATTTTAATGTATTACTTAGATTAGTAAAACGAAAAAGCCTGTTGAATTTCAACAATTTCTGTAAGTAACTTCCAGTGTTGAGGCCCCACAAATGACGAAAATAACCTGATCTGTATGAAATAGTCTTGTAAATGCCTCAGTTAATATGGGACAGCCCTTGTCAATCGCTCAAACGCTTTAGCTGCTGTGGGAGGATGTGTTGTTGCCTGGCATCTTTTCTTTATATCAACTCCACTGTCTTGTTTCAGTCGTCTTCTCTTACAAGTCAAACCAATCAAACAGGTCAAAGATGTCAAGGATGTCAAAGATGAATGTCCACAACAAAAAGGTAATACAAAAATACCAAATTAAATACAAGTTAAATATGAGTAAATTTATATAGTCTATTTGATGAGAAACTGTTAAATTATTTATTTGCCAAATAATATCCAGGCCCAATATATAGACAGTACAATAAACTTATGGGAAATTGAGCAGTAAAACAAATACCGGTAAACTGTTCTTAGCCAGACAGTGCATCTTGTTTGCATGTCCCTAACCACACAGGGAGCTGCTGGCTTGTTAACATGGTAGCCCTATTTTCGATGCCAAGTTTGTTTTAAGGATTTTGGTTTCTCCCCCATGTCAGCCATGCAGTCAGTACAGGAGTGTCTTGTAAGGAGATTGTCTAGTAGTTCAGATTATGGTTGGAAAAACCAAGGGTCCACCTTGGCATGTATATTAAAGTATTCTTTGTCAGTTGCTGCCTGTGTATGCCAGACTGCCAGACTGCCAGTCTTTATAAGTCTGGGGTTGGTGCAGAGAAGTAGGATGTTACATTTCATTCATTCCTAACCATATAAATACAGTAGTTGTGTAGAATCAATGGACGACGACAGGTAACTGGTATAAACTAATTAAGAAAGGTAAATAATTTGATTTTTAAACTGATCTGTATTAGCTTATTTATAGTATTATATGATCTTATTTGTGATTAAAATTATTTAGAAGCCATCAGTATTGAACAGTCAATTGCAGCTGCCTTTCACCTGAAAAATAAAGATGTTTATGTGAGCAAAGTTAATCCAAAGGTAAGAATTTAGTAATGATTTACAAATATATTCATGTAATTATTTCAGAGCATTGTCTCTTGATATATTTTGCACTATTGTGATTTTTTTAGAAATGATAGGCTTATATCCTAGATGTTTAAACAAAAAGTATCTGGTTGCTTTTTTCTAAAGCTTTTAAATCCAAATATTAAAAATTTGAAATTTTGTCTAAACATCATAGACAGGATTTGAGTGCATTTTTAGTTCATTCAGAACCCCATAAACTAAAAATTAAATTGGTTTGGCCAAATTTACTGGTTTTGTTTTACTAGTGAAAGTCAATATGCCCTTAAAAAACATTTATTTTGTTGGTTAAAGTGATAATACCCCTTTGAAAATTCAAACATTTCAGTAGAAAATGTTAAAAGTGTAATGACAATTGATGTATTGTAATCTGTTTTCTATGATTATGACTATTATAGGATGTGTCATTAGATTTGGTAGAGTTATTGTTTAAAGAGCAGTATTTCAGCAGAAGTGACATGTATCGTATGTGGAAAAGTCTGGTAAGTTTTCACAGTTGTTCATACATACATCTGTTTTTAAAATTCTGACTTATTGCTCTTTTTTATAACTGATCCTGTAGTTAAAACTCTCTGATTAAATCTTATTTATCATTGGTTTTAAAAGATGTTCAGAAATTATAACTTTATGTCCATCCATAGATACGTAAATTGTGCGTAACTGATTTAAGGCTTGTCAAGATATAAGGAGGTGGAACACGCTAACTGAAGAAAGAAAAGCTTTGGAATACTAGAAATAGAAAAGCACAATTTAATAGCAAAATTATTTAAACTGCCTCATAATTTAGCAGAAGTCAATATCCTCCCTTCAGAAATGGTAGCTATCCACTGATCATGAATTGCCTCAAAAAACATAGACTTAAACCTATTAAATTGAAACTTTGGAAACCAGACACTATAACTGTGATTTTAAGAACAGAGGTAACTTAATATTTGAAGACTGTATGGGGCGTTAAAGAAACTCAAAAACAAATTAAAGGCAAATGCAGACACAGAAAGTGCCTATTATATTGTAATGGAAATGTAGAAGCAAAGACTTTTACTTTATTGGACTATATACATAAGAAAATGTCATCCTTAGATTACAATAACCAGAAATTTAATTCAACTCATCCAGTAGAATAATATATAATAATATGATCTCATTTGTCCTGTTCAATATTTAACTCAACACCTTCTTATGTAAAGCATAATGACCGTAAAACAATCAAGTGTATGGCCGTGTATAGCTACTCTGTGAAATGTCTAGTCATTGATGTATCCAAATATTTATATTACACACAGTCTTGCACAAGACCATTAAACAACTTAAAATACAGACACTATCCCTCACGTGCAGTAAATGAAATTGTCACATACAAGTGTAATATTTCATGTAGTATAAGAATATCTGTATATTATATTTACTATGAGTGGTATAATATTTGTACATATGTATTTTTAATCAGATTGGAGGATGTGTTTATTTGAATAAAAAGGTGGAGTACACAGAAATGAGGTAATAATTGATATAGTAATCAGATGTTGTTAGAGAATTAAGCCTTTGTTCAAATATGTGTGGATGCTTATTATCCAGAGGTGGATACACCTCATTTTACTTATTTGAAAAATAGCAAGTAAAGAATACATGCCAATATTGCAGGTTGGTTTGGTTTCTTGTATATGGGACATGTCGTTTGACACATGTTTAATTTTAATGATTTTTTTTTTTACTTATTATCATTATGTCTATTTATAAGGTCTATTATACTGTATTTATATTTGTGTGCCAACCATTTTACTTGCAAAAATATCATGGCTACTTAAGGTAACTATATTTGTTAATGGTACCAGAGTGAGAGAGAAATGGGCTTTAACGTCCACTAGACACAAACTATTGTTCAATTATATTTCAATAATTCGCTTGCGCATAGGGGTCTTTATCAGTGGGGGGGAACCGAAGGACCCGGAGAAAACCCATGAGGTTAGACAGGTGACCCTACTCCTTGTCAAGTACAACCCAGGAATCGAAACCACGCCATTTGACTGTTAAATGTTCACTGGGTGCAAAAGTGAAGATGTAATACTGCCACTATAGTTTTAGCTGAAATCGTTATACAAATTGCAATATAGTTGTATTAATTTGTGTGATTATAGAGCTGAAGTAGTTGAATTATGGAGTAAAGGAGAGAAAGTAACATGTGGTGTTATATCAGATACAACCAGGGTAAATATATTATATATATATCACCATTATAAATGGCAGCCATGGTGGCTCAATGAGTAAGGTGCTGCTTCCCAGGTTTGATCCTAGTGTTGGCTGTGATAGTTTTCTACGATTTTCCAGCATGTTTTTCCCTTTGTGTATTGTGCAGAATGAAGGGCCTAGCAAACAACATTATTGACAGTTAGAATTTAATTGCTATACAGGGAAAATATCCCCCATAGTTTAGCTCACTGTATGGTGTAGGGTATTTTAGTATTTTCATATTTTCAGGTAGTCTATCGTTCTTCCACAGCTGTTGTTCAAATTTTTATCCAGATGTCATCTGAAATGTGGGATTTTGACATTAGCGGAGATCTGTATTTTGAAAAAGCTGTTAATGGTTTTCTTACAGATCTATTTCTCAAATGGAAGGTAGGTTTATTGTACATCTACAGATCTTTCAAACTAACAGCCAATCAAAGTCTGTACACTAGAGGCTACAATTATTGTACTATCTTTCTAAAATATATAAGTTGTTGTGGAATGGTTACTTTATTCAGGGGAAGAAACCTTATTAATTTAATTGGTCGCTTCCAGATTTAGGTTTTGATGTTAGGATTTCATGGTACTGTATAAATAAAACTATTTATGAGACATGCTTTATGAAATAAAATGAAAAATGAACTTTTTATTGTTATTACAGGAACAGAATTGTTGTCATGATGTTACTATAGTATTATTCTCCAGAACATTCTATGATGTACAGTCTATGGGTATGTCATCCATTTTTAATATGGCATCATTGTTATAAGCGACTATCTGTTTTCAATCACTATTTTAACTGTACTTTGTCAACAAAGAAAAAATGAGTACACACATGAGTACAAATTCATGGATAATTTATAATAGTAACTCATGATTCCATTTTATTTTCAGATGATTTTCCCGAACATATTCGAGATTGTTTACAAACTGATTGTAAAGGAAGAATATATGAAGATTTTTATAGGTAATTGACTATTGGAAATTATCAGCTTGTATTTTCATTACTTATGATGTTGTATATCAAAGACATCAGAGTAAAAATATGATCTTTTAGAGGCATTTAATAACTGGATAGAACAATAAACTATAACACATTCTTATGGAAGAACAATTACTGATATATTTAGGCGACATATCAAAGAGTATTCTCTCAATGTTTTCCATCAGTAATTGTTGTTCCATAAGTATGTGTTATGGTTTATCAGTAAAAATATGTTTTCCAACATTTTTCAGAGTGGTAGTTCAGAATGAAAGATATATGTATGAAGAATGGTCAAATACGTTACGAGAGTTACGCATTCTCTTTAATAAATATGCTGATCGTGTCTTACATTATCATCGTAAAAACAGAAAACATATACCCATGGGATATAACTCTACAGCTGCTCAAGGCAACTTCCTAGAAACTCTAAACATGTCTTTAAATTGTAAGTATATTCATTTTAATTATAAATCATTTAAACTGGGAGTAGCCCTAGAAAATAGATTTTTTTATTTTGTTATTTGTTTTGTTACTTCTGTCTTATTTTATTGATAATAGGCATGCTATATTTGACATTTTGGTATTTTTTCTCAAAAAAATGGTATTGCTGCCATAGGATTTATTTATAAAACATCTAATAATCCCAAATTCAGCTTATATATTCGGAACAGTTTTCTGGTGTCTGAAATGAAAAACCTGATGAGCTATAGACAAAATGTGTATTTGTGGTTATATTGGTAGATATTATATTGTATTACCAAGGTAGCGTTCAATATCACCCCTTAAATTTAAACTTGAGGTAAAGTGTTATCAAACCATTAAAGCTAGATGTTTGTATTATTATAATACATGTTTATGTTTTATTCAGAAGTATTCTAATTCAAATGTTTGCTATATCTTTATTTTAGTATTTGAGACCCATTATATGGATCGTAATTTTGATAGAACAGGTAAAGTGTCAGTAGTGATAACACCAGGTCCAGGTGTATTTGAAGTTGACCGTGAATTAACTAATATTACTAAACAACGTACTATAGACTGTGGTAAGTAAATTATCAAATCGTCGGCAAAAGAAATACAGCAGAATCAGCATAAAGCAGTAACCCAAGGAAATTTTCACGACTGACCCATTTACGGTATTGGTCTCTTAACAAAGTCTCAAGGTTTTTTTATGCTGACATCAGTTAAATATTACGCTTGGATGCATTGGATGCAAACATCCATTCTTGCATCGGTAAATTTGGCCATTGCTGAATTTTGCTTGGAACTGACATTCTTTACTCAAATCTTGGACATATAGTACCAACCTTTGATACTACTGTCTACCATTGTGATGCATTCGATACTATTTATCCATTTTTGTGAAAATAATCGATGAATTGGTTTTATTTTATCAAAAAAAAAACATGCACAAAAAAACATCGCTGATTTGTAATATTATAGGAGGCGTTTAAACATAGAGGCAATGAAAAAGAGATACAAGATGATCGCGTGACCAAACCCGGCCCTGTCTGTACTTTTATTTTATTCAGTATCAAATAATGTTATGTTGCGTGTGAAAACAATGAAGTTTGATAAAACAAAAGATTAATTAACCCATAAGTGCATAACCATCTTTTGTTCCCAAACCCCTTTTGCACCTGTAGCGCGTTAAATTTAAACTGTTAAAAATTGTGTAGCCAAGTAATTTCTGTCTTTGTTTACTTTACGGCGTAGGCCGTAGCCATGCACTTATGGGTTAACAGATAATCCCGGGTTTATTGTTATTTTCGCACTTCTTTTTACCTTATTGATCAAGTTCCAGTTAATTAACTACTACTCACGGGATTAGTGTGGGTGTTATGAAGAACGACAAGATACAATGGCTGTTGAATGGGCGATGTTTTGTTGAATTTTTTTAGTAAAATAGTGACCACTGGCCGCGTTAGAGAGGTGGCAGTTGAATAAAGAGATGAAACAATAGAATTTTTACAGGGGAATTTATCGTGACCGCTTACAAGGAGATGTTGCCGAATAGGAGTGGCTGTTCATACAGATTCTGCTGTATTGCTGTTATATTGATATATGATATATATTATGAACAGATTGTTATTTAATGTATGGTTTATTAGTATGTTATGTACATATTATTATTTGATGTATGAATTACTAGTATATTATGTACATAGTATTTGATGATGTATGTTTAAGGTGTTGGTAGTGATTTAGTTTGTATGGGAGAACAACCATTACATGCAGCACCACTATTTAAGGTATAATCATTTAATTCAATACATTTAATCTATTGTAAAAGGGTAGCATCAATATTGAAATCACTTATAGACTAACCATCCAGTATGTTTCATACTATACAAAACACTGGATTTAAACATATTGTGTGTTTTTGATTAACAGTTTCACTAAGTTTTATACTATACAAACTATACAAACATAATGTATATTTTTGTTTAACAGTTTCATAGTAAAGATGCACAGACAACGTTTGAGATAGGTGATGATTACAATATACCACATTGGATGAATCATAGGTAAATATAGACATCAAACTACTCACTAAGGTCACATTTTATGTACATTCTGTTTATTCCGATGGTCACTCCGTTTATATCTAAATATATGTTTATTGTAACTTGTGTGTATGAGATTTCCAAGTACCTTTTTTTTAATCTTACTTATAGACA
This sequence comes from Patella ulyssiponensis, assembly GCA_963678685.1. Taxonomy (NCBI): domain Eukaryota; kingdom Metazoa; phylum Mollusca; class Gastropoda; family Patellidae; genus Patella; species Patella ulyssiponensis. Next base: position 49,741,527 of record OY783231.1, read on the forward strand.
GCTTGTTAAATGTCAGGATAATTTAAATATTAGAATTTTCTACATCAGAAAGTTTAATTGATATTTCTAAAACAAATTATACAAATGGAAATCGGAAATGTTAGTGTAGAGGGGATGACCAAATGGTTAGCATGTGCACGCTGTTTCATAAGGTCTGTAATTGAGTCAAATGGCGTCGTTTCGATTCCCTGGTTGTATGTGACAAGGAGTAGGGTCGCCCATGTAATCTCGTGGGTTTACTCCCCGTCCTCTGATTTCCTCCCACTGCTAAAGACCCCTATGTGCAAGCAAATCATTGAAATAAAATTGAACCATGTGTTAGTCCCGAAGTGACCTAGTTTGTGTTGAGTGGATGTTAAACCCCATTTCTCCCTCTTCTGTAAAATTATGTTTAGATAAAAGTAACAGTAACAAAACACAAAACAGTTGAATATTTTGGTTTAGAATATGCTGTGGTCATAAATCATTGATAAGTATCTTTAAAAAAAAAATAATTTTCATTGTTTAATATAATTATAATTATTTTACAGTTTTTATATTTCAAAAAATCAAATTGAGAATTTCAAGAATATGTCATTTATACCAAGAATTAAACCGCCACAAGAATATGTAAGTATAAGATATATAAATAAAATTTATATTATGAATTATGATAATATTGACAGTAGTTTTAAAACATTTGAATCTACAATATACTCCCTAACAAGTCTATAATATCATAAAAGTAATTAAAATAAATACTTTACATATATGGTCGGGTGGTTGATCCCTGCATTAGCCAAGAAAGTTCGTTGTGGATTCCCCTTGTCTGTTGCGCAGGAAGGAGGACCTTACAAAGACAGCTGTCTATTCGTTGGAATGGGATGAAAAACCGTGTCTGTGTGTACATTGGCATGCACATAAAAGATCACCTGGAAGTTGGAATTCGATATAAGAGTAGACCATAATGTCCCTGCCCGTGCAAAATTTCCCTTGTAGCATGCTGTATGGCATATGTCCATCTTCATTAGTCCAGTCGTAGCAGAACTGTAGGATGTTAAACCCCATTACATTTCATTAAAAAAAAACATATATATCAGATTAGGTGAATGGATCGTTGTGCCAGCCAAAAGCAAGGACTGCACTGTATAAATTATTCATAAAGATACTCTTTAACGCATGATTTTCATTGATTTACAGTTAGATTTATTAGCAGAAAAACCCAAACTAAAAGGTATGTGATTAATCTTTCTAATTTAAGTTTAAAAAGCGAAGGTCGTTATTTTCACTGAGTATTTAAAATCAAACGTCAATAAAAAGCAAAGTGAATGTAAAGATGTGAAGAAATAGCCTAGTGATCTTTTCTAAACACATCATTTAAAAAATCCAAGTGAATGTGAAAATGTGAAGAAACAGCCTAGTGATCTTTTCTAAACATGTCATCTAAAAAGCAAAGTGAATGTTAAAATGTGAAGAAATAGCCTAGTGATCTTTTCTAAACTGCACCAGACAAATAACAGGAGCATAAAGTGTTCTGGTAGCCTTTCACCCAGAAGTGGGATTTCTGCTTTAAGGGATATTTAGATTCCAGTTATGTTTCTATAATTTGTCTTCATTAACCCATTCATGTGTTAGGGACTGTTATAGTATTTAATCATCTAACTGGTTTGTTTTTGTTAACATTGCCAACAAAGTAACAAAGTACGTGTATGTTTCATCTTGTTCAACATGAGGAAATCTTATCTCCACATTTCCAAATCTGTAACCAAAGACAGTTTCATTTCTTTTTATTCACCCACATTTTCATGTGGACGTATTGTGCCGTCGCCCCTGCTCGTCCGGCCACAATTGTTTGTGGACTCTCTACAGGTCACAATTCTTATCCGATTTTGATGAAACTTGAAATATAGGTTTATCCACTTAAGATTCGACTGCTTGTGATATTGGCATGTATCGGATCAAAACTTCATGGATTATGGCCCCTGATTGCAGAAAAATCACGTTTTTAGCTTATGGACCCTATAAAGGTCACACTTTTGAATTGATTTTGATGAAACTTGACATGCATGTTTATAACGAAAGATCTCGGTTCCTTTTGATATTATGGCCCTGATTATCCAAAAATCGCCTTTTTTAGCTTGAGATCTGGAGGTCACAATTATTATTTGATTGAAAAGAACGTTTGATTATATCACAGTTACAGTTACACCATATGGAAGGTTGGGTTCGAATTTCATTGTACGCGAATAGTAAAAAAATATGGTATATCAAGGTTGTGGACCCTGCAGAGGTCACAATTTTAATTCGATTTTGATGAAACTTGAAATGCATGTTTATAACCTAAAGATCTTGGTTCCTTTCAATATTTGCACATATTCAAATATGGGCGTATCCTGCCTGGAAGCCGCTGGTAAATAAATGCTATGAAAAATTATAACATGTAGATACTGTAGATATATATAAAACTTTGTGTTTATTATACAGCTTGCCGTACACCATCTAATTTTGAAGATGATGATGATAGCTTTCCTTTTATGGAGTATGATGAATATGATGCTCAAGTATTCAAACTTCCGTCTCGGAACAATCCCAGACCACTGTAAGTTTTTTAGTCTTAAGCTGTGTATATATTTACTAAATCGGTTTGTTATTGATATGTATTTTTGTATGTTTTTGTCCTAATTTGCATATTATAGCTTACTCTTGTTTAGTTTGTCTTGCATCTTGTATCATCTGTAATCACTTCAATTTCATTATGTAGTTCATAACTTATTAACTTATAAAGGGCTGTAAATATCTAATGTTTGGAGAAAATGCCAATTGAATGTTTGGATTCGTGACAAACATGGTCGTAATTTGTTGTTCATGATTTAAGCTATAGGTTTTAAGTAAACCTTTTTCTATTTTGGTCATTTGTACGCACCAAAATTCTATATATTGAAAGAATTTAGAATAAAAGGTAAAATGCATCATAAACTTTTGATTACAATTTATTGTCTATGTATCAAATATATAGAAACAATAAACAGTGTCTGGCAGCTATACTGTTTAAACTTAGATTCTTCATTAGAAAATCACACTCCTGACTGGTGTAGGTTTAATGATAAATACATTATTAACATCCTACATATTATAATTGTTAATATTTATTCTAGTTGATTAATATTATAATCATATGATTATTTTCTTATACTCATCTCTCATTTCATTTTCTTTATCATTTATTTTTTTTACTAGAGATGAAATTGACGAAGTGTAAGTAAAGTTTTCATTATTTGCGTAACAAATGAAAGAGCTAGAGAAAAATCAATTATAAGCTTTGCAATTTTCTGTTATACCCTCTCTAAATATTATGTATTATTATAACACCCAGAAGAAAATCCCTCAAAACCAATATTATTCTTACCAGTATCTCCATGTATTTTATTAAATGATCTGGACTTCTTACACAAATTGTTATATTATAGATTTGTTTTTAGAAAAATATTATTATGTTTAAAACTCCACACAAGTGTAATTAATTAATGCTTAAATATTTAAACGTGTATATCAATACCGGTACTATATTCTTGACTTAACTGAAGAAAAATGAAAGGTATAGTACTTTTATTACATCAGTTAGATATCTAACGTGGGATGAAGGAATTTGTTTTTTCAATTTCTATGACTAACTGCATTTTGATGAAACTGTGAGTAACAGGTAGAGAGGACCTTTCAAAAATAGTATGGTTTTATACACACAAAGTTTTAAGAATATTACACATTTTGGAAAATATGGCAATCTGTACAGCTCAGACTCTTTCTTTCTTTCTAGAAGAGGGTGGCTGGGAAGCTGAATGGTCTAACTCATGCGTTGAGATCATAGGGTCTGATGTGACAAGGAATAGGGGCACCTTTCAAATCTCGTGGGTTTTCTCTGGGTCCCCCAATTTCCTCACACAGCTAAAGACCCCTAAGCTCAAGCTAATTATTGAAATAAAATTGAACCATAATGTTAGTCCCAAAATGAACTAGTGGACGTTAAAACCCATCTCTCTTTCACATAAAGTGCAGCGGAAGCACAAATCCTGTGAAGCAGAATTTCAATAAAGTCATTTCACAATTATTTTTTAATTGATGTAAAAGGCATATTTACATCATTTCGTCAGGCAAGCAGGTGAGAAAATCCACTGTATCATTACTAGGATTGGAGTTCTGATCTGTAAGATATATTGTTGATGTAAGATCATTTACTAATTAGATTACACAATCATCTTTTATGGCTTTTATTAATATGCTTGATACATTAATAGCTTGTGAATCTTGTTTATTTGTATTGTATTGTTTACTATGGTGAATGATAATCTGATTCTATAAATGTTTGTTTTATCGTACAAAATATAACAATAATGTAAGAAAAGTTGCATGCATAAAAGCGTTTGCAACTTCTACATGGAAAATTAGCTGAATTTATACAGGTGAAAATTCTCGTTCAAATGATTTATCAAATTATTAAACCTGTTGTTCTTTGTTGTAAGTCAGAAACCCCCCCCAGTTAATTTGTTTATTATTATTAATTTTGTACATAATTTATGGTACATTAAGCTTAGTAAATTATATATATGATAACAAGTTTGTTGTGAAAGGGAAAGTTTTTTTTTTCAAATTGTACAGATATCAAGCCTCCTAGAAGCTTCAAATAAATTATTTTGGAAGACTTTGGATTGGCAAATAAAACCATACTCTGATTTTTCACATTGCAGATTTTCGCTGTATCATATTGCATGCATCCTGGAGATCGGTATCCCATTGTTTATCCAACTCTTTATTCAGATATTCTAAGTATTCTATGAGACCTCATGTAAATAATGAATGTTTTTTTCTGTTTTTAAGGCAGGGGAAAAGTTCCAGTTTTTACCATAACAATAGGCGTAAACTTCAAGATAAAAGTCAGTCTGATGTTCATGCTAGTCGAAGAACACGGTCTAGGTATAGATCTGATGATTTTGAGGGTATCTATGCTTCAGGGAGAGTTATGAATAATACTAAAGTGGCATCTTCATCCCAAGCTATCTGCATACCACCAGGTTCTATTGGTGATGACTTGGCTTCTTCAATGGGATGTTTAAATCCTATCATGGGTAATACTATAGTTACTTTCCCCTACTATAGAATGTTTCAATCCTACCATGGGTATATCTGCTGTTTAAATCTAAGTATGGGTAGTGTAGTTATTGCATCTTTTTCGTATCAAATAAAAAATGTGTTCATATTTATAATCTTCGATGCTATTCATTGGTGAAGCCAATGAAAAAAAATTAGATTATAAGTATAAGAGACTTTTTCTTTTAAAGTTAAATAATTTATTTCCATTATCATTGCTTTATATTGGTTTTGTTACAGAAAGAGGAGTGAGTCGTGTATCAACAGAATCATCTGAGAGTGAAGAAATACAGTTTAATAGATTAGTAGTAGGAAGTGCTGGATCTCCAATAGGTCATAGTAGAAAGTCTTTAGCGAATTATCGTCCACGACGAGCTCTCATTAATCCTTTTGCTCCATCTCGAATGCAGTTTAAAATGACAGCTAACATGAGAAGATGGGTTCATGCTTTTCCTAAAGGTAACAATATTAATGTATACTTTCAGAATTTTATTAATTAATAATACAATATGATTAATTTTGACTATATACATGTATTTAAGTAAACTAATTGTAATTATATTGTTTTGTTGAAGGGAGAGGGGTGATATAGGCCTAGCCTGTTCCCCAATCCTATTCTTAATGAATAAAATATAGTTTTAAAAAAAAATATATTTTACTCATTTAACACTCATGGAGTCTATTGTAGTCATTATTTGTAAACCGCATGACCAAGCTTGAGTCCATCTATTTCACACACCATAAATCTATCCATTTTTAACATACCTTGAAATGTGGTCGTATATAATTGTCATTGCTCATGTCTGTCCGACTCTAGATTTATACACAGACTTTAAGGTCATGAGACGAAGAAGTTTGTTGATTTTCAACGATTTTTGATAATTATGGCCAGAGTTATGGTCAGTGATCACTTTGAAAAAACTTGTGGAATGCTCTAGAGGCTAAATTCAATATCCGATTTATACACAGTGTTTGAGGTCATGATGCGAAGAATCCTAATTACTTCCAGAGTTAAGGCCCTTGTTTCATTTTGTACTTGAAAACAATCAGAGAATAAATGTTGAAAGGTGCTAAAAACCAGTGATAGTTTTCCATATATATTGTTTTGTGTTTTTTATATACTCAATCGCTATAATGTGCTACTCATGGATTAAACTTGTTGGCAGCTCGGAGGACTTAGCTGCTGTGGGTGTATGTTTCATTGCTGGCAACCTATATTGTGGGTTTTTTTTATCATGATTATAAAATGAAATAATTGGGAGAATATTTTTATCCTTGAACAGATCCAAAAGGTACTCCTGTTCAACCTAATATAATGAAGAGTTATGGTTACCAAGAAGAAGAAGAAGAAAATTCGTGGACAACACCAACTAAAGAAGTTCTACAGGTATATATTGTATTAAGCCACCAGTCAAAGTAATTGACAAAAATGGTTACCTACTGGAGTCGGTCTCTTTTAGAAATGATAGACTACACGAAAGTACGATCATTTTTCAATTGTTAGTTCAGACAGTAGTTTATCATGTATTTATCATGTATTTTTCCCTACTACATAAACATTCTATAAAAATCAAACACTTGACTTAGAGCATGATAAATCAATCCTTGAGAAAGGAATAGGTAGGGATGAAATATGTTTTGATGTGCTATATCTGTGGTATTGACAGCTAACAATGTCATCTGCATGGAGATTTATATATTGTTAAACACAATATCCCTTTTACTTTAGTAGGCCAACTTATATTCAAATCATGATGGACCGATATTGTGTCAGTGGAAGTAGCCAGAATTGCCAACTAATAGATAAAAAGGCAACTAAAACCCCAAAATTAAAACAATAACTGACATCCCAAATATTCCACTCAAATCAATCTACATAATTTTAATGAAGACGGTGCATATGCCATACAGTGTTCTATGAGTCAGTGGCTCTACAGCCTATTCTTAAATTGAATTCCAACTGCCAGGGGATCTTTTGTCCCATCCAAATGACTAAACAGCTGTCCTTGCCAGGTCCTCCGTTCTGCATCACTAACATGGGGAAACTGCAATGGAAAGAGAGCCAGTGTTATACCCACTGAGCCACTGTGGTTCTTATAAATCTCTTTAAGAAGTTTAGGAGCAGAACAGTAGGATGTTAAACCCCCTTTTATTTCTATGGATAGTACAGCTGAACTGAATGTCATACTTGGTCTGTCCGTTGATTACAGGGTGCTCAGAGAGCTGTAGAAGCTCGACGTCAGAGATCTATATCCAGACAAGGTAGTATAGATCATGATTTAACAAGTTGTCAGAACAGGTATGTGATACACTTAACATAATTCATTTGAATTTCATATCAGGGGTCTTAGTAATAATTTGTATACAATAATTCATTTGAATTTCCAGAATACAGACAATCAGATTGTGGAGATTAATTACACTGATATATGTTGAATAATATTATTATGTACCGTATCTTCCAAGACAATTCAATAGATGATGACAAACTATGACTTGAAGTTAAGATAACTGTTTTAAAACATTTGCTATTTGTCATTTTCAAATAATACAGATGTGCTGGAATGTGTATTGAATTCAAATAGCAGCCATTTTACTGGTATTTGTAGACATAAAATAACCATGAGTGAAGAGTTTGATTCTTGTTGTAACTATATATAAAATTTATATTTCAAACAGTACTGATAGTTTAAATGGATTAAACGTGTCACCTAATCACAGTCAACATACAACATCATCTAATGATGGTTTAAGTTCATCTCTATCAAACTCAACTATAACTAATCCAGAACATGGTAAGATTATTATTGCTGTAAATCCAATTTTACATTTACATTTAATCAGAGTGTGTTTAAAATAAAATAGGCAAATTCAACGTACACTCTCCTAATTTTCTTTTAATAAATTCAATATCCATTCTCATTCCCAGATGAAAAAGTCTGTAAAAAAGAAGTAGGAACATGAGACACATTGTCCATAATTCTTATTTGCCTCTTATTTTCTATGTATTATTGAACAGGACGTTATAAGGGAGGTAGTAAAGGAAGGGAGAAACTGTTTGTAGATTCTAGACCAGTTGGTGTTGATCCTGGCTGGTATCCGTATATGACTACAGGTAGTGTACATCTTATGTTTATCTAGCTAGTAATTAATTCATCATCTTTTCTTATATTTTCTCTCATGTACATGACAGATTTCTTCCCAGGTCGTTATCAGGAATATTCCAAGTGGATATAGAGTTACTGGAGACTGACCTAGTTTCTGCTGTCTTAAAGCTGCAATTTCATATTTTTAAGTTACATGTATATTTTTAAAATGTATTAAAATAAAGCCTCAAAATAGATGGTATCTATAAACAGACCTACCTTGTTAAAGAAAAATCCTATTAATCCAATAATTCACTATTGCCATTTGAGAAATTGGCAAATATATCATTTTCAAATTATATTCAAACGTTTGAAGATAGCTATACCATGGGGGAATGGGAAAACAAGGGCGGTAATTGTGTTATTATTTCCTGTGTCAATGATTTATGAGTGGGGGGGAAAAATGCCTATGATCGTATTATAGTGAGTTGACAACCTATTGAGCAAAAGACATAGAAATAATTATGTTTTGACTTTCTTTGAAAATATGAAATTATCTGTTAGTTGGTGCATCCTAAACACAATATATTTATATCGACACTAGATTATAACATCACCCCCAAAGCATCCATAACAAACTCAATAATGTACATCTTAAACCCCAAAACATCCATATCAAACTCGTGTGCATCTTTTACCCCAAAACATCCATAACAAACTCATCATGCATGTTATACCCAAAAACATGTCTAGCAAACTCAGCATCCATCTTCTACCCTGAAACATCCATAACAAACTCAGTGCGCATATTAATCCCCAAAACATCCATAACAAACTCAGCGTGTGTCTTATGCCCTAAAACATCAATACCATAAAACATCAATACCATATTCAGCATATTGAAATGCCATTGAAAATGTTGCATTTTCAGAAACTAAATCTAGAAAATGAATTATGTAAGAATTCCTACAAGATTAATTATACATTGAACTGGATTAGTAAACACAAGTTTAGCAGATAACTGAAGGTGTTATTCATAATGGCAGTATTTTTAGATTTGAAATAGAATAGGATTCAAGTGCCACAACTTTCAGATAGGTTTTATTTTCAGCAACAAATGATATGGTTTTTCTTTGGTTTGGATGTAGCATCCATTTGATGGTAATAACCATTGGTAATGTAAGTTGGACGTAGAACGCCATGGAATAGTATTGGCAATATGCTTTTGAAGACAGTATTTTGTGATTGTAGGCTGGGATTGGAGACCATTAGACAAGAATGAGGAAAGAATGTCAATATCACGCCTAATGAAACCTATTTTAACTGCAGATATTCAATCTCAGAATTTTTCTTCAGGAATAAGTATGGAGTGTATACTTATTATTGTAAACATCATTTTTTTCTAATCAACTTTCTGTCTATAAAGAAATATTTATAGAATTCTCTTGTTTTCAGTTAACAATAATACTCTCAAATTTAAAGGGTTTGATATTTATCCCTTCCCCAACAGAATCCAATTATTTTAAACAATCCATCCTCAAGTGACGTATTCTGAAAGAGGTGTTTCTGTTCTTTCAAATATTTTTCAAAATGAAGAACACTGAATAGATAAAGTTGATTTATAGAATTGATGGTTACATGTATAGTTGATTAGATGTGTTTCTATAGAACAATGGTTTTATGTTGATGGCTGACTTTAATCTGCTTGTATTAACATTCATGGGTTTTACTAACTGACTGGTATTTGGAGATGGTAGAAAATGACCAAAAGGGGTCTTAAGCAGCATTTTTGGGTTTTAGCGTAAATTCAAAAAGTAGAAATCGCCCAAAATTAAGATTTTAAATATTTGGCCATTTGAGGATTTTAAAAAAGAAAATTGTTTAATTGCCTCTGGTATTTTCTACTGTAAATTAAAGAATCTAAATTTCACAAGCTCGGCCATTTCTTCAATTATTTGAAAACCAACATGCAGTAGTTATTATCACACATTGGATTTTTTGTACACTTAAAACCCCTTTTGACTGAGTCTGCTTTGTAGTGTATTGACCTTTTAACATTTTTATTTTTTTTTCATGAATGGTTTTTTATTTTGACCCTGAATATTCTACTTCGTTTATTTTCGCTATAGCATTATTAGTTGATGTCATTTTATTTAAATCTTATAGTAGGAAACTATGAGTAACATTTTTTTATTTCATTAGCACAGCTTTGACTTTGTTACAATGCCAACACATAAAAGGGCCATTTCATTTCATTCTTTTTTATTTTTGGTTCTTTTTTTTCCCAGTAAAACAACTCACAGGTTTAAAGATGCATTATGCAAGATTAAAATAAACAGCTGACTGGTCTTGCTATAATGGTTTGAAATGAAACGTAAAAGAACCCTTGTCAGTTGGAATTTAATAAAAGACTAAGCCTTAGCGTCGATGTCCTGGCAAATTGTCTTCATAGCACTCTATCTAGCATAAGCATGTATTTATAGCCCAGTCATTGCAGAAAAGTAGGATGTTAAACACAATTTCAGTTCATTTTCTTTGAAGTTTTCTGTTGTAAAGGATATGTTTGGAACATTCACAGCAATTTGATTAAATTGTCTTTGAACATACAGACATCCAATATTTTAAAGATCCTACAGCAGACCAATTACGATGGGATATAGGTTGCGAATAAGGATAAGTGATGTCTAAACAGCATGTTCTCACATAATATTTTGATTGCGCTTATTGAGTTGTAGTGTAACATTATTAGTAGATGAGTAGATTATAAATGTAGCTGCTGATCATTATTTATGATATATGAATAACAAGATCCTGCTTTTATATCATTAAATAACTGATCAATATACATTATTTTCTCCCTGTGTTAATCCCCCTGCATTCTTAGAAAAGAAAAGCTTTCTTGCATGAATCCTTTTTATTAACCAATGATTAAGATCTGAAGAAATAAAGGTAGCAAATGTTAAAAATAATTTATTTATTTGATCAGTAGAAATTAATGTATATGGTATCTTGCTAATTTTGTGTCCATCTTTATATTCATGTCTCAATTGATATTGTAATGTATGAAATGAGATTATATAATGTTAGTTATAATATACACATTCAAAATATTAATTACCGCTATATATTTTATTAGGTGTGGACTGGAAGTCTTTGACTACACCAGCATCATTACCAATAACAACTGATTTTTTCCCTGATAGTCACAGTCTACATTATGACTATGTTGTATCAGACTATAATCTATTACCAGATGATATTAATAGTGATTACTGGATAAAGTAAGATATTAGTTTTGTTAATGGTCATAAGATTGGACACCATAGTCACATATATCATAACATACTAAACTTACGCTGTGTCTACAATTTGAGAACAGACACTAAGCTAGTTGACCAGCATTTCAATTCCTAAATCAACAGTTTTTGTTCGAAAATGCTTAGTATACTTTGCAAATTTTGAGACATATTTATTCAGATTCCATTTGATAAATTGAAAATGTTTATTTATCTTTGTGTGTATGACATGAAAAGGAGTAAAACTGTATTATAAAGTGGTATACTAAAGTTTACATTGGGTGGCCATTCACGGCTGGATAGTTCTCTGTGTGCAGAATGACAAAATGATGAAGCTGAGTTTTGGGGTCTATTTTTTAACAGATTGATATTAGATATACTTCTCTCACTTCTGATTATTGGTTTAGCTATAAGTAGTCAGACTTGAGGTTTGACATATGGGAAGCAGACAGGGTCATATTGCTAAATGTCATTATAATGTAGTTTGAATGCATTTCTTACAAAATGAATAATATTACCCTTTTCAAAAACTTTCCCCACTAAACATAGAGATAAAATCATTTCTTACATATATTAACCATTCAAAGCAAACTCATAGTCCTTGGAGATTTCTTTTAGCGATTTTATTATATTTTAATTTAGACCAGCTAGTACAGAAGATGAAAAATTTTATCGTCAGGAACCGATAACTACAATTCAAGTATTTAAAGAGTTAATTAATCAAAGATTAGCAGAAGTAAGTACATTCATTTCAATTCATCTCCATAAACATGCGGCCTGGAAATAATGAATATATTTATCCTTTAGAAAATGTCAGAAACTACTGAACTAGTACCTGACAGTATTAACTATATATATGCATGACTTGTATCAAAAATATCAGTAAAATGGCTGTAGAAAAGCACAAATTTGTGCTGGACATAAAGAGAGACACCAGAGGGATTGTATCTGACAAAACCTAATTTGTGCCTGACAGTGTCTGTGACAGGTACCTTATTTTCAGGCTTGATAATCAACCTTGGACTATTAACCACCAACATATAGAAATCTGACAGTTGAATAAAAACACTTGTCTAGCTACTATTAATGCAAAACCGAAATATTGCTGTTCCCAAGGCATTAGTAGTAGTTAGGATGCCTGCCATTAAAAATACCTATTGTCATCAGTGTAATCTTAGTCAATGTATAACTTAAGTTGTTCTAGTCCTTTGATGTCTTTTATGGTCTTAAACATATATTCCATCCATCATAATGAAGTCATCTTGCAGGATCTCTAAGCTCAATTTTATTTGAAAGTATGATATTCATCTACTACACAAGTTTAATGATCTTAAAATATGTAGATTCTCAAGTGTTGAAAATATGTATCTTTAACTAATTTGTGGTCTGCATATCATTAACAGGGCTTCCAGTTGATTCTATTCAATAATCCTAAGATTATCACCCAGAAAGAAGCTAATATGGGTACCAGTCCTCAATATCAACATGCTTCGAGTTTAATACGAGCTAGACCAAGACAAGAAAATCAGGTAAAAAGTTTTTAACTTAACTAATCATCAGTATAACTATTTATAAAGTGTTATTTTTTTGATCAAAATAAAATTATTGTTGATATATCGTCTAAAAAACAAAAGCTTTTGTTATTATAGGAGGAGTATTATTTAAGTATTGGTCGAATCTTCCATAAATTAACTCTATGTGGACCTACTATAACAGTTACACGATACAGGCCACGGTATGGTATTTTTCTATTTAATTAATTTACAGAGTTATGTTTAGTGGCATGCAAATTAGGTTGTAAAAACTTATAGACTGTTACTGAAATGAGACCCTGGCCCTCTTTTAAAAAAATTGGATTTTAGATACATTGATTCTGATATTTATTTTTGTGGTAAAATATTTTTGCGTTAGATTTTTGTGAAACAACTAATATCTTCATTATAATTTATTTCCAGACATTCACAGCCAAAACATCATTATAGATATTTATATCGGTTCCAATGTCCTGATTCCTATAGTTATGATGTTTCATGGACAGAGTTCAGTAATGAACAATTAGAGAATTATAATTGGAATTATTTAGACCAGTATATATGTACAAGGGGTGAAGGAGATTATGATTTAATGGAGGTATATTCACTTAGTTTGTCGTTAGCACCAGGGCTTAATGTTAATAGTTGTCCACTTGAACCAGAAAAATTAAGCTTGGCATAATGCAAAAACGCTTCATATTCTCAATCAAGAAACAGAATAAAATCAATGCAATACTGTCTGTAGCTCAAATTAAAAGCACAGCAATCCAGATCATTCAATTACCGTTATTACTGGTACGAAAAATATAGGGCAGTTATTATAACTACACACACAATACATGTTTTAATCTATTAAAGTGTTTCTGCCACCACTGATATTTGTTTTCTACCTATTTACGAAGCTTTGAAATTGTTCTTTCTGTCTGCCTTGGCACAATGTTGGGTCACAATTTCCCTCATACCGTACATGTGACACACTGTTACCCATTTGGAGCAGAACAGTAGGATGTTAAACCCCACTTCAATTCATTTTTATTTCCTTTCTCCCTGTTATATTGTGACAAATTTTGAAATTCATTTAAGTTTGTTTTTCTAATCTACTGATTACCTATACTGGTCCATAAGGAATTTTGTATTGTAGTACTAAGTCTAAACATAATAGGGAGGTAGCCAACTTTTGCAATTAAAATATTTGGGAATTTTTAACCAAATGACCAATCCCTGCGAGAGTGAATGTAAAAATCCAACAAGTACAGTAATAAAAAATATAAAATGTGGGTTTATAGATATGACAGTTTTTAAATCAGCATTTAAATATTAATGATATTCAATAATTACAGTCCTTGAAGTTTTGGAGAAGTCGTTTCTTCCTCCTGCCATGTAATAATTCAGCTACAAAGAAGATTATTGAGGGCAGTCCACGGTAGGTTTACATGCTACAGAAAAAAATACCTTGTAGATATGTGTTTATAAACTTATAGAAGTAGATTCATAATCAAAGAATTTGAATAAATATATAATGATACCTGAAACTCTACCTACTATCATAGTATCAAGTATCAATACAACCCATGCTGTATTTTGTGTCAAATGTCTAATAGCCAAATTCTACCTGAAATAGTGAAAGCATACACAAAATAGTGCAGTAGATTTAATCATATTAGTTTAGACTGTAACCATTCCTTATATTGATGATATCCCTTCCATTTCTATTTGCCACTTACCTCAATGCTTCTTCCTTTTGCACAGTCGTGGGATTTACTGTCCAGAATTGGTCAAGTTATGTCATTCGTTGATTTTGATTTTTTTATTACTGACAGAAGGCAAGTCCCCAATGCCATCCATGTCATTGTAAAGAAAATTAATCTTGTTTCACTAGCTTGAATAAGTAATTTACATCAATAAGTGACGTGGTAGAGATGTCAATTCACCCAAGGTCGGATTTCTGTTCCCTGCTATTTAGAAATGACATAAACATGTGAAATATAGTATCATGAGATAGTACATACATGTATTTCAATAGACTGAAGGCTAGTTTAGGTATAGATATGCAAAGCTAAAGAGAAGGTTATGAATATGTTAAAGTTGCATGTATTAAATTGACTGTTTCTGTACTTTGATATAACTTTTTAATTCAAGGACAAATAGAAAATCTTGTAGTTACCAGATGCTCCTGCGTCACTTAAAAAGATGTGCATGACAGTTTTTTTATTTCAAAAAATAAAAAGAGTATCAATAATTAAACCACGTTGAAAGTTAATTCTTTAAAAAAGAATTGAATTTGCAACCTGATAAATGCTAATGACAATCATAGATGAAGGCTGGATAATCATAGGCTTGAAATGTTATGTATATGCAAAAGTCATTCAGTCCAGTAGATTCTTAAGAAATATTTTCTGAGAACCAGAAGAATATCTATATTGCATAAAATAAATTCTATACTTTCTAGGTGTGACATATATGAAGATAAGACTCAAACAGAATTAAAACAACTTATTTCTGGTTTTCAAAGATTTTTAGAGGTTGCCAATAAAATCAAACGACCTCAACAAACCAGAAAATCTCGAGTAAGTTTAATGAAGATATCATTGTCAGTCTGCTCAAACTTGACATGATTCTAAATACATAATTATCGAACATATCCTAATAAACAAGAAAAATGAATTTTGTTACCCAAAACATATATTCCAACAAACGTCACAGAATACTGGATTTTGATTTTGCATAACAGATAATTGGTAAACTAGTTTTATCTATATTTATCTTTATTATATCTATTTTAGGTGAATTTACCACCTGAAGGAGTTAATCTAACACCTGATTCTAGTCCTAATAAACCAGAAACTGACAAGTAAGATATAATTCTTTAACTTAACGTAACTTTGTAATTCGTTTAACAGAAGAAAATTTTATTGAAACTGATTTGTCCATCTGTCCGTCCATCTATCATCAGCTTCCTGTGAATTTACAGCCAGCATTATTCAATCTTTTTCTAATTTATGTAACAGTAAGTGAGACAAAGCCTATTGAATTACAGCAATTTCTGTTGTTAAGGCGTTCTAGAATAATAGATTTTAAGAAGGCTTTAACAACGATAGTTATCAACAAGGCAACTTGAAATATATCTTCATTGTTCAGATAAACAAGACAAACAAGTCTTATGAACTTTCAACGATTGTGCTGTATTAATTTTGCAGTTATGACTATTGCTCACGTTGTAGAATCTTGTGACAAAAGTTATTATTCGATTTTCTTAAAATATATCTTCAATTTTTAGACAAAGAATCAGTTTGAATTTCATTGATATGTGATAATCACTTTTAGAGTTATTGTCCTTGATCACTCGATAGAATTTTGTGAATTCTTAGTAGAAAATAGGTTGCCAGGCAACGAAACATACGCCCACACAGCGGCCAAATCTTCCGGGCAGTCAACAAGAGTTGTCGCATATTAAGGAATTATCAGAAAATCATTAGAATTTGTTTGGTTTTTATAATCAAACGTTTTTTTTTAAATCAGATAATAATTGTGACCTCCAGAGGGACCACAAGCTAAACAGGGTGGTTTTTCGTACAATCAAGGGACATAATTCAGGAAGTAATGACCTGATGGGCGCAAATATCGAAAGGAACCAAGATCTTTGGGTTATAAACATACATGTCAAGTTTCATCAAAATCGATTCAAAATTGTGACCTCTATAGGGTCCACAACTTTGATATAACATATTTTCACACTATTCGTGTACAAACGGCGGCCATTTTGTCCGTCAATTTTAGTCCGATTTTCACGTAATTCACACTCTCTCTTCATTACCATGTAACGGTGATAACGTTTTTTTAAATCGGATAATAATTTTGACCTCCAGAGGGACCAAAAGCTAACAAAAGCGATTCTTCGGACAATCTGGGGACATAATTCAGGAAGTTATGATCCAATGGGCGCAAATATCGAAAGGAACCAAGATCTTTGGGTTATAAACATACATGTCAAGTTTCATCAAAATCGGTTCAAAATTGTGACCTCTATAAGGTCCACAACCTTTATATAACATATTTTCACACTATTCACGTACAAACGGCGGCCATTTTGTCCGTCAATTTTGGTCCGATTTTCACAAAATTCGAACTCAACCTTCATAACCATGGAATGGTGATATAATCAAACGTTTTTTTAAATCGGATAACAATTTTGACCTCCAGAGGGACCACAAGCTAAAAAGGGCGATTTTTTGGACAATCAGGGGCCATAATTCAGGAAGTTACGATCCGATGGGCGGCGCAAATATCGAAAGGAACCAAGATCTTTGGGTTATAAACATACATGTCAAGTTTCATCAAAATTGGTTCAAAATTGTGACCTCTATAAGGTCCACAACCTTGATATAACATATTTTCACACTATTCGCGTACAAAAGGCGGCCATTTTGTCCGTCAATTTTGGTCCGATTTTCACGAATTTCAAACTCAACCTTCATAACCATGGATCGGTGATATAATCAAACGTTTTTTTAAATCGGATAACAATTTTGACCTCCAGAGGAACCACAAGCTAAAAAGGGCGATTTTTCGGACAATCAGGGGCCATAATTCAGGAAGTTACGATCCGATGGGCGCAAATATCGAAAGGAACCAATATCTTTGGGTTATAAACATACATGTCAATTTTAATCAAAATCGGTTCAAAATTGTGACCTCTATAAGGTCCACAACCTTGATATAACATATTTTCACACAATTTGCGTATAAACGGCGGCCATTTTGGCCGTCAATTTTGGTCCGATTTTCACGAAATTCGAACTCAACCTTCATAACCATGGAATGGTGATATAATCAAACGGTTTTTTAAATCGGATAATAATTTTGACCTCAGGAGGGACCACAAGCTAAAAAGGGTGATTTTTCTGACAATCAGGGGCCATAATTCAGGAAGTTACGATCCGATGCGCGCAAATATCGAAAAGAACCAAGATCTTTGGGTTATAACCATACATGTCAAGTTTTATCAAAATCGGTTCAAAATTGTGACCTCTATAAGGTCCACAACCTTGATATAACATATTTTCACACTATTCGCGTACAAACGGCGGCCAATTTGTCCGTCAATTTTGGTCCGATTTTCAAGAAATTCGAACTCAACCTTCATAACCATGGGACGGTTTTTTAAATCGGATAACAATTTTGACCTCCAGAGGGACCACAAGCTAAAAAGGACGATTTTTCGGAGAATCAGGGGCCATAATTAAGGAAGTTACGATCCGATTGGCGCAAATATCGAAAGGAACCAAGATCTTTGGGTTATAAACATGCATTTCAAGTTTCATCCAAATCGGTTCAAAATTGTGACCTCTACACTGTTCACAAGCTAAAAAACGTGATTTTTCGTACAATCAGGGGCCATAACCCATGAAGTTACGGTCCGATACATGCCAATATCGAAAGGAACCGAGATCTTAGGGTGATAAACCTATATTTTAAGTTTCATTGAAATCGGATAAAAATTGTGACCTGTAGACTGTTCACAAACAATTGTGGACGGACGGACATTCGGACGGACGGACGGATGAACAGGGGCGACGACAATATACGTCCACATGAAAATGTGGGCGTATAAAAATGTCTGTTGAATTTCGACCAGTATTGTACTTGTTCTCTTTGTAGAATCTACTAATCTAGTGACAAAAGTAATCATTTTAAAAATCTAACTGATTAGTGAGAGATTGAAGCCTATTAAATTTCTTTGACTTTTGATAACTGCTTCTAGAGACTATTCCCTAAGGAACACTTTGCAAGCATGATCTTGTGAACTCTCTGACCACAAAAGTTATTTGATTGTAAAGTACATTTACATCCAGATCATAATTTTTATTATAGACAAATACATAAAGAAGAAATCACTTGTAGTTCACCATCAGTTAAAATAATAGAAGCTATGATGGATCTGCAGTAAGTTTCATATCTTTCTTTTAATTCTCATACATTTTACAATTTGCCAGCTAGTTATTGTAATATATAAATCCTGCAGACAAGTCAAACTACACAGACATTGCAAGAAATAAACAACAAGTAACAAATCATGTGAATGAATCAGGGTTCAGCCTTAAGCATCCACTCTGCAATGCAATCCCAAATCTGTAATGATGCATTCTTAACTCAAAACAAAAAACAATAAATGACTTATTTAAGGAAGATGTAATAGTGCTACCAGTTTTGACAGTGTCCTGTTTGGCGATAATCTGCCAGTTGACTTCATGTGTTATAATGTAATTTTTTTTTGAAATAATAAGGGCAATAATCCGCATATAATTTTGGAAAATGCTAAAAATGAATAAATACAGTGTGGCGAGTAAACAGGATCAAAGCTCAGCAACAACAACATTCTTCAATACGAAGGTCTAAAACTCTACTATAATAGTATATTATCATGGTTTATAGTCTTATGTGGATTTTATAAATAAAAACCTTATTTATAAATAATTATGAGATATGTTTTAATAGAAATGGTCTATGTTTTCTACCTAAACAACCTGGAATACAAGAGAACTGTTTTATATCAGCTGAGTGTGTTATATGGTGTATACAGTATATACATGGTGTTAAAACTGTACCAGAAGCTTCACAGTTAATGCAGGTATTATTGTATTTATACTTTTATTACTCTATAAACTGTAATCAGGACATGTTTTTAATCCAATGTGACTACTTTTGTGGGGGGTGGGGGATGTCTTAGTGGTTTAATGTGACATAGTGTATTGTTGCCTGCCTAACCATGTGGGCTTTCTCTAAGTTCTCTGGTTTCCTCCCAATTCTAAAATGCCTCTACATGCAAGCAAATATTAACCATATTTTATTCACGAAAAGTCTGTTTTGAGTGAATATTAAACCCCATTTCTTCTGATTGATGTTCTAAATTAAATGGGAAATCCCTGATTTCACAAGGTGTACATTAACAACTAAAGCAGTCTTTATTTTTAAGACTCGATAATAATGTTTTTCTGTAAAACACATTTTTCAGTAACAGTTTATATGTATTATTTTGATAACGTTATTCATTTTACAGAAATTATTAGATGATCAATTGATAATTCATGCATCAGGGAATCCTAAACATAGATTTATTTATGGATTTTATATTTATATGGTTGTTACACCTACATCTAAACAAAAAACACAAGGTAAGATCAAATTACGGAATATGCATTAAAAGCAGTTGTAAAACTAATAATGTCCTGTTGATACACATGTACAGCTGGGTAGACGACAATAAATGTATTAAGTGTCTTATTCAAGGATAAATTTTCATATGAATACATCAATGTAAACCAAAACAATTTAGTGTTGATTAAAAGCTCCATTTCACCATTTGTGATCATGTTAATCACTGATTATTAAGTGTGCCCTTCATTTCATATTTCTCTTTCAGATTTAAATCTTGGAACAGGACAACCATACAATATGTTCTTCCAAAATGAATTCTGTGAAGTTTCTATAAAACACTGTCGAGAGGAGGAAGAAATACAAGAAATGAAAAAATTTTATCTGCGCGATGAGGAACTTAAACCATTTGATGATGAATCCGATGATTGGCGAGTTTTATCGGGATTGAATTGTCGTGATAAAGGTCAACAATTAGGTAAGATCATGACTTGATATATTTTGTTAAACGTATCTTGGAATTGTTGAATAATATTTGGTTGTTACTAATTGCATATTGGATACATTTATATTAAGAAATTAATAATTAAATTATCAAATATATCTTATTACAGTTTTCAAATAGTTTTTCCCTTCTGTTTTCAACAAAATGTTTTTTTGATGTCTTCTGAACACTTTGTGGTCACATTTACACACCAGAGGTTTATGGGTTTGTTTTTAAAAAATTGCTGAGATTAAAATTTTGTGATCTATGTTAAATTTAGTTGCTGACTTTATGAAAAATTGAGGACACTCTAGAGACCAGAATTTTAAAGTTTGATTAATACCTTTGATAAAAAAGAATAAACCTTGAAATTTTTCCCCCTTTACTTAGGTTACAATTTGCCGTATACATGTATTTGTAAAATGACAGAAGGTTTGTTATGTTATTATTGTGTAGGCCTAGTATAATATTCTGTAGATCTCTAACCTATATTTATAAAATGATTGTTGTTTACTGTTTATTTGGTGGCCGTGGTGACCGTTACTGAATATATCCCTAGGTATTATCCAGTTTTGATCAAATCGGGATGTTTTTGTAGTTCGTATGGTTTTATGGGTTTTAAGATTTTATTTATTGTTGATGTTATTTTTTTTATTGATTGCTTTGTTTAACTACATACAATTTACATTACATATTATACATTTACACATCATATATACTACATACATACACTGAAGTATGGGTTGTTCAAGATATCTTACTTATGTTGTAATAGAAATATGGATTAGCTTTGGTCAACAGACCTTATAATACATAATCATGTGGTTCAGACTCTGGAATCATAAGTAAGATATCTCCAATGTTCGAATCTTTTGTCATATGAGAATATAATGTTGCGATTTTTTCGAATCTGGTTACTACATTCAAATGAGAAGAAAAATGGTAGTTCATATTAAACATTCCTGGTTATTTAAAGTGGGTGCAAATATATTCGATAAATCATAAATGATCATAGTTAGTCTCCAAATAATCTTTAAGTGTTGTATATGGAAAGAAATGATTCTTCATTCCTTTCCATTATCTATTTACAATTCCATTTCATTATTCATTCATCTTCATGTTTTTGTGTGTTACCATGTCCATTTTTTACAGGAAAAGTCAATCTATGTGAAGTAAAAGGTAAGTATAATAATATTGTACGGCCACGGTGTTTATATGTATATAGTTTGTCAAATGTTGTTATGTCTTCATCTTGCAAAACAACAACAAAATAATAATCTTCACTCACTTATAGATTCTTTATTTAGTTGGATTAATTCTTAGATAAACTTATAATATTATAGTCTAGATGGTGGACCAGTAATTATTTATGTAAATTTTCTTTTGAAGCAATGGCTGTATTTGTCAAGAGTAACTTCAATACTTGTGTTGTAATCCTTTAGTTCAATTCTTGTTTTTTTACAATAAATGACATCATTATAATCATCATTAAGCTTAGACAAGTAATTTTACAGTCCATGTTTTATGTGGACATAGATGTGCTTAATTGGATCAAAACAAATTTAACATTAAAAAATATCACATATATAGATTGGACGATCTGACCAAACTCAATATAAGAATTAATGCTTTATGTATTACAGTGAGCCCTTGGTTTTATCATCAATTTTGTCCTTTTTTGGTGTCTTAAATATTGTCGTGGATCTATATTCACCCATTGTTTTTATACACTGGAAACTTGAAAATAACAGTAAACAGATATTAAATGTAAAATGACGTTCAGGGTGCGGATTTGGGAAAGAAAACAGTTGAAATCAATATTACGTGGGGATATCCTCTCCCAAACTACCGCCTCCTCCATTCTCTTTATTCAGGTTTTATGAATCTGGCCCCCGACATTGAGAAGTAAACATCCTATAGCTTTTATATATAGCTTAACAACAAATAACTGAACACATAGGGAATGATTTTTACAGACCATTTGTACTTGTTAATACTTCTCTTGTATAACAGTGTTATATATTGTAATATCCAACAATAGAGAGCTTCTTATTTAGTCAGTTTTATCACCAGTTTATTGTTTTTTGGTGCTGGAGCTCATTAATTAACATGAATTTATTTTTTCCTTCACATTAATTTACTATCTCACTTTATTATTTTAGTTTTCAGCACAGTTCAATCTTTCAGCTTTTAATGTACTGTATTAATGTCATTCTTTTTCTTTGTATTTTACTCATTTAAAATTGTCAGATTTGTACACATACGATTACATCATGTGTACCTACTTCAAGAATACACATGATGGCAAATGGCCGCCATTTAAAATACTACGCCCGCCTCTTAGAGACGATAACTTAACTCGCTATAAATTGTAAAAAAATTTACTTCGGCTAGAATTAAAAAACACCTAAGATTAACATTTGCTAAAAATTTCTAAAAAACAACCTAAATTTATGGAAATGGGGCCAAATCAAATCAGGCAAATTACATCAAATAGTCCATGTTAAACGTATAGCAAAAATTTTAAACTAACGCGAGCACGCGCGTTTCTAGACAACGCCATAGCGGGTCATAGCAACCAGTGAGTATACATTGGAAATCCCCAATGACGTAGATATTATAAATTGGAAAGCCGAGTCTGTCTTAAAATAAGTAGTACCGTCAGTAAACAAGATGGAAGCCATCTTCTATCGTGTTTGATCATGGAGTAGGCAAGCACAGGTGTGTCGTATGATTTGTACAGTGCAGTATTTACATATTGACAAGAATCAAATTTCTGTAGAATTTGAAAACGAAAATAGATTGAATTATTGGTACTTGTTCTTGTTTACCATTCTTAAATTCACAAAGAATGTAGGCGAATTGATCTGTCATTGATTTAGGTTAATTGGTCTGCCATTACAGGCTAATTGGTTTACCATTGATGTAGGCTAATTAGTCTGCCATTTTGATTTAAGTAGGCCAATTAGTCAGCAATTAATGTTGGCTAACCGACTGTTTCAAGGCTCTGTAGCGTGATAATCTAGAATTAGCCACCATCATATTTCCATGGTTGATTAACTTTCGCCTTAATATTGTCAAGTGTTACTTTAATGCTTAATGCATTTTAACATTCAAAGGCTGAAGTATTCAAAGCCATTATGCTCAATATTGAAATTATATTTATTTAAGAGCTGGCCGTATTTGCTATAATAGTTCCATAATAAAAAAAATGATTATATTGAAAATTTCAGTAAAATTACTTTTTGTGAACATGGTTATAATGGTTGAAGTCTTGACAAGAAATAACTAATTGTCAAGTACCATTGCCATGATATTGATAATAAACAAATTCTTTATTTACAACAAAACACATACTTATGGAAAACAGTTACTACTAATGTATTTTAGGCGACGTTTCGTAGAGTATTCTCTCAGCGTTATCAAGCTAATAAAGTAAAACAGGTATGAGGCAAACATATATAGACAAAATACAATAACATAACTGAAACCATACTTAATACTGTTGTTAAGTATGGTTTCAGTTATGTTATTGTATTTACTTTATTAGCTTGATAACGTTGAGAGAATACTCTATGAAACCTTGCCTAAAATACACTAGTAACTGTTTTCCATAAGTATGTGTTTTGTTGTTACTCTATCCAGTTACTAAATGCCATTTAAAGAAAATTCTTTATTGTCAATCCTTCTGTTGAGTTGATGTTCATTATAGCATTATATGCCGTGGATAGTCTAACCCAATTGATATCTGATGATTTAGACAGTTCATTATGGGCTATACATAATAATTTATTTAATATTTGAAGCCAGAAAAAAATACTTGCAAACGGCGGATTTACCCCTTGCATAATGCATCTGTATTTTCGAAAGGTGATTATTGCAAAAGAAGGGTTTAACACATATAGACAATGTAGACCAATAAAACACAGAGAATAGAACAACAAAACGAATATGAATTGTTAGCTTACAAGAACATGTACATGAAACCCAATGACTGAATACAAACATCTTGCTTACGTATAGAGAAGGGTTTTTTATACTTTAACTCATGATTAGATGAGACTTGTTGTTCATGTTGACCAATGATATGATTTTGTTTCAGCAACCAAACACAACAAGTTTGTCAATGTGGATGTAGATATTAATAAGAAGAGTGAAAGATTAGAATGGGCTACAGCACGTTACCATGCCTACTATCGCCCAAATACAGCATTTGAATTACAAGTTCAATGGATGGTAGCTACTGGTTGTCTTCTTGCCGACCTGGTAAGATTCTAGCTTTTAATTTTGAAATAAATGTCCCATCTGGAGATAAATAGGACATTATTCCACCATTTCTGCTCAAAATTGGTTAGTCTAATGTCAAGTGGTCTAATACGTGCTATTTAAATCATAACATCTACCATTCAGTTAAATGGCAAGATTTCGATACCAAGCTTGTGCATTACAAGGAGTAGGGCACCTGCCCAACCTCGTTGTTTTTCTCAGGACCCCAACCACTGATGAATACCCCTAGTCCCAAGCAAAATATTGAAATAAAATTTGTACCATGTGTTAGTCCAGAAATAACCTAATGTGTGTTTCAAGTAGATGTTAATCAAAGCATACATCTCTTACTCTAATGAATGAAATGATGAAAATTGATACATAGAGGGAGTCAAACTGATCCTGCAGTGAATATTTGCTTGGCCGCTACAATCACTGATAAGCATGACATCCACGAGACTTAATGAATTCGGCATATTAACTTTTTGACTCTGACAAATTAAATTCTCAAGCATTTTTTTGAGGTAAAAGAAAAATAGATAAAGACATTTGAAGTATTTGTAGTTAAAAAATATTTCCTATTTAGTGTAAATGGGTATTAAAATAAGTAAGATAGGTTGCCAGGCAACGAAACATACGCCCACAGCAGCTAAATCGTCCGGGCAGTCAACAAGGGTTGTCACATATTTTTACTTTTTTTGGTAATGAAACATTTGTAAATGGGTATTAAAATAAGTAAGATAGGTTGCCAGGCAACGAAACATACGCCCACAGCAGCTAAATCGTCCGGGCAGTCAACAAGGGTTGTCACATATTTTTACTTTTTTTGGTAATGAAACATTTGTAATACACTAAAATCTGATTAAGAGTAACAACTCATTATGTAATTATCTGAAAATCATTAAAATTTGTTTGCTTTTTATAAAGTTTTGCCCCACCCTAACAATTAGTATAGGAAACATTTAACATCATGGATTTAGCTGTTCAGTTATCAAAATTCATTGAAAATCCAAATACTTTTTCGTTTCAACACCTTAAACTCTGTGTATCAATCTGAAGTCAATCGGATGATAAGTTTGGCATCTATAGCGTCACAAGGTTTTTTGAAGTGATCAAGGGCGATAACTCTGGAAGTAATTATTTGAAATCGTTTAAAATCAGAAGGCTTTTTCATCTCATGACCTTAAACAGTGTGTGTAAATTTAAAGTCAATCGGATATTAACTTTGGCCTCTAGAGCGTCCACAGGATTTTTTGATGTGATCAAGGGCCATAACTCTGGCAATAATTATCAGAGATCGCTGAAAATCAATAGGCTTCTTTGTCTCATGACCTTAAACACTGTGTATAAATTTAAAGTCAATCAGATATTAACTTTAGCCTCTAGAGCATCCACAAGATTTTTTTGAAGTGATCAAGGGCCACAACTCTGGCACTAATTATCAGAAATCGCTGAAAATCAATAGGCTTCTTCGTCTCATGACCTTAAACACTGTGTATACATTTGAAGTCAATCGGATATCAACTTTGGCTTTTACAGTGTCCACAAGATTTTTTGAAGTGATCAAGGGCCATAACTCTGGCACTAATTATCGGAAATCGCTGAAAATCAATAGGCTTCTTTCGTCTTATGACCTTAAACACTGTGTATAAATTTAAAGTCAATCGGATAGTAACTTTGGCTTTTAGGGCGTTCACAAGATTTTTTGAAGTGATCAAGGGCGATAACTCTAGCACTAATTATCGGAAATCGCTAAAAATCAATAGGATTCTTCGTCTTATGACCTTAAACACTGTGTATAAATTTAAAGTCAATCGGATATTAACTTTGGCTTTTAGAGCGTCCACAAGATTTTTTGAAGTGATCAAGGGCCATAACTCTGGCACTAATTATCGGAAATTGCTGAAAATCAATAAGCTTCTTCGTCTTATGACCTTAAACACTGTGTATAAATTTAAAGTCAATCGGATATTAACTTTGGCTTTTAGGGCGTTCACAAGATTTTTTGAAGTGATCAAGGGCCATAACTCTGGCACTAATTATCGGAAATCGCTGAAAATCAATAGTCTTCTTCGTCTTATGACCTTAAACACTGTGTATAAATCTAAAGTCAATCGGATTTTAACTTTGGCTTTTAGCGCGTCCACAAGATTTTTTGAAGTGATCAAGGGCCATAACTCTGGCACTAATTATCGGAAATCGCTGAAAATCAATAGGCTTCTTCGTCTCATGACCTTAAACACTGTGTATAAATTTAAAGCCAATCGGATATTAACTTTGGCCTCTAGAGCGTCTACAAGAATTTTTGAAGTCATCAAGGGCCAAAACTCTGGTAGTTATTATCGGAAATCGCTGAAAAACAATAGGCTTCTTCGTCTCATGACCTTAAACACTGTGTATAAATTTAAAGTCAATCGGATATTAACTTTAGCCTATAGAGCGTCCACAAGCAATTGTGGACGCCGGACGGACGGACAGACGGACGGACGGGGGCAACGACAATATACGACCACATTTCAATGTGGGCGTATAAAAATGCATCATTTTGTCCGAAGCAGTTAGATGTTATGTAAACATTGCACGAGCCGTTGAGCCAATGACTGACGCCACGTGCAGTCAACGCACGTGTTGTGGACAGTCATCTGTTACAGAGATAATTCGTAAGTAATTCTCTGTGAAACAGATTGAGAGGGAGTGTATTCATATTTAGCTATTTATTAATGAAATATGATGGTATTTTAATTTTTTATCTTAAAAAAACACTTCACCATTGATGACTTGATTTTCCCACTGGCCTTTATACTCCTTGCAGTGTTTTGTCTGATTAGACCTAATCCCACTAAAACACTGATGGACGACCACAAATTTCTGTGTCAAATTATGAGTGGTCAACAGTCAGGTCAACAACCAATACATTACAGCCTAAATATCAATTGGTATTAACCAGTCAGAGCTGTAAATATGTTAACATAAAAGTATATAATCACAATCATGGCTAAATTACGTCACAATTAGCGTAATTTATTGTGCATAGAAGAATATTGCAGAAAAGCTAGATTTGTGAATTTTTTTTATTTTTTTCTGGATCAGCCATTGATTAATATTTTCACCATCTTTTAATACATGTTTATTTTTATACGCCCACATTTTCATGTGGACGTATATTGTCGTCGCTTTGTCCGTCCGCAATTTGTTTGTGGACTCTCTACAGGTCACAATTCTTATCCGATTTTGATGAAGCTTGAAATATTGGTTTATCCCCATAAGATCTCGGCTGCTTTCGATATTGGCATGTATTGGATCGATTATGGCCCCTGATTGTACAAAAAATCATGTTTTTAGCTTGTGGACCCATGGACCTTACAAATAAGGTAGGTCCATGGTGGACCCTATAGAGGTCATAATTTTGAACCCAGTTTGATGAAACTTGACATGTATGTTAATAATCCAAAGATCTTGGTGCCTCTGAATTATGGCCCCTGATTGTCCGAAAAATCGCCCTTTTTAGCTTGTGGTCCCTCTGGAGGTCAAAATTATTATTCAATTAAAAAAAATCGTTTGATTATATCACCGTTACATGGTAATGGAGGTTGAGTTT
Organism: Patella ulyssiponensis; assembly: GCA_963678685.1. Taxonomy (NCBI): domain Eukaryota; kingdom Metazoa; phylum Mollusca; class Gastropoda; family Patellidae; genus Patella; species Patella ulyssiponensis. Next base: position 49,770,062 of record OY783231.1, read on the forward strand.
GAATTTCGTGAAAATTGGACCAAAATTGACGGACAAAATGGCCGCCATTTGTACGCAAGTGATTATATCACTGTTTCACCGTAATGAAGGTTGAATTCGAATTTCGTGAAAATTGGACCAAAATTGCCAGACAAAATGGCCGCCGCTTGTGCGCGAAAAGTGTAAAGATATGGTATATCAAGGTTGTGGACCCTGTATGTGGAGGTCACAATTTTAAACTAATTTTAATGAAACTTGAAATGCATGTTTAAAATCCAAAGATCATGGTTCCTTTCGATATTTGCACATATTGGATTGTAACTTCCTGAATTGAACGTAAAAACGACTTTTTTAGCTTGTGGTCCCCCTAGAGGTCTCAATTATTATCCGATTTTAAAAAACGTTTGATTATATCACTGTTACATTGTAAGGAAGGTTGAGGTCATATTTCGTAAATATCGGACCAAAACTGCCGGACAAAATGGCTGCCGCTAATATGCGAATAGTGTAAAAATATGATATATCAAGGTTGTGGACCCTGTAGAGGTTACAATTTTAATCCGATTTTGATGAAATTTGAAACAAAAGTTCCTTTCAATATTCAGGCACATTAGACCATAACTTCCTGAATTATGGCCCCTGATTGTGTGAAAAATCATGTTTTTTACATTGTGGACCTTATGGAGGTCACAATTTTATTCCGAATTAAAAAAACGTTTGACTATATCCCTGTTATACATTGATGATGGTTGAGTTTGAATTTTTTGAAAATCGATAATTGAACAGCTAAATCCATAATATTAAATGTTTCGTATGCTTAACGTTAGCATGGGGCAAAACAATTACTTACTTATTATGCGACAACTCTTGTTGACTGCCCGAACGATTTAGCTGCCGTGGGCGTATGTTTCGTTGCCTTGCAACCTACTTTTTACATTATTCCCAATGATAGGTTGCCAGGCAACAAAATTTACGCCCACAACAGCTAAATCGTCAGGGCAGTCAACAAGGGTTGTCACATATTTTTTCTTTTGTCAGTAAGGCCTGACAGTTTGTCTCATGGCCTTTGTCTACAAGATATTTCAAAGTTATCAAGGCCCATAACTCTGGCAAAAATAATCAGATATCTTTGAAAATCAATAGGATCCTTCGTCTCATGCGTTTAACACTGTGTACAAATTTAAAATCAATAGGATATTAACTTTAGCCTCTAGAGCATCCACAAGATTTTTCAAAGTGATTAAGGGCTATAATTCTGGCAGTAATTATCAGAAAATCAATAGGCTTCTTTGTCCCATGACCTTAAACACTGTGTACAAATTTTAAGTCAATCGGATATTAACGTAAGCCTCTAGAGCATTTACAAGATTTTCAAAGTGATCAAGGGTCATAACTCTGGAAGTAATTATCGGATATCGTTGAAAATCATTAGGCTTCTTCGCATCACTACCTTAGCCTTTAGAGCATTCCCAAGATTTTTCAAAGTAATCAAGGGTGATAACTGTGGCAGTAATTATTAGATATTGCTGACAATCAATAGGCTTTTTCATCTCATAACCTTTAATACTATGTATAAATTTAAAGGCAATCGGATATTAACTTTAGCTGCTAGAGCATGGACGACGTTCGAATGGACAGACGGACGGACGGAAAGGGCGACGACAACATACGACCACATTTCCATGTGGGCGTATAAAAATGGATAAATACATCACAAACGTTTGCAGTAATTAATGCTGGTACAAACAGACATGTTTACAAGATCTTTGTCAGAGATTTAGTCAAAAAAATCCTGGTAAAGACCAAATTTACCGAATGGAGTGTCGATGTTTGTTCCAGATTCATCCAAGCCTGAGGTCACTACTATTTCACATGAGTGGCTGCTAAATCAGACTCACTTGATTGGGGACGATGAAAATAGACACGCATTATCAAAAATCAAGTTTTCACTCTCAATACAGTAATGGCTAGAGAAGGATTTCTCGGGACATAGCTTCAGGAATATTTCTGGCCTTTTGAATAACAATATTGATGGTTGGCCGGTGCTTTATTTTAAAGTTTTTACATTTTCATCTATAATAAGTGTAGTCATCCACATTATTACAGGTATATAGTTGGACAAGAAAAGCAGTATCTAGTGGTTTTCACTTTCTACCAGTTCCAGTTGACCCTTTTGCTTTACCTAATTCTCCAAATTCTGATCCTCTTCGTGGTCCAATATTTGTTCCATTAAAGGTGGATACTATATTCAATGACGATTATGAGGTTCAAGGTTAGTCATCACAGTAAATACACACATTATATATGTCTACATCAGGTCACACTTTTCGCCATGAAATGATGCAAAGCAAGCAGTGGTCACTTTGGTTTTCAATGAGTAGGCACAACTCTTGTTTTCAAAGGGTATGCAAACTAATTTCTGGATATACATGACAAAAACATTATTGTAAGGTTATTGGCATGATCGATAGCCTCAAATAGTTGTATTGAACTAAGTTTCAAAGAGCCTTTCACACTTTGTTAACCAGTTGTATTTACTGGACTGTAATATATTTTGAGTTGGCTCCTTTAAGTTAGTTAAGTTTTTTCATTCTGAATCAGATTAATGATGGAGTAGCACAATCAATGTTTTGTATTAAAGATGAATAGTTTATGTTTTAACATTTTCCAAAATTCATTATTTTCCATTTCAGACCTTTCTGAAAACTGCAGGCAAGAACAGTTACTACATTTTCAACAAATTATCATTAAGAAGTGAGTGTTGGTATATTCTATATATTTGACTAATTATGTACCGGTCATGCTAACTTTTGGGCAATCTGACATTTCGGGCAGACGGGTTAAGTGAAAATAAAAATTATCATTGCTGAAATAAAGTGCCCGAAATCTAATAGCCCGTATCTAATACGTATTTTAGGTTCTGCCCCCTTTAACATTCATCGAGCCTTTACGCCTATGAACAGTTGTGTGTCATGGTCCCAGAAAGAGGAATAGAAATCAGAATTTTATAGCTTTTTATTTAACTGACTGGGCGTAATGAAGGAGGCTGTGATGTAACGAATTGTAGATGAATGAAAGTCATTGGTTCAATCCCAAGTTGGTACAGGAAGTACTTCCAGTGATGATAGTCCCACAGTCGTCTGGTTAGTGAGAAGTGAAGTTAAACCACATCTCTCTTTCCCTTGTTCAATTTATTTTCTATCTGTCAACCACTAGCAAGAGACTCAACTATTTTTCTTCTTTCCATACAGGTTTGGTTTTCTTCCTGCTGGTGTATATTCATCCGGTGTGATATCTGATGATACTAATACTGAAGTTAACCAATATGTACATTGTACTGGTGGTATGTTCATCATTATACCCGATTATAAACTATTATCTCCTAAATCAGTTCAAACACATTATACCTCAAGCTTTGGTAAAAGATCATCATCAGATCTTTGTAAAGATTACATTGCTCGACAACAGGAACCAGAAGAATCACATACAGAAACAGGTTTTCTTTGGTCATGGAATTTCATGTTGTCAAAACGCTGGAGAACGTCAAATACTGGAGATGAATATTTCCAAAATAAAGTGTTGGCCGATTTTAGAAAGTTTGTATCAAACAGTGATGGTCGTTTATTAGAATTGTGGAATGAATACAAAACAAAAGATTTATAATTTGTTTGCCTGGATATTTTTAATAGTGCTGTGATCCTAGATATTTGTGATTTAAATGCCACTGATGCCATAAAGAATGACATTACTGTAATATTGTGTGTATTATTTTGATCCACCAGATGATATATGATCTGGTTTTGATATGTCAGTGTTATGTTATTCTAAAGATAATTCAGTATGCATGAATATGTGCTTTTAATTTGTTCCCATGTGCTTTATCATGGATGTAGTCTTATGTTTAAAAAACATTATGCAAGATTTAGAGAAAAGGCTGGTCATTTTTATAATTTTAATGAAAATTGAATGCATTGAAAATTTCAGTTAAATTACTTTATTCGAAGCAAAGTTATGAATGTTTGGAGGTTTAACAAGATGTGTAGCCTACTAATTGACAGATGAAAACTCCTCCCACAGTTCATATTCTCAATTGTCAAGTGCCATAGTCATGATAATAAATGGAGTCTTGGACTTGATACTGTCTTGTCCTTTCAATATATAAGTCATTCTTGGGCGCAATATAGCCTGGTTGGTGCTGACGTGCCATAAAATCACATTCCATCCCATAAGTCATTCGATAGTCTAGAGAGTTGATTACGTGTTTGCTGGTTTTAATAAATGTCTAATTAATAATTTATATAACATTTGAAGCCAGATAAACGCCTGGTAATTGGCCAATGTAGCAAGGATTAAGGATTACAGCAAAAGCTGTCCTGGCGATGGCTTTTTAAGAAACAAACTCACAAATAAAACACATTTGAATTACCGTATTAGACCTCATGGCATTGCAAGTCCCAATAAAGTATTACACTGACTACTTTAATTGTTTCAATTACCCAATGCGAAACTCCATGTTTGTTTTTTTTTACCATAAATGTGTATAGTTGATTTTTATTACAATGTGATATGAATGATATGCTGTGATATGAGAAAGTGTTGTTATATATTTTTTACTGTGTCCTCTCAGTATTTTGTAAAGCACCACAGAGCAGTCAAATTATTATTATTAAATGATGTAGGTAGGTATATAATTCCACAGTATATATATTGGCTGGTGATGAGATGTTCTGAAAGGCCTATTCATATTGTTTGGACAGTTACATATGAAAGAATTATGTTGATGGTCATACCAGAAAGTGGTCAGTTGAATAGATTTTGATGCTTACATGGTATAAGAAAGCTGTTAATTTGTGTTTCCTTTATGTGTTATTCTTTTATGAAAATATCTAGTCAAAATTTGTAAGAGGGTAAGCAATTTATGTAAGAAATGCTTATATATATGATTTGTTGATTGTATCAGAATGCTTATTAACTGTATTAATATATATAATATCTGGATACAATGTAATTAATTTCTGGATTTTCTTATTAAACACAAAACTGAAAACTTTGTTCCTTCGTTTATTGTGTGATCTGATAAACATGACTATTAGATACTGTTTGTTTACATGTACAAGAAGAGGCAATTAAAGTGGATGTTGGCATTGTTTTCAAAACATTTACAGAGCTTCTGGTAGTTTCATGGAGTGACACTGGCCCTGTTGGTAAAACATTGGCTTACAAGCCTTTATCACCAGGCTGGCAGAGAAATTTTCTCTCAATTTTCCATCCAGGGTTTCTCTGTGACCATGGTGCAGGATATTCATTTGGATGGAATGGATTCACATTAAAGAACCCTTGACAGTTGGAATTCAATAGGCTTCCTTGTCTGTCTAATGTTAACAACATACATACATTTTATAAAGATAGCATGTTAAATGTAGTCTATAGTGTAGAGTTTTCATAAGAAATTGTGGATGGCAGACAGCCTAGGGCCAAAATATACGACAACATTTCTATGATGGCAAATATAAACACAACGCTAACGCTAAAATATACGTCCAGATTCCTGCTTTGATTGATTTGGTACTTTGTCAAGAAGGCTGGGCATTTGGTTTGTTTAGCGTTGAGGGTCGTGCATCAACATCAATAGTTGCCGTCCTTAGAGTATAAGGAATAAGTATACTAAGATAATCCATTCAGAATTGTGGTTTTCAGACTCTAAAAGCAAAAAGTGGGCGTGGCTCTGACCCTGGGGGTCGGGACATTCACCAAAATCAATAGTGGACGCCCTCAGGCTATACGGAATACATGTGCCAAGTATCAAGCTGATTCATTCAGAATTGCGGCCTGTAAACGACAAACACAAAAATTGGGCGTGTCTTGTCTCTGGGAGTCGGGACATGCAGTTGTCGTCTTTAGGCTATAAGGAATACATATCCCACGTTTAAAGACGATCCATTAAGAATCGTGGCCTGTAGACAACACACACAGGCACGAAGTAAAAATCGGCATGGCTCTGCCCCTGGGGGTTAGGAAATCCCCCAAAACAATAGGGGTCATCGTTAGGGTATAAGGAATAGGTATGCAAAGATTTAAAAGGATCTGTTAAGAATTGCATGCTGTAGACGAACACAAGACACACAAACATTGGCGTGGCTCTGTCCCAGGCGGTCCGGTATGCACCAAAAATAATAGTGGTCAGCCTTAGGGTATAAGGAATAAATATAAAAAAGTTTTCAAGACAATTAATTAAGAATTGTGGCCTGTAGGTGACACACAGACACACACAAAAAGAAATGGGCGATCATCCTTGGGGTATAAGGAATAAATATTTTAAGTTTCAAGATGATCTATTAAGAATTGTGGCCTGCAGGCGACACACAAAAAGAAAATGGGCGTGGCTCTGCCCCTGGGGATTGGGCATGCACCCAAAATGATAGGGGTGTTCCTTAGGGTACAAAGAATAAGTATTCAAAGTTTCAACATCATACGTTAAGAAATGTGGCTTGTAGACGACAAACAAATAAATACAAGGAATGGGCGTGGCTCTGTCCCTGGGGGTCGGGCATGCACCAAAAACAATAGGGATCATCCATAGGGTGTAAAGAGTAAGTATACAAAGTTTGAAGAAAATCCAGTGACAACTGCACCCTGTAGGCGACACACAGACACAAAAAGAAAATGGGTGTTGTGATGTTGTGATCTTACCGGGAAAAGATGGGCTTTTGATGTCCAATATATTTAAGGTAAAATAAACATTTTACCATTAGTACACAAATCGTCTACCATAATGCATTGCCGTGTCATTTTTAACAAGGGACAAGAATGAACGAGACTAGATTCCATAAGTAATGTCAAACGCTGACGCCATATTCTTATCGGCAGAACATGTGCAATAAACTGGAATTTAACCAGACGCTAGAGATTGCTATTCAATTGAGTCTTCTGGCGTATTTTGCCGAACACAATTGCTTTGAATGTAAATCAGTTTATATACATTCAGATAACATTATTGTTTGCGTTGCGACCCATTTGTGTCAATTTCTTGTCTCCAAATATTAGCAATTTAGTTCCTCTAACAATCTGTACCTTTCTTTTAACATTTTTTAATAATATTAAAATATATATGTACAAGTACACATGTTGAATATAAATAAATTATCATTCACAAAAATTTCTATCCTAAACCGCAACTTTTACAGAAAAGTATTTTCATTTCCTTTGTATCACCTTTTTACTCAACATAATCAAAGTCATTTGGTATAGAAAACTGTTTGTCAATTACACTGTCATCAAATGAAAACTTGTTCTTGATCCATGATTTGGTAGAGAATATATTATCTGTAAATACAATTGTTTTACTATGTATAAGAATATACACATGAAAATTGTCAGTTAGCCTCACTCCATACAAGACTGACTGGGTCTGCAATTTATTTTAGACAGCATGCATACCTTGCATCTCTGTGGTCATACCTGGGTGTAGTAAACTAAACATAAATAAATCAGTTGGTTTTATCTGAACCATTTCCATGTGTGGCTTTAACTTGGTTGTTTCAAACCTTTTGTGAGCTGCGAACCCTTTCCAGAAACTAGCATCTGATTGAGACGCCTCGAAGTAGAAAGTCACCTTTTACTCTCTAACATCATTATTTACAGATCAAAATGTTGTAATGAGAGACGGAGGAAACCGATCATGAGCGCGAGAGAGGAAAGACGATTGGCAATGTGGCAAGAGGTGTATAGATCAGAGACCCCAGGGGTTGGGAACCATGAAAGATTGGGTAACAGTTAATATTTAATAGAAAGGATAATTAAGCAATCTTAAAAGTACTACCAGTAATGCTAAAATTTACAATTACAAAACAATACTCTGTTTAATTGATATTATTTTTTTATGACAAAGATTAATTTCCAAAAATTGTAATATTTTAGACTACTTTTTCTTGGCCTCTACCCAGACTAAACACTGACAATATCAGATATTACATGACATGTGAGAAGTATTGAGAATGCCATCACCACAATGGTAAATGGTTCTCCAAATGTATCACAGTCAATAATTTCAAGTAACAACTTGCTAACCTGTCCATCTGTTTGCAGCTTCCTTAGCAACAACTGTTTCCTGTTTAACCTGTTCTAGAACTTCAGGATCACATTCTCTGTATTTTTCTAAAGTAGATAATATCTTAACTTTCTCTTCTTGTTTATTGGCTAACTGAGATAAAATATCTTGTCTTTCTGTCTGTAGTATAAAGTACATTTAAGTTGGATTAAATGAAATGGGGTTTAACGTCCTACTGTTCTGCTCCGACTGGGCTAATGAAGACCGGCATCCGCCATACAGTACGCTATAAGGGAAATTTTGTCCAGGCACCTTCAAATTCCAACTTTTTTGTCCCATCTAAACGACTAGACAGCTTCTCAGTCCCTCCATCCTACCCTAATGACAAGCTGAAGCCAGGCCTGAAAATCCTGATCAAAGTTGGATTATTGGGATCAAATTAATACATCTACGAAAGAAAGAACACCAAAACCTATTCATTGAGTGTTGCTGATAGCTGCACAACATAGTCCACTCAGTAAAAGAGAAAGAGAGGAAAATGAGGCTTAACATCCATCAACACAAACTAGGTCATTTCAGGACTAATATATGGTTCAATTGTATTGCATTAATTTGATTGCGTGCAGTGGGAGAAAACCCAGAGACAATCCACAAGGTTGGACAGACGACCCAACTCCTTGTCAGGTACAAGCGGCGAATCGAAACCACGCCGATTGACTAAATGACAAACATTATGATGCAATGCTCACCACTTTCATGTAAAAGCACATATAAATATACATACTGTATCTTCTTTACCAATTTTGGATTTAGCTACCATTTCTGTTAATGTGGACTCTTTATTCTCTAAATCATTCAGCTGTTTCTTCAAATCATCTATTTTCCTTTTTCTCTAGAAAACAAATTTAACCGTATTAGATATGATACTGTTGTTTTCTTGTTATTATAATGGTGTTTCCCAGGACGGAACATTATTGAACGACTGACTTGGTCAACTATAAATAAATTACAAACAGAATAGTTCAAGAAATGTTCATAAAGCAAATGGAAGATAACTTGTTAGCCAATAATAATTTGAAAAGTTTCTCACATTTTTAGCAAGAATGAAATTATAAGTTTAAATAATAAAAAATGATGACTGATCAAACTGTTTAGACATTAAGCTTACATTTTGACTGGCTTTACTGGGAAATGCCCAGAAATAAACCGAAGTTCCAATCTTATCTGTATCAACCATTCCATCATAAACTAAACTCATTAGGATTTCTTTAACAGACATTGAAGTTATTCCCTTTTCTTTCTGGCATAACTTCTCTAATTCTTTTAACTGATAAAACTCTTTCTGAAAAACAAAAGAACAAGTTGGTAATTAGACTGTGTAAACACACATACATCACATTCATTTATAAATGTTTGAAAGAAGAAGTTTAAAATATGACACTTGCTTATTTATGAGTAAAGCCTGTATCAATACAGGCCTGGGACTGTACAGCATAGCGACTCTCAGATTAATTCACTTGATTAGAAGTTTGTTGTTTATTGGTTGCCATGTCTGTATAGTTTGTGTCTTTTCAGTAAATCCCAATGCACTAGCTATTCGATTACCTCCAAATCATTAGGCACCATGTGGTAGGGTGGGCCACCATAAAAAGGCAAACTTTGACAATTTTGATATCGGATGGATTTCAACCAAATAATATTAATAGGGTAATATTGAGACTTTAAACATGTTGACCACATAACTTTTGACAAAAACCACAAAACATGATTTTTATTTAATAAATAATATATGTTAGTTAACCCTTCTTTCAAATCATGCATCCACAACAAATGTATTCTTTTCTGATTTTGGTAAGAAAAGACACTTCATTATTTGGGTGCTAGATTTGTAAAAACATTTATTATGTTCAGTAGAAAGTGAATCTATCTGTACAACTTCATACTAGCATATAAAGATTGCTTGATTTGTATTATCCAAGGAACATAAAATCTCCATTTAAACCTAGATGTCTTTCAAATCATCTAATATAGGTCATATAGGCTATGCTTGTTCCTCAATCCCTTTCAATTTCTGAATAAAATATTGTTTAAAAAAAAAAAAATCATCTAATGTATGGCACTATTTTTTGTATTAAAGAGTTAAAATTAGCTGTAAGTTCAAAACAGCAAGCTTACTTTTTCATAGAAGAATTCCATCATCTTTGTCCTCTTCTCTTCTGCACTCAACCCTTTTTTCCTAGACTAAAATATAAAGATTTTGATAATATAGCAGGTTTTATGTAGCCTACATGTTATAAATGGTTCTATCCTGCATCCTAGATGCATTGTTTTATATTGAGTATCTAACTTATGGTAATTTAAAGAGCTGCTATAGGCCTACTTGTAATTTGTGTGTCATGTAGTAGAGGTGAATAGGTTTTGGGTCCGATCTCTGTGGACATCTCAAGTAAAGTTAGAAGTGAATCCCAAATCCCTGGTTGACTAATTTAAATTTGTTGCACTTGTTTCAAACAACCAGAGCGTATCCATACATTTTCATTTAAATAATCTAGATAAATATATTGACATTACTTTCAGATTATTACTTCTGTAGTCCTATCATCAACCTTGGATAAGTGTCCTGTTTGAAGATATTGTCAATATTTCTAGGGCAGTCATATATTTTAATGCGTGAACTTTAGAACATAAGGTTTGTCATTGAGTCGAGTCTGCAGGGGTGGATTCGCGTCACTTCTGAAAAACAGTGTAACCTCAAGAAATTGTTCCTGCTGGTCCTCTGGTTTCCTCCCATTGCTAGGTAGGCTACATGTCAGCAAATTAATAAAATAAAATTTAATTACATGTTATTCCCAAAATAATCAAGTTTGTTTGCAATGTGAATTAATGCCATAAGTCATAACATTCACTTTGGTGAAGATACTGCCTTATTTGTCTTTAAGCTCGTTGCTCAAGTTACTGCATTACTTAGTGCATATGCAGGCTTTATTTTAAATTTTATGTATGTAAATATATATATATTACTATGACTGGACTGATTTTTAAATTTTTGACCAAAATGTTTGGCCGGTACGACATAACCTATCTGTTTTGAGTCAATTTTAAACCCCTCGGTCTCTCTTTCTCCTTGGTCAGATTGAGAACAGTGCAATTAGGGAAAGACACTACTCACTGTCCCAGTGCCTCCTATGTGGTCTTTGTAGGGTAGTGGTACATGCATTTGTGATTTAATATTATTGAATTTGAATATTAACGCGGCTATTGTGCAGCATCTATCAATTATTATGCATTTGATAATCAACCGACAATTCCTTCAGCTGGATTAGCCAATACCTGGATGTCACTTTCTTTGGACATATTTTAAACTAATATATTATTATCATATAGGCCCTATTTACAGGGTTGAAGGCTTGCGTAGTGTTGGCCATAGCCTTAGCTGCAAACTACAGCCGCTGCCCGGGCAAAATTTCTCTTATAGAATAAATATAGAGTAGCATTATGGTGTATGTCAGTCTTCATAAGCCCAATTTAGGCAGACTATATCTAGCTGCTATATACTTGTAACGTTAAACTGTGGAAGACATCAGTAGTGGAACCATTTCAAGGGATAGACCATTAGGGCGTTAAACCCCATTCATTTTAAATTTACAATGTTTACCATTTTCTCTCTCTCGTGTTTACGTTTATAAAACCGCGGGAGTTTTTGTAGTCTAGAATAACCAGGCGGGCTTTGTCGATCGAGAACATCCGGGCAATTGACCTAGATAAATCAAAATGGAGAGGAAATCGCTTTACAAACACAAAACTCAAACCGTTGAGGAGAAGAGAAATCAGCGAAGACAAGAAGAAATAGGTATATATATTTTTATTGGTCATATCCTAGATCCCTTTTGTTTGACGCACTCCAAAATTCGTAGACCAACTTTTGCAAACGAGGTAGTAAACACAAACATCGGTATTATTTATAAACATCGGGTTGCACCACGCGCTTCGTAGTCTGGATTTACTAGCGTCTAGACCATCTTTGGATTGGGATCACTGTTTAATAAAAGCTGTGTTATGATTACAATATAAAACATTTTGAATAATTACACGTTTGATTATTTATTGACTAGACAAGTGAATTATTATTATTTTTGTCACTTCAACAATCCTTATTATTATCATTTGGTCATAATGGTCAAAAAGTTTTGTTCATAATGGTCAAAAAGTTTTGGTCATAATGGTCAAAAAGTTTGTCATAATCATAGGGGTCAATAAAATAAAGCATTAAAAAAAAATTGTTCATGTTCACAGCGATCATATGGCCCAAAAATTTGGTTACAACGGCCATAAAAGAAACAACTACATTTATTTAATACATTATTTACATAGACATTTATTTAATTTAATACATTATTTACATAGACATAGATTTAATTTAATACATTATTTACATAGACATTTATTTCATACATAATTTACATACATAGATCACATATCAATCGAAGAGGTATAATCAACAAGAGTTCATATTAAATAATTATATGATAGGACCATGAAATCTGGTTCTGGTCATATTCTTAAAAGCATTGAAAACACTTATATTATTCACTCCATGAATTAAATATTTCTTCCGTCACAGTCTCTACTATTTTTTTTTAACAAAGAACGACAGTTTGCCCTCCAACATTGAAGCGCCACTTCTTCATGAAATAACTCTCACTAGACTAAATGGATTAGTTTGGACCATTTCTGAAAACTGGGTTAATTTTCAGACTACAGCGTGACAATTTTTCTACAAAAGACACATTTATTACTAGTTAAAATAGAAATACGGTAGTCATATCTTGGTGAAAGAAATGGACTCCAATGGAGTAGTGATGAATAGATACATTGTTGTTGTTTATTACAGATTTGAGATTCAACGTCCAATTCAATGAATTACGTGTTGTGATTAAATTATTACTTGAAAATTGTTCAAAATACGAAATAAAAAGGTCCTTGGATATCAAGAGTTCCTTAAAGCACACTTATAAATTCACTGTCATGAGAAGAGAGGGCGGGTCATTTTCTTCCTTTCTCATAATAAAGCGAAAACAGGAGGTCCAACTGACAGTTGTTTGGCATTATCCGAGCGGATAGAAAATATTTACATATTTGTAAAGGTCATTTATACATACTTGTTAATCACCACTAATCTTATTTAACCGTCTTGAAGGGGATAATCAAAAAGCATTTTAATTGGATAAGATGATTACTTGGAACGATGCTCAAATGAGCATAGTTATTTGGTATTTCGGTTATTTTTGTCGGTTGTTATTTTTAACAAAGATAAGTATGTATGTACAGTAAGTTATTTTTAACAAAGATAAGTACATGTAAGTTATTTTTAACAATAGTAAGTAATCTTTTAAAGATATTGTCTTTCATTAAATTAATATTACTAGGCCATTATGATCAAACTGTTTGTCCACATCTCATTCAATTTACCTTGTAAACTTAATTTGTTTATTACTGAAGACCATTAAATGGGTTCAATCAAGTAAATAAAAATGTTCTGATTTCATCATATTTACAAGAAAATTATGTTGTAATTTACGTAATCAGAACAATTTATGGTCACCAAAAAGCGTGATATTAAAAGAATGATGATAGCCATTATGACCAATCTATTGTCATTTAGAACATTTTTGACAGGCCTCATTCCTGAATTAAATCATATGTTAAAGATTAAGTTTGTTTGGTGTAGATTAAGATGTCTTCTTTTTTTTGTAAAAATCTACGAAGTAGTTTTCCCACATTGTCTACATGTATATTTGGAACTTTTAGAGATAACAAAAAGTATAAATTGAAATGTTATTGTACATAATTTAATCATTCGGATGTTGAATTACTATGTGACTTTCCTTTTATTAGATCAGAGAAAAGCAAGAAGAGAAAAGTGTGTTAGTGATAAAAGATTTCGTCATAGTGTGAGTGAAGACACAGATGCTCAAGGAGATGAAATTTCTGAACAAGAGGTAATTTAACATGTTACAAAAAAATGTGTACTCTAAAATGAAATAAAGTGACAAAGCCAACATTTATAATACATTTTTTTTGCAAGTCCACCCTCCAATTTGTTTGTACTTCTCGTAACATTATTTATATACATATATACGTAATATACATATACAGTATATGGTAATATAAGTCGGGTGTACTTTAAATTCCAATTTGGTGTGATTGTCAACAATCCTAAACTAAATAAATTCTAATTTGCTTGTATAGTAATAATAGCAGAAGAGTTAAAAGTATTTTTACATTAAACATTTTGACTAGTAATGATAAATACTGGTATACAAAAAATTGGTAAATTGATCATCCGATTCACTTTCAAGTAGATGCTAAATACATATTTATAACTTTCCCATCCAAAATGTTGAAAATTAGTCAGTATTTATCTAATTCTGTGCTTAATATCTTAAATAAATATGTTCATTTTATATTTACAGGTTATTGATGCAACTAATGTTTTACTCAATAAAGAACCAGAAAAACTTGAATCTCTTCAAACATTGAGGAGGGCATTTGCTCAAGGCACAACTTACATTGATACATTCTTTGGGTACGAACTTCTTACTATTATTATTATTACATGTACATGTATGAGAAATAATATGTTTTACTGAATTATTATTTGGTTAATTAAATGTATATATAATTATGGGTTTTTTTTACATAAGACAGTAGGTATTGTTTAGAAATGGAGTTTATTGGCATCCTACATTTGATGAAATTGGCTAATGAAGACGGGTATAATTTTACCCGGATGGTGCAGCTATGTCTACTCATACCTATATTTCGAATTACAGAAACTACAATATTGTGGAAGTTAATTAGAATATCTGTCTAAGAATGGTTTAATTCTATTCAGTGTTTACAGAGATACGTTGCTTTGAATATTTGTCCCCATTCATTATTTTCAGGTGATGATATCAAAAGGATATTGTCAAACAAACCATCACTACCTACATTCTAGGATAAAAATGTTTTGATGGCGAGTTTATCTAATGTTAATATTTTGATTTTGGTTTCTTAATTTTTAAATAATCAATATTTATATAAAGTGTAAATAAATAGATATCATCCGTCAGTCAGCATCTTTGTTATTAAGTAAAAATATTGTTTTATTTTTTCAGACAAGAGAATGCACTAACATGTTTGGTAGGAATATTAACTGGTAATGATACAGATTTACAGTTAGAGGCAGCATGGTGTGTAACTAATATAGCTGCTGGTACAGATGACCAGGCATTAGCTGTTGTTAAAGCAGCTGCACCATATCTTATAACATATCTCAGTAGTAGTAGTCCAGATCTCAAGGTATATAAAACCTATTGTTTTCATTATTAGTCAAACAATTAGCAATATTGTTATTGATTTATAAAAACAAACCATACCTAATCTTTGATTAGAGTAAAAAATACTCTTACTCTTAAATTAATTAGCAACGATCATAACATTTGTCAAGAAAGTAACATTACTTAGAAATAAACAATGAGCATTATTCTGGAAGATTGCAAGGACTGGTTCTTCAAGTACACTGTATTTCTTAATTATAGTGAAATTTAATCTTTTATGTCAACTTCATATTCAAATTAGGCGTCTTGATAAATATATAGTCACTTAAACATGCATTATGCAAGAGCTAAATCAACATATTGAAAGTCTTTATTTAGGCTTCAGATGTTATAGAAATTATTAATTAGACCTTCATTTAGACAGCAAGCACAAAATTAACTCTGTAGACCCACGGATGGCTTGGATACAGCTTGGATTTAAACAGCCGTCCTTCTATATAATTAAATCAGACATGGCTGACCAAGATAACGTTTACTGTTATTCGGTGACGTGTGCTACCGGAAACTGACGATGCAAGGCCTGTCAAGCGAGAGTACTATTACTATTGAGCACGTTACTGGATAATCAAGAATATGTGAGTGGAGTTATCGTCTGTCAATCAAACGATGGACAATTGTCTTAAGTTGTCGCAGCAATTTGTACCCATTTCTTGTCCAAACTTACAACACTGATAACTCCGTTCAGAATAAAATAATTTGAATGAAATTTTCAATATTTTCTTTTTTTATCATCTGTTTTTGAATTATTATAGCAAGAATGGCCAACTCTTTATTAAACTCTTAACTAACGTATCTTTAAATCTTGTGAAAGATGTTTTGCTTAAAATTTCAAAACTAAAATCTTTTGAGAAAAATAAGGAAGAAAATTTTTTACATATGTCCCAATAGAACAAAAATTAAATTGGAGTGGCCTTACTAGCTATTGTTTGGTTTTTCAAATAGAGAGAGAGAAATTTCCCCTTGACAGAAAACGGTCATTTTAAGACAAACATATGGTTCAATTTTATTTCAATGATTAACTTGCGTGTAGGGATCTTTAGCAGTGGGAGGAAACCAGAGGACTCAGAGAAAACACATGGGTTTGGACAGATGACCCTAAACCTTGTCAGCTTCTGGTTTCACAAACACACGTCAAATCACTAGACCACCCAACCTCCCGATTTACAAATGATTGTTTATCCTATTTTATTGATACCATTAACTCATTAACATAATCTTTTCTAGAGTATTATTGTATTTTTCTAGTTAATAGAATTAAAACATGGGATTTGAGTGGATGATCTAATTATTCTCAAAGAAACAAATCTTTTAGTTGAATTTCTTTTTTCATAGGACCAGTGTGCATGGGCTATAGGTAATTTAGCTGGTGACAGTGCTGAATGTCGTAAACTACTAAGTTCACAGGGATGTGTTACCCCTTTAGTCAAATTATTAGAGGTAAAGTGTTAAGAACAAATATTATTATTTTATATCTATATACCAGTTACTTCTACATGTTTATTAAAGATCCAATATGTAAGAGCTAAATGTGCCTATTAAAGGTTTTTATTTTGGCATCAAATGCTACATAAATTATTATTTAGACATTCACATGACAAACTCTCTAGACTGTGGGATGGTGCAGATGTAATGTTGCTACAATGATCAACAATCTATGTCACATCTTGTCAAAACTTTAAGCAGTGATACATGTATCTCTTCTCTCAGAATATCTAAATCTTACATAATGAATTTTAAACAAATATTGAAATAAAAATCACTTTGATTATTAAATGGTTTTCCAATGATTGAGATATTCAATTACATCAGTACCAGATGTTATGACATTAATCTCCATATTGTGCTGTAAACATGTCATCTTGATCTACGACTGTATTTAACGTCCTACTATTCTGCTCTGACTTGGCTAATGAAGACGGGTATACACCACACAGTGTGCTCTGAGGGAAATCTGCCCAATGTATACATGGGACCTCACTTTTTCATACCATCTGAACGACTATACATTGTCTCTAAGGGAAAACTACACCAGGAAATCGTGATGAACTATGCCGGATAACGAAGGGATCAAACACTGATCATCCAGGTTAGCATGACACAGTGGCTCCCTATTTGATGCCTCATTGAATTATAACAATGTGAATATGTGTTTGCCGAAGATGTATATCTTATCTAAATGTGTATTGAAATGTATATTTCAGACGGACACACCGAATGTTATACAATCAGCAGCTTTTGCTTTATCTAATCTTGCCAGAGAATGTAATGACATCGCTAGGTATGTAATTTTTTTCCATGATTAGTCCTACTATCAGAGATGTAAGGAATTGGATTATGTCATTATTCTAATGATTATATTTGAAAAAAAAACACCACAGACAAAAATTCTAAAATCATACATTTGGATAAAATTACCTGTATGTTTAATATTTTCAGTGAAATAGTAAATGCAGGAGTTATCCCCCATTTGGTGTCCAGATTACAAGATCCTGGTGTTTCACCCAAATTATTATCAGAAATAGCATGGGTTGTAACCTATCTTACTTCTAGGTTTGTATCATTATTAATCAATATGTGGTGATAGTTCCCAGATAGGTAAATTACTGATTACATATTGTTTTTGTGAAATTAGAAATACAGTCCTTCACGTTTAAGGTGAGCTTTCACTCCTGCTCCTCTCGATGCACGTCGGCTTTCCTTCGAGGGAGTTATTAAAGACTCCTGTTAATTGGCTAAATCACTCTCCTAAATATTGAGATCAATAAACTACTTTCAATTTTTGTTTACTTTTAAACTGCATACATTCGAGGTATCAGGAGCTTTTTATGGCTCCCGCACAATTATGTAAACGTGAAGGACTGGAAATATATATATTGATGAAAATGTTATAGTCTAGTGAATTATAAAATGTATGTAATGTTATTATTATTTCAGTGGTGAACATACAAATAAATTAGTATCCAATGGTGTTTTAAAACATATGGTTAAAATACTAGTAGAACAAGCTGATCAGCAGGATGTAGATGTAAGTAGATTAACACAAGGCTTATAAAATAGTATAGATCAGCACAAATCAATTTTTATAAGCAATTTTATAATAATGTGGTATCATGATTTAAAACATGAAGGGAGTTCTCATGGTTCAATGTTTACAACTCTAGCTAGCTAACCTGGATGTCCTGGGTTCACCCATGGTGTTGGCCGAGAAAGTTCCTGGGGATATTTTGGCTTGATTTTGCCAATCAGTGCAGTAATGAAAAGAAGTCTAGTCCTTTGGATGGGACAAATAGAGAGAGAGAGAAATGGGGTTTAACATCCACTCGACACAAACCAGGTCATTTTGGGACTAACATATGGTTTCAGTTTTATTTCAATAATTCGCTTGCGCGTAGGGGTCTTGAGCAGTGGGAGGAAACCGGAGTGTCCGGAGGAAACCCACGAGGTTGAGAAGGCGCCCCTATCTCCATGCCACATACACTCACACCAGGGATTGAAGCCGCAAGCCATAGCGCGGCACTCTAGACCACTAGACCATCCCAACCCCCCCGGATGGGACAAATAACCAAGGTCTGTGAACACATAGTTTTGCTTGTCAAAGAACCCTTGACAGGATTGACCTTCACATGCTGCTGTCTGGGCAAAATGTCTCTCATAGCAAACTGCATGGCATATTATCCCAGTCAGTGCAGAAAAATGGGATGTTAAACCCCATATAATATCATTTTGAAGACAGGTACATGTTGTGAATCATATAAGAATATAAGTTAATTTAATAATGGAGAATGTAGTGATTATAATATTTGTATGTATTTTACAGGTATTGACACCTGTATTACGATGTCTTGGTAATATCTGTAGTGGACCTGATGAATATAGTATTCAGGCTTTTGAAAATACCAAATTAATTCCTGCTCTTGTTACATGTTTAAATTCCGAGCATCATCATATACCTAAAGAAACACTGTGGGTTCTTTCAAACATGACTGGTAAGTTAAGTCTATTTTATTTTTTGAAATCACAAACTCAAGTATTTAAATATTAGTAAACTCAATTAAGAAGTATTTAGATATTAGTAAACTCAATTAAGAAATATTTGACTGTGTTGTTGAAGTTTATTATTGAATAATTTTAGGTGAGAATACAGTGTGTGAGAAAGTAACAAATGGTCCATTATTAGAACCTATTCTAGCTAAATTAAAGGCTGCTTATGATATAAAAATAGAGGCAAGTACAATATATTCAATAGATACATAAGAAGTCAGTAATATCTGGCCACAATATCATTTCTGTGTAGCTGTTAGATCTAACAATGATTTCCGGCATAGACAGTATTCATAAATAGATAATCCCCGCTCAACAGCAGTACAGACAGATTTTAGATAGAAATCAGAGGTGGTTTATTCTTGGTAAGGTTTCAGGTGATTAGGGGTGTAACGATACATCGAACAATCGATGCATCGCGATAGTTCGACTGTCGATAGTATGTATCGATATTAAAAAGAAACTATCGATAAAAATTGCCATAGTCAAGCAAACTATCGATAGTTAGTAATAGCGAAAGTAAAATGGCTCAAATTCACTCGTATCTGTCGAATGATTACTCTGTTATCACTAAAATAGCGTTACACGATCTCAATGTCACATGGAAATCTTCGTCTACCATATTAGGCATGGCTTACTAAGAAATGTATTAAATGTTTGATTTTGGCGCGAAAAAGCTGAAAATGGTCACGTACGCCAATAACAGACATGCTGAAAGCATGCCGCATATGACAGGAAAGTTGGCTATGCTTTTTTTTTACAAGTTACTAAACTAACAATGTAATATACCATTTTATATAATATAAAGAAAAAACCCCAATGTACTTTATTATTTAATTTACTATCAGAATGCGACGTTACCGTGTACCCGAGATACTAGCTAGGAGGCTCTTCTATTCGCCCCCACCCTTTTGCCGTACCATTAGAAGACACATGTTGTTTTTGTTTTTATCTGTACCGTCTTGTGTCGCTTCTGTCGGTTTTTTTTGTCGATATGATTACCGATATCCGTGTTAAAATATTACGTACTGATTTACGGAGGGAGATGTTGAACTAGTGAATTGTAATCTATTGCCAGTCCTGGATTTTTAATTAGCAGTTAAAGCAGTAGGGGTAAGTCAGAATGCGGGAATGTCTGACACAGGCCAACCGATACGATTTTTGGCGAGGCGATTACCCTATTCAAGAATTTTGTAATTGTGACAACACGAAAAATCAGTATGGTTATTTTCTGGGAAAAGCATTCCAGTCACCCATAATATAATCAGTAATATCATTATTTTGTTCTGCTTATTCGAGAGTCCGTTATAAAAATGGATTCTTACATTGTTTTGTCGATTAAACGATTGTCCGTTATAGAGTGTCCGTTATAAAAAGACTTTGAAAACAAAGAAATTTTTATTACAAAAGCGGGACCAAACTGTTGTGTCCGTGTAAGCGATTGTCCGTTGTATGCGCATCCGTTATATTATTCTGGGTCTACTTGTATTATATTATCTAACATTACCTGGAACTTTCTAGTGTTTCAAATTTTTTAGTTTGATTAAATGTTATAATAAATGTATACCTGACAGTGTGTTTTAAACCTAAACTAATAAACAGATTGAACTATCGCAATAGTCCAATAGTATCGCAATATTTAATCCCCAATAGTAATAGTATTGCAATAGCTGTTTACCCAATAGCAATACTATCGCAATAGTGAAAATTACTAACAATAGTCACCCCTACAGGTGATACAACCCATTTTCAAATGATAAAATTAAATATTCATGTGCAGCCTTTATAAATATAAAGGGTTGTATCACTTGCAATGTTAAGGATATCATAGGTAAAAATAATAAAGGGTGTGATGTTCTGAGTTTGAAATGTCATTAACATTTAGTTCACCTCTATTTTCTACTACATTGATATCGGAAATATTTTAATATTTTCTTTATTGACAGTGTTGAGATCACTTAAACTTATCAGTCAATCAGTAGGTGTAGATCAGATATGCACATAACTGTTACTGATAGAAAACTTCTAATGGAAAATATGTTTGATTATGAGTAGTGTAAATGTTGAAAGACGTAAAACAAAATTATAAAATAAGTTTAATCATGTCAACTATTTGTGTTTTGTAAGGTATGTAACAATTAACACATAGAATTTATTTTCAGGCTTTATATTTACTGTGTAATCTGGGTTGCCATGGTGAAGAAGCCTGCTCTGTTCTCATATCTAAAGGTGTTGTAGAAACTGTAGCAGCCATGTTAAAAACACATGATGTAGAATTATTACATCTCGTACTTAGTTTTATTGAAATGATGCTTAGACTTACAGATGAGGTAATCTTACAATTTGACCTTCTCATTGATCATATATGATGATTAATTTCATCTTCCATGCCCGGGGTTAAGCATAATAAGCATATACACCAAGTTTGAACATTTTAACTCAATTAGAAGGAGAGTTATTGTGTTCCAAAGTCTCGACCAATCAAATTGCGTATCGCTCTGCTTACCCTGAGCAGAAAATGCTCATTATCGAACTTAGTCAAGGTATTACTGTAATGAAACTATACACCAAGTTTCATCACTCTCACTTAATTAGAACTAAAGTTATCGTGTCCCAAAGCATCAACCAATCAAATTGCTTATCTCTGCTTACCCTAAGCGGAAAATGCTCATCTTCGAACTCCATCAAGACATTGACCTAATAAGCATATACACCAAGTTTGAAAATTGGTGTGTATGCTTATTAGGTCAATGCCTTGATGGAGTTCGAAGATGAGCATTTTCTTCTTAGGGAAGGCAGAGATAAGCAATTTGATTGGTTGATGCTTTGGGACAAGATAACTTAGGTTCATCATGATTGATTATTTTTATGCCAATACAATGACTGCATTCTCATTCAGTAATGGATTCGACAGTAACAGTGTATAGAAACGATTGACTCGGACACGAGGGCCCTTTCCCTTGGCCAGAGGGGTCCTTTTGTCAAGCGTGGGGCCCTTTTGTCTGCTTTTAGGGTCCCCCTAACTAGGGTACATTTTTATACGCCCACATTTTCATGTGGACGTATATTGTCGTCGCCCCTGTTCGTCCGTCCGTCCACAATTGTTTGTGAACAGTCTACAGGTCACAATTTTTATCCGATTTCAATGAAACTTAAAATGTAGGTTTATCACCCTAAGATCTCGGTTCCTTTCGATATTGGCATGTATCGGACTGTAACTTCATGGGTTATGGCCCCTGATTGTACGAAAAATCACGTTTTTTAGCTTGTGAACAGTGTAGAGGTCCCAATTTTGAACCGATTTGGATGAAACTTGAAATGCATGTTTATAACCCAAAAATCTTGGTTCCTTTCGATATTTGCGCCAATCGGATCTTAACTTCCTGAATTATTGCCCCTGATTGTCCGAAAAATCGCCCTTTTTAGCTTGTGGTCCCTCTGGAGGTCAAAATTGTTATCCGATTTAAAAAACCGTTTGATTATATCACCGTTCCATGGTTATGAAGGTTGAGTTCGAATTTCGTGAAAATCGGATCAAAATTGACAGACAAAATGGCTGCCGTTTGTACGCGAATAGTGTGAAAATATGTTATATCAAGGTTGTGGACCTTATAGAGGTCACAATTTTGAACTTTTGATGAAACTTGACATGCATGTTTATAACCCAAAAATCTTGGTTCCTTTCGATATTTGCGCCCATCGGATCATAACTTCCTGAATTATGTCCCCTGATTGTCCGAAAAATCACTTTTGTTAGCTTGTGGTCCCTCTGGAGGTCAAAATTATTATCCGATTTAAAAAAACGTTTGATTATATCACGGTTTCATGGTAATGAAGAGAGAATTTGAATTTCGTGAAAATCGGACCAGAGTTGACGGATAAAATGGCCGCCATCTGTACTCGAATTGTGTGAAAATATGTTATTTCAAGGTTGTGGACCCTACAGAGGTCACAATTTTGAACTGATTTTGATGAAACTTGAAATACATGTTTATAACCTAATGATCTTGGTTCCATTGCATATTTGCCCATATCGGATCGTAACTTCCTGAATTATGGCCCCTGATTGTACGAAAAATCACCCTTTTTAGCTTGTGGTCCCTCTGGAGGTCACAATTATTATCTGATTTAAAAAAATATTTGATTATATCACAGTTACACCGTAGTTATGGGTGAGTTTGAATTATGATTTTCTGATGATTACTTAAAATGCAACAACTCTTGTTGACTGCCCGGACGATTTGGCTGCTGTGTGGGCGTATGTTTCGTTGCCTGGCAACCTATTTTCATTTTTCTCGTCGGTTTTAGCATTTTTCTTTATAAAACACTTTCGGATGACACTTCGTGTACAGTTTGATTGCTCGATACGTTTGAAAAAAATAAATGTGCGATTAATTAATATGTGTCATCTATTTATTTTGGGATTTCGGCGGGGGACATCAGCCTCACTGTTGGCTTGTCTACATTTAAGATATTATACTCAGTAAATCTGACCTCAGGAGATTAGAGTATAAATATATTTAAAGAAATGATAATATATTTCTTTACTTAGTGGAACAAACATTTACAGTACATACATAAGCTTTCTTTTAAAATACAAAAGCTTATTTGTCTTCATATATTGGTTGTCATAAATATTTATTACTACTAGTGGGAATAGCATGTAACATATTCAAAATTCTACTTACTACACCTCAGTTAATGGGACTGTGACATGACAATTCTGCCAGTTTAGAGTGTTTGTAACTAACAATTAAGCATCCCAACATGTATGACCTTACATGATTCCATATAATTGTAGATGAGTTTGTTTTATAAAAATAGGTTTGTCAATTATTGAGCCCTTATCACTGAGTGTAGGCTTTGTACCATACAGTGCAATGTACACTAAGGGCTGACCTTCTCAATTCATAATATTAATAGTACTTTTATTGTTTACTCACTGCAATGTCCGTTTGTTTTATGCCTTGTCCACATGTTTGCCATTTGGTTCTTAACTTGCAATGTATGATATTGACTTATATTTTAGGGTAAGGCATTGTTTGAAGGTAGCGAAGGTGTAGCAAGATTAGAAGGTTTGGAATACCATACAGATGAAGTAACACGTAAACAAGCTAATGAATTATTAGAGACTTACTTTTATATAGATAATAATGAGGAGGGTGCAGAAGATGAAATTATGGAATAGACCAAAATGTTTATAGTGTGCAAGTATTAAAATATATGTACATTACAAGAACAGTTAGATGGCATCTGAGAAAAAGTATGACTGTTTTCTGTATATTAGGACTCCAAAAGGATAATTAAATATTTCTAGAAATATAGCAATGAATTGAAATGTATAAATGGAACATTATGAAAACGTTTTATCCATGGTTTGTCTAAATAGCACATGTGGAAGCTAGATTTTAAAAATCACAGTTCCACCTATGCTGGACAGTTTGTACATTACATTTTAACTAGTGAATAGCATTAGTTGTTTTATATAGAGAACCACATATTATCATTGTAAATATCTTCATAAATACCTATATTACAAGCCAGGTATACATCTTTTTTTATAGTATCACATTTATTTAGTCTTGGGCATACATGTTTCTGATTTCATAGCATTTGTCTTAATGCACTAAATGTGCTGTTTTTTGAGCTGCAGATCCAAGTGGGAATTACTCAGTTCCTTTATCAAAGGGGGAATTACTCAATTCTTTTATCTAAGGGCAATAACCTGTTTTATATGATTTCATATTCACAGATTGTCTAGTCTTGAAAATTGCTAAATAAATTGAATCCTTGAAAGAGTGTGCTGGTTTTTTTTTATTTATATGCTCAATTTAATGTGAACATTTATTGAGGTCACCAGCATCATTCAGTTGTTTTGTCCACAATATCTACAAGCTGATGTTCTTAAACTTTTTAAATTTGTATAGATTGTTGGGAAATAGTTGTTTATTTCATATCAGAGCTATTACAACAACAAACAGCTGGCTTTATCTTTATACACCAACTAGGCCAAGTGAACACAAACAAGATCTTTTCTCTTTTGAAACTGTAGAGGGAGTTAACGATTTGCCTAGTGACAACAAATTACTCACTTATCCTAGCTTCTCTATTACCCAGACTCCTTCTTCACAGTGTATCATGTCTTTCCCGCATTGCATCTGGATAGTAGGTGAAAATACTTCACAAACAGATTTCTCAATGGCTTGGACAATTAAGCTGCTTTTGGCATATGTTTCGTTGCCTGGCAACCTGTTTAAAGAGATTCAGGTTAACTACCCCATGTCGATCCACATATTACAGTAGATGCACAAATTGAAAAAAGTTTCTGCCCCTGAACCCTCAATCAATGCCCCAGTGTTTCATATTCCTTAAAAATATTATAAGAATGAAAATACTTTCAAATGTTATCCGTCTGACAATTTGGAGTCAAATATTAATATAGAAGATAGGTTGCCAGGCAATGAAACATACCCACAGCAGCTAAATCGTCCAGGCTGTCAACAAGGGTTGTTGCATATTTTTACTTTTTCGGTAATGAAACATTTGTAATACACTAGTAATTATCAGAAAATCAATACAATTTGTTTGTTTTTTATAAAATTCTGACCCATGTTAACAATTAGTACATGAAACATTTAATATCATAGATTTAGCTGATCAGTTATCAAAATTCATTGAAAATCAAAATATTTGTTTGTTTCAACACCTTAAACTCTGTGTATCAGTCTGAAGTCAATCAGATGATAAGTTTCGCCTCCACAGCGTCACAAGATTTTTCAAAGTAATCAAGGGAGATAACTCTGGCAGTAATTATTTGAAATCACTGAAAATAAGACTTCTTTGTCTCAAGACGTTAAACACTGTGTGTAAATTAAAAGTCAATCGGATATTAACTTTGGCCTAGAGCGTCCACAAGATTTTTCAAAGTGATCAAGGGCCACAACTCTGGCAGTAATTATCTGAAATCGCCGAAAATCAATAGGATACTTCGTCTCATGACCTTAAACAGTTAACACTGTATCAACTTAAAGTCAATCGGATATTAACTTTGGCCTCTTGTGCGTCCACAAGATTATTTGAAGTGATCAAGGGCCATAACTCTGGCAGTAATCAATAGACTTTTTCGTGTCACGACCTTTAACAGTGTGTATAAATTTAAAGTCAATCGGATATTAACTTTTGCCTAAATATTAAAGATACACAGCATGTACACATGCCAACACAGCTGTTAAAGTGGCAACTGCTTATTGAAAGGACAACTTGGATCCTATTCAAATTTGATCAAGATCATTTATGCCCTAACACTTATCACATATCTGACCTTTGTTTACAAGCTTGAAATATACAATTATAATTAACATCTAGTGCATTCACCAGATTTTCCACAAAGAGGGCATAACTGTATTCCGAACGACTACAGGCAAGGTGAACAATGCCCAAAAATCTGAATTAACTTTCTTGACCAATGCAGGGATCAAACACCCAATCCTCAGGCTAGCGAGCCAGCATATCACCCACTTAGCCACCAGACAAAATACATTCACATGAAAATGTGGGCGTACATAAATCATGTGCATATTGTACGAAAATGTTCTGTGACTGGTCTAAGAGGTATATAAATGCTTTTGGAAATCATTTTTCCTTTCAATATAAATAATTGTGAATGCTGAAATGGAGAGAGAAATTTTGGGTTTATCATCCACTCGACACAAACTAGGTAATTTTGGGACTAACATTTTAAATTTATTTCAATAATTCACTTGCGTGTAGGGGTCTTCAGCAGTAGGAGGAAACTGGAGGACCCGGAGAAAACCCACGAGGTTGGACAGGCGAAATGCTGAAATGGACTCTTTTATATAACTCAAAATAAAATATTGAACAGGGTTGATCTGATGTGCTATGTCCTTGTGCATTTACATATGTAAAGAAATGTTAACAGAAAACTACCACATCTTCAATTATATTTTATTCAAAACAAAAAAAGGTACAAATAGCTTCTAGTTAATGGTATTTGATAATGGAATTTGGGTTATAATTCATGACATAATGCTTTAAAGTAACAATAAAAAAATAACAAATTTAAGTGCAGGAAAAAAAAAAATTGTTTAGCTATTGTTAGCACAATTATTGTATCACAGAGTTTCTTCAATATAAATATAAAGATTACAACTATATAAACTTGGTCACACTCTACCCGTGCTAGCTCAATGTGTAATCATTATTAAAGTCTAATTTTCATATATTTTTACATTTCTACACAACATAAGTTTAACATCTCTAGTATTAAATTTACAAATTTAAACTAACGTTACTTTATTACACACTTACCGAATTCATGTGTCTTTTTCTCCACATAATAAATAAACTTTTAGCGAAATAAAGAAAAGTCTAATTTTCATATATTTTTACCTTTCTACACAACATATTAAATGTACAAATTTAAACTGATGTTACTTTACACACATACCAAATTCATGTGTTTTTTTCTCCACATAATACATAAACTTCTAGCGAAATAAAGAAGATTGAAAGACCAGTCTTACACTGAGAAATTATCATCATCATCATCATCTTTAGATCGTTTTGATTTAGCAGGTACCAGACCACCAATTAAACCTTGAGCTGTATTGAACAAATTGACAGGAGAACTGCCATCAGTGATCAGAGTTGTTTTTAGTCCCAGAGAAGACAGAAGTCTCACCTGCATCTCAGGTCCAGCATTAGCCATGGCCTGTAGGGTTCCTGCTCCGATAGCATCCACCATATCTTTGAACTTACGGGTTTCAATAGAAGACGACTCGCTGGATTTAAGTAACTCAAGCTCATTCTGTTCTTTAACATATTTCAATTCTGCTTCACGTGCTCCAGTGAGTCTTTCTAATTCAGATTCAGCCTCAATTTTCATGGCTTGTGCTTTCAGTTTAGCTTGTTCGACAGCAGCTTCACCTTCAATGCGATTAGCCTCTGCTCGAGACTGCGCTTCAGCTTTAGCTTGACCAGTACTTTCAACAGCAGCACTGTGAGCCTGTAATTCTAACAGTTCTCTCCTCGATTTTTCAGCTTCTGCCTCATCCATAATTTTCTGTCGTTCAAGACGACCTTTAGCTTCTTGTTCCAAACGTTCAGCTTCATGCCTGTAAGAAATTATTTAAACACACTACTTAATGGATTGCATTTCATGCCAACATAAATCATGTTATTTCCAAATTTACTGATGTCTATCCAAACATTGAAATATTCATTAAATTCAAAGTCTTATGGCACATAATATTAATGTAATAATATTATGTAACTCATATAATGATTAAGAAATATTAACTTTCTTAAATATTGGATATTGCAAGCTAACATCAATATTGATTGAAATTGACCAATTTTTAATTCTAATTCATGTTTTTAATTTTGAATATTACGGGAAATATTGAGTTTGAGGTTTAGCTCCTTCTTCTTTGAATTACTACATTCATGGTTTATATTATCCTAGTAAACAAAAATATGGTTTGGCTAGTATGTAAACTGACCTGGCCGCAGCTTCCTGTGAGTTAGTTGTGATTTCAATAGCTAACTGTACAGATTTCATCAATGAATCTCTTGTTCTTTGATCAACAGGCTCAACAGACTGAATATCAATACTTGTAATAACTAAACTATTCTGAGGGAAATTGAACTTATCCCGAACTTTATTATGATCATCAAAACCAAACAGAGCTGATCGAATAATCTTTGCTGAATTCTGAAAAGTAAAATATGTTGAATTGTGTAACATCTAGTTTACTGGTTTATTAATCAACCATTACAAATCATATAATGTATGTTTAATACCACGATCCAAATGAAATGTTTTTTTAATCAATTATGTATTTTCTCAATGAAATGGTTAAAAAAGACAAGTGCGACTTTGTAATAATCATTTGTTAACCAACAGTTTTTGTATTTATCAAATGTGACAGATGCCAGTTGATGAAATGTTTCTGAACATACCTTGTGGAAATCATCAAATTGCACCTGAGCTACAGCACCTCGAACTCTTGAAGCAATTGCTTTACAAGCATCACCAGTAAAATCAGGAACACTGAATAATTTTGCTGCCTCTTCTGGTGTAGCTTTGTCTGTGATAGCGAAATGCCTGATAAAAAAAATTAGGAAACCAATTAATATATATGTAGTTTATTTGCGGATTCCTATTAGACGTGTGCCATGGTCCTGTACATAAATAGTCTATTCTTTCTAAAGGCCCTAACAAAATAAGACACAATCTTACCAGTTATATGACAGCTGTAACTGAAGTCTGGCATGATCAGCAGTTTCTACTGTGATAATATCAGTACAGAAATCTGGTCCCAGCAATAAACACAGAGATTTAATAACATTGGGTTTCTTGGGTTTACCACCAGATAAACTCAGTTGGGTAAACTGTTCATCAGGTCCTAACATGACCAATTCTGGTCCAAAAATAACTCTGAAAAATAGAATATAATACTTCATAATACACTTTGTTTTGTACATTGATTAAAAACAGTGTGCATAAAAGCTTTGTAGCAAACAATCCAAAAGGTATAAAAGCATTGGATCAAGAAGGCAATGTTTCAATTCAACAACAAATCAATAACATATCTCTGCTGAACCCCATACACCATGTTAAGATATTCCACAATTTCAATTAGAAGTAGAAACATAGTTAGTGTGTCACAAAAAGTGGGACAGACAGACAAGATGGACGAACCCATCAGTCCCATTCTTTCTTCAAAAAAAACCCTGACCCTTTTCAGTGCCATTTTTGTGAGTAATTGGTACTTTTAAAGAAAATTGAATGTATTTCACCAAAATTCCTTTACGAAACATTTTAAAAATGGAAAAGGATTTTACATAAATCAACTGTAGAATTAAAATAAGCATTTTATCATACCTAGCTTTCTTTTCTTTATAATCGTATATTTGAACAGCGGCATTGTGGGGAACACGGAAAGTTACCACTCGTGTCTTATCTCTACTTTTTTGAGGTGAATCCCGTGCACTTCTATCACTTCTGTCAGCTAGAGGATCTTTTCCTTGAGCCAATAGATTCTCTACTACAGGTGGAAGCTCTTTTTCCCATAATTCTTCATCTTGACTTAACATGTACGTTACACCAGTTATAGCACGAACCTAGTAAAAATAAAAACCAGAGATAAAAAGAAATTTTATGTGATCCAATTAGAGCTATGATTTTAAATATTTCAGGTCTCTGATCATTTGAATTTAAATATATCAGGCAACCGAAGAAATGTTTCTCTTTATATGTTTAGAATATAAAAAGTTAATTACCTTTCCAGTTTTAACATCTCGGACATAGATACCCTCATTTTCATCAAGAGGTATTGCCTGTCTTTTCATAATAACTTCAACTTCGACTGGGGGTACATATTCTTTAGGTCCACGGATCATCCATCTGTCTCCAGGTTTTCTCTCCAGAGACTGAAATAACAATTATGTTTTCCATAAATATAGGTTGTCAGGTAGTAAAATATATACTAAACCTGGTGATGGTAATTAACAGTGTTTATTCAATGGTATGTCAGACTCACAAGCTATTCACTAAGAATAGCAATATAGTTTTTTTTACCAATCAGCATTGTCACACAAATGTTAGGTACTTCAGGATAAATGTACGATCAACAAAATTTTTTTAACACCATATAAAGGAAATAATTAAAAGTATAAACCAAGTAAACAAAGATGTAAATGACTGGGTGAATGAACTCTGTTCAAAATGCGATATAATTATTAGGTATAGGAGGAGGTATGTAAAGTCTGATTATATAAGCGTTTTCATAATTAGAAGAATACTCTCAAGATAAAATATGAGTTTATATTGAGAGCTTTTAAAGTTTTACAAACTTATAGAAAATGAAAGATGGTGCTATAATTCAAATCCTGTGTTAAATGTATTTTGAAGGGTGGAACTTGAAGGGTGGACACAGTACCACACTTCAGGAGAAAATAAAAAACAGTTATCCTACAGCATCATTATGTAGCACATCAATCTGTTAATTACCTGTCGAGCTGCGGTTACCTCAGGTGCGGCTTCTTCACGTTTACGTCTTTTTATTTGCGGTACCTCCTTTAAATACAAGGAGATTGTTTTCATAATCACTCATTACTTACGTTTATTTAAAGCATAACTCTGTGTCTGCAATTCGTGTATGAATAAATCAATCAGTACCAGCCAAGACAAGTAAAGCTTTCTTAAAATTTTCTTATAGTCTTAGCCTTTTTTCATGAAGTGAAGATTAAGTGAATTTTTCTGGTGGTGAAATAAGTAATATCTTAAAATTCGACATTTTAAATCTGAATTCATTTTTTTAAACTCAAAACTGATCTCTTTTTACCACTAATTTAACTTCTTTTTCCAACCAGTTATCTGAATTCAATCTTTTTCAAACTTTATTTATATTTCAAGAAAGCTTTACTGGTTTTAATAAATTCTCACAGAGTATGACCACATTCTACATCAGCCAAACTTAGACAGAGTATCAGATATTCCTACATCCAGAATTTTATTTATAAAATCCATATAAGTTAAAGGAAACATAAATGTCCAACATATTTTTTGCTCCAGATTTACATAAAAATGTCATTTTGGAGTAGATCATCTGTGGGCGATGGACTCATAGAATTTGGCCATACTGAATTACAAATATAACATTTATACTTACGTCACCACTTCCTTCTCTAAATGATTCTGTTGCACGTAAAATTAAACCTTCATCTTCACCAAGAATATAAACATTTTGAATTCCCTTTTCTAAGCTTTCGCCAGGCATTAAAAAGAAAGTTTTTTCACCCTGTAATATAAATGAAGCTCAATGAATACTGGTAGAATTTTTGAAAAATACAAAAATTAGTTTGATGTTGTGGTCCAATGACTGCATTATGGTGAAAACCCTATATTAACACAATCAGGAACCGTATACATCCATAATACTATTACTACATACTTTTACAATTGTATATTATTCCCTATTAAAGCAAACGAAGGTCACAGTTCAGCAAGAAACTGTAACCAATCATTGTAAATTATTCAAACTTTTCAGACATTAATCGTAACTGACACTGCATTGATATAATTACCATTGTGAATTGTGATAGGTATATTTAACACCTTAGTTTTAAATATAAGCATTTACCTTGATAAGCTTACGTTTACCAAGTTGTGGTTTGCCATCATCATCTGTAGGATCAAGTACAACACAATATTGGCGATTATTTAATGTGGTAATATTAACTACTCCTACAACCTGAAAACAAATAATAAACCATAATCTATATTATCATGAATTCACAGTTTAATCTACAACTTGGCACATAGAATGGTTCTTCGTTTATTTTCCCCTAACAAGCAAACAAGAAACACTTTTTCTGTCAGGAATTTCAATGAGTTATTTTTTTAACACAAGCAAATACACACCCACACTTTTTGGGGATGGGGTGGAGGTATGACCACATGCTTTGACACAGATTTTCTTTCTTTAATCTGCTACAGGAATCATAATATTTTGTGAGATTATTAAGGTGTGTAACTCTTAAAGAGACAGAAAGTAAACTAGAATAAGTGGCTGATTTATATTTGTAAAGGTGTTAAGAATAGTGAAGAACATACAAAGTTTATTTGTATTTAGTAATTTTCTTACCTCTTCATAAACATTAGGAATATGTGTTTCAGTATCTCTCATTGTAATCAACCATTCTTCTCCATTCTTTCTTGTAATTTTAAAATCATCCATATATGTTCTTATGGCTCTCATGTGTAAGGCTTTCTGCAAATAGACAAACAAAATCATAATAGAATTTTGATGATGTCTTACTTTCTCTGATTTCTCAGTTATTGTATGTAAACAATTTAGAAAAATGAGTAGGTTTTTCTTCATATTGGAAGATTAAATATTCCAGTCTTGTTTTAGATTGACCAGAAACTGAAGCATGAAGAAACTACATTAAAAGCCTATATTATCAATATCTTTCCACTGGTAGAGGTAGATCCATCATAATATTAAAATATGAAATTTATTACAATACACCTTTAGTCAATTCAGCTATTCAAACCTATAATATTTTAAACAAAGAGAACATAAGCTAATTGTGGTGAGATTTACCTTTTCTGTTAATACATAGGCATTGACAACATCAACAACTTCTTCATAAGCACCAGGTAAATAAGCCCCTGTCTTTTTTACAACCCATTCTTCACCGGTAACTCGCTGTTTGCCTAATTCTCTATCAATACATTCTTTACGAGCTCTCAGTCTAATAGCTTGATTAGGTTTAATTACAGTAGCACGGATAGTCTCTTCAACAACAACTTCCTTTCGTGGAATATATGTACCTACAATACATAAATTGATCAGGTGAATTTTATAGTTAATTAGTACCAATAACTATTGATCATCATATAAATGTTGTAGTTAATTAGTACCAATAATTTATTGAACGTCATATAGCCATGTGTGTATATAATAAGCAGGCTGAAGGCTAAAAAATAAATATCTTGTTTATTTATCATGTGAAACTCAGTGAATCAAAGATTAAACAAATAATCAAAGATTAAACAAATAAAAAAATCTGTAAATCAATTTGAAGACTAGGTGAACCAGTATAATAACTAGCTAGTGATGTAGCCCATGATGTATAATCCTTTTTGTGTAAATCATAATATTCATAATTATCAATAACAGAGAGAGGTACAAGATATTTGTATATTCTTGTTAATATCAAGTTAAAAACTGTTTAAATACCTGGTCCTTCAAATAACCATTCATCACCAGCTATCCTTTTTTCTCCTACGTCATCTTCAAAATCTAAAATAGCTCTTAATCTCAATGCAGCATTGGCTGGCACTATTTTCAGTGGGGTTACAGGCTAAAATAGATAAAATCATACAATTGACAAAAGAAATTGAGCAAATGATCTTTGAAAATTACAATCAATTATTGATGTAGCACTTTCTTTATTACAAATGTAAAAATAAATCTGTTTGTAAAGGTATGAATGACTGGTGTATAAATAGAACATATCAATATTCAGTTGTATTATATATAAACTATACAAAATAAACATGTAGATCAATCTATTGTAAAGAACATGTACATTATGTAGACTTTGTTTATCTAAAACTTCCTAGTAGACTATTACAACAAATCATGAATCATTATACTACATTGTAAAAACTGCGCATTACATGCTACAAGAAACTTTTTGCCTTGTGCTTAACCTTGCATTATGCAAGAGCAATATCTGCCTATTACATGTCTTCCTTTAGGCCTGAAATGTTATCTAAGTTATCAATTAGACATTAATTAACTTATCCAGACCATAATAAACACTCGATGTCAAGGCTAGCCTTCGATGTAAGCTGGATTAGATTCAAATATGCCGATGAACGGCCATTGTAATTAAATCACATTGGATAATCGAGACTACCCTGTCTATATTAATGATTTTAGTAATGATGTCCGAGGCTATGCAGAAATTACACGCGCTCCGATCTCGGCCTATAGTGGATCAATTTGACTGAAATTTTCAGCAAATTACATTTACGCTATATAGTTTTTAACTATTATAGTGAGAACTACCAACTCTTTATCTTATCTCCCATAATGTATCTTTAACTCAGCATTTCTGTATCACAATAATATTAATTATCTGAACTGCTCAATCTTGTTTAAGTTTTCAGTTTCTTCTGAAAATGATTGAATATTTCAGTTCAACATAATTTCTATTCCATCAATCAGTTTCCATTAGAAAATATCAAATATTTACCTGTTTTAAGACTTCCCCAGGGTATAATGGAAAGGGTTCTTGAGCTAGACGTATTTCTTGATCAGCATGATAGAGTTTGATTTGTCCAGCTTTATCTGCGACTACTTCATCATCAACATTTCTAACAACCGGGTTCTCTATTACACAATAATGTCTGGGTGGTACCACTAACATTTTCTCAGGTCCATATACAATTCTATAAGGAATAAATAAGACAATCAAAATTATCTTACACTGAAAGTGCAAAAATAATATTGAAATTTGTATCGCAAACTATTATCATCTATAAATTTGTTCATCTTTTAGAAACATTAACTTTCACGAAACAGCTTGTATTCCATACAGGCCTTTTAAACTATGATTTTATTTTTCCTGTTCTTTAGAAATATCATACCTTTAGATAATCATAAGTTTTCAATGTGTATACTGGTCAGTGTCTACAATATTCTAATCACATTATTCAGGTCAACGAGATTTAATTAAATGGACAATGAACTGCAAAGTATGAAGTCTTCGCATTTGAGGAAACATATGAGAAAGAGAGAGAAATGGGGTTTAATGTCCACTTGACACAAGCTAGATCATTTCCATACTAAGATACGGTTTAATTATATTTCAATAATTCGCTTGAGCGTAGGGGTCTTTAGCAGTGGTAGGAAACTGGAGGACCCGGAGAAAACCCACCAGGTTGGACAGGCGCCCCTACTCCTTGTACAACCAGTTATTCGAAACCACACCAGTTAACTCAATGACAGGCTTTGATACAACCACACATGCTAACCATTCGGCCATCCAGCCCCCCGGATACATGTATGTATAAAATTATGTTTAACTTTCATACTTAAGTAGAATGCTTGGTTGTTTGATAAAAAAAAACCTATCTATATCTTCACAAACCTTTCATTGTCTTGTCTGATATAAGTCTGTGGTCCAATAGTTAACCTGGTAACATTTGTATTCTGATCTAATACATGTATATAATAGTAGGGTGGGATTCTATATAGAGAATCCTCTCCACCCTGTCGTTTCTGAGGAGCAGACATTGTGATTGTCTTTTATATTATTGCTGCAAGAAAAACAAAAAAAGAAACATTAATTATTGTTAAATTGATAATAATTTGTAAAAAAGACTTCAAAACATTGGGTGCTGGCGACGGATCACATATACAACATGAAAAGCTATGTAACGAATACCATGAAAAGAGATGGTTTAGGTAAACCGTTCCAGGAACTATCAAATTCAGTAAATGAATTCTAGGCCCGCACCCAGTGCTAGTAATACATATGTCACAGGTAATGAAATGATATTTCATTACCTGTGACATATGTATTACCATGTATTATTATAAAATAAGTATATGGTTATTATAACTTTCAAGATTCCAATTACATGCTAAATGAAAACATATCTATTTAGTCATCCGGTATATAATTTAGGTAAACCGTTCCAGGAACTATCAAATTCAGTAAATGAATTCTAGGCCCGCACCCAGTGCTAGTAATACATATGTCACAGGTAATGAAATGATATTTCATTACCTGTGACATATGTATTACCATGTATTATTATAAAATAAGTATATGGTTATTATAACTTTCAAGATTCCAATTACATGCTAAATGAAAACATATCTATTTAGTCATCCGGTATATAATTATATATCCTCCTATTTAATCTAAATATTCAACTAATATGGAGGAGGTAATAAAGATACAAGCTATTACTAGTATTACTATGTTATAAATATATTATATTGCGATCAAATTATGCATATATTATCTCATTGCCCAAGTTACTATATATAGCCTACTTTTCAACGAGTTACAACATGCATTACTCAAAAGATCCCGAATAATAAGTGGAGCAAAACATCGGATGAGAAAACTATTAAGACTCCACTATCAATATAAGCATAATTACCACAGATACGGCCGAATTATTATTACAGAATGATCATAAATTCTAGCGATCGACTGTCGGTTACAAAAAATGGCGTCGTCTGCTACAGTACAGCCGGCGTACTTTTTGAGCCAGTTGATGATTTCTGTGCCAAACTCCTTTGTCTCCCGTTTATGAAGTTGCAGACATCGAGAACCTTCGCTAACTGAACCAAGAAATTTACAACTATAATTTATATGGTAAATTTTGCTGTGCTGTTCGGAAAGGTGTCTTGGTCAAATGTATTCCGAGCACATGATGAAAAGGGGAGAAATATACAATGAAGTGATTTGATTGGTTGTTAGTTATCCACCGTGTCAGCAATTAATGGATTTCACGGTATGTCGCAATCGCCGAGCAAAAAAAATCGTGAGTTCTATTTAGAATATAGCCATTTATTATAAATTGAAAATAACCGAATTAT
The DNA here is from genome assembly GCA_963678685.1 of Patella ulyssiponensis. NCBI lineage: Eukaryota > Metazoa > Mollusca > Gastropoda > Patellidae > Patella > Patella ulyssiponensis. Next base: position 49,807,669 of record OY783231.1, read on the forward strand.
GACAATGCCTTTCGAAATGAATAGACGTCGAATAGGGTATTGTATTTCTCTCTTTTAAAAGCTCAATGTGTATGCATATGTCCCGGTAATTTGGAGACCATACATGGTGGCAACGTGCATGTTAACTTTTAAATTTCTATAAATTGGCAAAATCACCTCCCGCAAAATGACGTGGATCCGTCCATGTCAGGGAAATTTTGTCATCTAATATTTAATTCCAACTGCCAAAGATTCTTTTACGCGGACGCAATTAAAGGTTTATAAACAGGAGCTGTGGTTTTCGTCCGACCTGAATAACTATATAGTCCTTGCCAGACTCCCCGTAAATGATATATCTCGATTTGGAATTAAAACTTCACGTGAGCACAGCACATGCATTTGTTGCTGTAATTTTTTACACACAAATTAATTCATGATGACATTGGTGTTTGAATAATTTTCATTAGATAAACATTCCCCCCCCCCCTTTCTTATTCAGTTGATTGTGTTTCGCCGAATATTTTTGAAAAGTTTCTGTTGGCATGCCCGCAATCCCTCCGCTGCGTTGTCTTTATGGATACCGGACACAACTGAGATTGGGTATCTAACAAAGTTGCGTTTGGATTATAAAAAGTACAGAAAATATTACATGAATTTTTATCTAACGCGATGCCCTTTTTTCAGTTTCGAGATTTCCACGATTTGTGAATTTTTTTACACATTTCACTGCCCTCGGCACATTAGAAACCCCCAAATTAATTCATGATGACATTGGTGTTTGAATAATTTTCATTAGATAAACATTCCCCCCCCCCTTTCTTATTCAGTTGATTGTGTTTCGCCGAATATTTTTGAAAAGTTTCTGTTGGCATGCCCGCAATCCCTCCGCTGTGTTGTCTTTATGGATACCGGACACAACTGAGATTGGGTATCTAACAAAGTTGCGTTTGGATTATAAAAAGTACAGAAAATATTACATGAATTTTTATCTAAGGCGATGCCCTTTTTTCAGTTTCGAGATTTCCACGATTTGTGAATAAGTACTAAAAATGCACACGAACAAGTGTTGCAGTATTTTTTTATTATCTTTATTGTATGTTGCCTCTATTATCTAGAGGACTATGCAATATTAATTGTTGTCAATTTATTACATACCGGAATATGTTAAACCAACGCTATTATATTTGACATTCTATTTGAGAATTCAGTGTCATGCTTACAATTAACAAACTATTTGTTATGGAACGATCAATGCATGGAAAGGGATTTTACGTTATTGATTAAACCGACAAATACATTGTACCTATAGTTACTGGTAAACAAAACTATTAACGTGTAAACAATTTTATGTGGGTATTTATGCATATCCTGCAAAAGATACCTATCGATATTAGAGGCTTAAACGCTCATGCCCGTAATGTCACATAAATTTAATAAACGTTCGATTCGGTCCATACAATATTATTTAAGAGTAACTATTTCTTATTGTTCGTCTAGACATATGACTGAAAAATTCACAACGCCCGTTAATTAGTTTATAATCTACTAGTTATGAATAGCTGTATCTTTCGTAAAATAGGTCAGCCATATATATTTACATGGTTGTGTATTATATGCACAAATAAAGGATAAACCCGTGCGATCTAAAAATGCATTTAGAAATAAATTTCAAAAATATACCGGATCAACGTATATACTGTCAACAGAAAACAGTGCACTTAGACAGCGTAATTAATTATTAGTTCGGACGCCGGTGCTCACATAAAATGTCAATAATTTTGCTCAAGGCCGCTCCAAGGAAACGTTTTAAAACTCAATTTAAACGGCGCAGTTAACATGTCATGACGAATAAACGCAGTCTTGTTGTGAAATAATAAACAAATTTATAAACTACTACGTCAAACAAGCAGAACAGGTAGTAAAATTGCAAATACTTACATCAAATATTGCTGACTGACAGACGAAGCAATTTCTTTCCTTATAGCTAGCTAAATCGACAACTGGGCGTATCTTTTCTTTCATACGTCATATTCATGTACAATCAGATACTATTTATAGTAATGACGGATGTGTCACGTGACGCACTAGCTCGCAAAAACTGTCATTAATCGAGCTTATTATCGATGTAATTAAGAACAGGATTAACAGCTTTTATTTATAGGGGTATTTACGACCAAATCATTGAATGGTATAAACTATTGTAATCTCCAAACCGGTCAGTCTTCTGGTGTTCTATGCACGCATCAGCATGGATACCTATGTATATTGGACCATGCAGTAATGCGTAACTTCAAATAGAGCGTGAACTACATGAATGTCAAGTTAACATGGGAATTACTAAATAACTTAGACATACTTCATAATATATGTTCTAATTTGTCATACCAAAACATCCTTTTATCAATAAAAATAAGCTGGAAAGATAAGTATGCAAGCTTCAGATAACGAACTTGGTGGCCATTCTTGCTATTAACATAATTGCTAAAAAGTAGATAATAAAAAATGAATATTTCGAAAATATCAGTAAAGTAACTTTACTCTGAGGAAAGTTATAGATGTTCTGATAAGTAGTAGCCATGTCAGATGGAAACCCTGTTCACAAATGATTATACTTTTGCTATCCAGTTCCTACAATGCTATGATAATCAACAAAAGTCTTAATTGTCAGTCTTTATCAGCAATCTCACCACATTATTACCCTTTACCACAGATATGGCTGGTATTATCTGATCTTATTATATTCGATGGTGTACTCTCCAGAGAGTTGCCAATAGATTGATCGTGTGAATAAATGTCTAAATAATAATTTATACAACATTTGAAGCCAGAAACATGCTTGGCATTGGGCAAGTTTAGCTCTGGCATCATAGTCCATCACCATCAACCCTCTATTACCAAACACACCATAACAATCATCATAATGAATTACTCTGCTATATTTATTCCCATTTAAAATACAAATGTGACGTCATCCTTTAATGTTGGCGTACCATTATTTCATATAATGGTACGTGAAATGTGCCAAGCGTACGATATTTATAATGCTTGCAATATTGGACCTGCACGACGTATTTTAATTTTATTGAAATGCACATGCTGGATAGTGTTTGTATTTTAAGTTGTTTAATCAACTAAAGCAAGATATTGTGTAATATATTGAACATTGCCCTCAAGCTATCACACTCATGCAATATCCAATATCAATATTTTTCTTAATGTCTCACACTCAACCATTGCACTATACATGAAGAAGGCAAGCCTCTAACTCAGTATCATCCACAGTCTTCGACATAGCAAACACGTTTTATTGGTCAATTTAAATCAAGATTGATGTTGTTATCTTTTAGTGAAACATTGGGCCTCTAATATCCAATATTTGAGACAAAATGAAAAACGTGTGCGGGAATGCCATTTGTAATGTAGCTACACAATGCACAAAGCTAAACATAACCCACAGGAGAATACTACCGGTGTAGACTGGAATAACTAGACACCAAAGACTGCCATTCAGTTTTGATTCTTTGCGTATTTCACCAAACATACGTAACTGATTAGAAATTACAGTAAAAATAGAAAGATTCAATGTCAAAGAGTTAAAATGCATCCATATTACATATACACTGTATGCATTACAACCTATTTGTGTCCATTCCTAGGTGCTAAAGAACAGAGGTGTACCTCCTTTAAACCCAGATATTAAGATAAGTTGATCTTTTGTTCCCCAATCATTCCAATTCATCATCAAAATGAAAACAATATAATATATTGGTTTACTATATAATATCTGAGATAAGAATGCAATTATTGCTACAGAATGTTCGTTTACTACACCAACTAATTCAGACAGAACCACAGTCTAGGGTCAAAGTCCAGTTTAACTGGAGGGGGGGGGCCTGGCCCTGACAACAATTGCAAGGTGCCTACCACGACGAAAAGATTATTTCATATCCTTTTGAATGGATTATGACCAATCACAGAGATGGTTGAGGGATTGCAGACTCATGCAGTCTTCGCCCATCGCATGGCTAGATGCCTAGAGCGAACACAGAGTGGAACTTGACATATACGATTAAGGGATGGCTCAGTCTCTGCCCTCATGCTGCTAGATCGATTACCGTGAAACTTTCATCTGGAATTTGAATTTTTTTCTCTTTGGTCATGAACCGTGGGGTCCCCTAAACAGCAGAACGCTAGGCCCCTCAGGCACATGCCTAAGCTGGGCTTTGTCTATACACATGTACACGTTAATGATATCATATACATAAGTTTTTTTAAAACAGACCCAAATTCATCATTTCATGTTTATACTTGAACCTGTCCACCATTCGGATCAGCTGTTATTCAGATCAGTTTATACTTCTAATCTATAATCAAACCCACTTTATATTTATCACGCTCCTACAAATGCCACAGCCCTATCAAAATGTTACAG